>OY744561.1:10187369-10681404 GCA_963556235.1 Cryptophagus acutangulus | reverse complement strand
CCTAACCTAACCTAACCTAACCTAACCTAACCTAACCTAACCTAACCTAACCTAACCTAACCTAACCTAACCTAACCTAACCTAACCTAACCTAACCTAACCTAACCTAACCTAACCTAACCTAACCTAACCTAACCTAACCTAACCTAACCTAACCTAACCTAACCTAACCTAACCTAACCTAACCTAACCTAACCTAACCTAACCTAACCTAACCTAACCTAACCTAACCTAACCTAACCTAACCTAACCTAACCTAACCTAACCTAACCTAACCTAACCTAACCTAACCTAACCTAACCTAACCTAACCTAACCTAACCTAACCTAACCTAACCTAACCTAACCTAACCTAACCTAACCTAACCTAACCTAACCTAACCTAACCTAACCTAACCTAACCTAACCTAACCTAACCTAACCTAACCTAACCTAACCTAACCTAACCTAACCTAACCTAACCTAACCTAACCTAACCTAACCTAACCTAACCTAACCTAACCTAACCTAACCTAACCTAACCTAACCTAACCTAACCTAACCTAACCTAACCTAACCTAACCTAACCTAACCTAACCTAACCTAACCTAACCTAACCTAACCTAACCTAACCTAACCTAACCTAACCTAACCTAACCTAACCTAACCTAACCTAACCTAACCTAACCTAACCTAACCTAACCTAACCTAACCTAACCTAACCTAACCTAACCTAACCTAACCTAACCTAACCTAACCTAACCTAACCTAACCTAACCTAACCTAACCTAACCTAACCTAACCTAACCTAACCTAACCTAACCTAACCTAACCTAACCTAACCTAACCTAACCTAACCTAACCTAACCTAACCTAACCTAACCTAACCTAACCTAACCTAACCTAACCTAACCTAACCTAACCTAACCTAACCTAACCTAACCTAACCTAACCTAACCTAACCTAACCTAACCTAACCTAACCTAACCTAACCTAACCTAACCTAACCTAACCTAACCTAACCTAACCTAACCTAACCTAACCTAACCTAACCTAACCTAACCTAACCTAACCTAACCTAACCTAACCTAACCTAACCTAACCTAACCTAACCTAACCTAACCTAACCTAACCTAACCTAACCTAACCTAACCTAACCTAACCTAACCTAACCTAACCTAACCTAACCTAACCTAACCTAACCTAACCTAACCTTTTTTTTTTTTTTTTTTTTTTTTTTAAATGGAGAAATGCATTACGCACCCCCCGCTCCCGCGGGGGAGTGTGGGACTCAACCACAGTTATCTACTGAGGCCATACCCACTAAAACTCCATTGCTTCAAATTCCGCTGCCACCTACGTCGGTACCGCCTTTCGGCATATCGTCGACGTATTTAGCAGTTTATCTAGTTCTTTTCTTCTTTTCCAGGTCACCAAGTAATTTTATCACACAAGAGTTATAAGGTCATATTATCACGGACGTTACAAATAGATAAATATAGGTAAATAGTTAACACATAAGTAAATTAATAAATAGATAACAAAAACAAACAGTATATAAATAAAGCCTAAAACACAAAATATATAAATATCACAATTATTTTAAATATCACAGGTTTTTTTATCAGTCCATTGCCATTCTGGCAGCTACCACAGGGTCCTTTTTCCTAAGGATCCCTGTGCATAGCATTTCAACAGCGTCCCACTCCTTTCGGCCTCTCAGCATAATCTCAGTGAGATTTTCTGCTGAGAGCCTTTCTCCCACTGTTGCTACAGCCGCCTCCCTCTCTGCTACCCATTCCTCGCACACGAACAGCGTGTGCTCCGCAGTGTCAATGACGTTGCATTCTCCACACCTCCTTGACGCTGTCTTCCCAATCCGCTGCCTGTAGGCGTTAAAATGGCCATGTCCAGTCAGGAATTGGGAAAGACAGTAAGTCAAGTCACCGTGTTCTCGGCCAATCCAGGGCTCGATCCTAGGGATCAGGGTCCTAGTCCACTCGCCCTTAGTGGCTGCATCCCACCTCCTCTGCCAGTTTTCCACTGCTCGGCTCTTTAAAACCGCTCTATCGTTTTCGGAGTACCCTCTACCGTCCCTCCTCAGGATAGCCTGCATGTCCATAGGCAGGACTCCCGCAATGACTTGGAGGGCATCGGTGGAGACCGTTCTGTTGGCCCTGCAGATGCCCAGTAGCAACGGTCTCTGGGATTTATTCAGTGCGTCCCTGACGCAACGTAGCCTAGTCGCGCCCGCCCACACAGGCGCACCGTACAGCACAATAGATGCATGGGTAGTGGCCAGGAGTCTTCTTGACCAGTCCCCTGCACCTCCGAGCCGTGGCATAATCAGCCGCAGTCTCTGGGCCTTCGACTCTGCCTTGGCACACGCTTCGGCCACATGCTTCACCCACGACTCTTCGCTATCCAGCCATAGTCCTAGGTATTTGAGGTGCTTCTCCAGGTTTATGCTGCTGCCCATCACATCTATTCGCCTTAGCCCCTCCAGTCCTTTCTTTTTTCGTCCACAGATTAGCGCCGCTTTTGTTTTTTGGGGCGCAATCTGTAGTCCCTTGCTGGTCATCCACTCCTCGATTATTTCCAGGCTATTGTTCCAACTTGCTTTGGCGCTGTGCAGATTTTTTGCAATACAGACTACCAAAAGGTCGTCTGCAAACGCCACCGCACTGCAACCTGTTGGGTAGCTCAGGCCCAATACACCATCGTAGGCAATGTTCCACAAGAGAGGGCCGAGTACGGACCCCTGCGGAACACCAGCTGTCACGGGCGTTTTTTCTCCCTCGCATGGGATAAGGTGCCGGTTTTCTAAGTAGCTCATCACTACGTTGATGAGGTACCCATCAACCTGTCTGCTCTGCAACTCCTCTATGATTGTGGCCCATCTGACTTCGTTAAAAGCGTTTTTAACGTCCAGAGCCACAATCAGACACGCCTCCCTGTGCCTATGGTTACCCTCATTGGCTGACCTAGTCCTTCTCAGGACTTCCTCCGCGGCGTCGAGTGTTGATCGTCCTCTCCTGAACCCGTACTGGTGCTCGTGTAGGTCCCTCCCTCTGTCCTCCAACGCCTGCGCTAGACGGTTGGCAATAATCCTTTCGAACGTCTTGCCCAACACGTCCAGCAGGCAGATAGGTCGGGTACCTCCGGGTTCCTCCGGGTCTTTGCCCGGTTTGGGGATGAGCACCAGTTTGGCAATCTTCCAATTGGCGGGGAACTCTCCTGAGCACAGCAGGCGCTGGTACATTTCTACGAGGTCCTCTAAGTAATCAACTGCTGCGGCTTTGATGGCTTCGACTGGAATGCCATCCGGGCCAGGGGCCTTTCTGGTCTTAAGCTGTCCAATTGCAGTGAGAACCTCCGTCTCGGTAATTGGGCTCACTTCCCCATTTTCCGATCTTACCCACCTGTTTATGTTGTGGGCCGGAAACAGCTGCTCAGCAATGGATGTGCGCTGGGCGTTTGATAGCACCGCGCCAGCATCTTTGCCTATCCTCTTGGAGACAATCTGGTAGGCAGTCCCCCAGACATTGTTGTCAACCTCGGCGCTTAATTTCCTAAAAGACTCTTTTTTAGCCAGGTAAATCTGTCCCTTTACGTTTTTCCTGGCCGCTTTCAGACCCTCCAGAGCTGCTTCGTATTCCCTCGTGTTTTCTACACTCGGGTGCGTACTAAGCTTTGCTCTGGCTCGCGTGGCTTTCCTTCTGCAACTATTTCTGGCTGTAATAGCATCCTTCACCTCCTGTCTCCACCAGTAAACTTCTCGGCGTTTTTTGACTGATCGAGGGGCGGCTGCCTCGCACGCTTTTTGGATGGCCGCCGTTAGGGAGTCGACAGTAGCCTCCTGAGTGACCAGCATTTCCTCTCCCAGCTTCCTCCTAAAGGCCATAATCTGTTTGGCGGTTTGGAGCTTCCAGCCGCTACTGGGTGTAGCAGCGCGTCCCAACTCCTCCCCACCAATCAGAAACTCTATCGCGTTATGGTCGCTGAGAGTTTCTCTGCTGGAAACCGCCCATTCCTCAATTCCTTCTCGTCCGTCTGTTCTTACAAAGGTAATGTCAATTACACTTTGCGCCTTGCCTTTGGAGAAGGTGGCGTTTGTACCGACGTTTGCGATGGCCAGGTCCAATCCTGCCGCCCATTCCTTGAGGGTTTCCCCTCGCCAATCCTCGCTAGCAGAGCCCCACGCTGGGCTTTTGGCGTTAAAATCGCCGCCTACTACTAGCGTGTGGTTTAGGGCTTCCCCCAGGACTTCCTCGCGCATCTCCTCAAGCATCTCGCAGTACTCGATTCGGCTGATGTTGGGTGAAATGTAGACCGAATACAGTACTACATTTCCCAGGCGAGCTTTTGCGAAGGCTGCTCCACTTGCCTTAACGTCGCATCTCCCATTTTCGAGCCATATGGCCGCGGACTTCTCGATATTTGTGATCCATTTTGCGCCTCTGTTAAGGAGTTCCTTATTCGGCTCGCTAACAAGAGCCGCATAGGTTCCCTTTTCGAGGCACATTTGGAAGATTAGATCGTGGGACTTTTTGCTCCTGTTTGTGTTGATCTGTATAATGTGTTTTTTAATCATAAATAAATAAATAAATAAAAATAAATACTATATACATATGGACAAACAGACGAGAGGACGAACATAGTAAAATATCACAGGATTTATCACAGTAGGTTTATAATCACTTTTTTCCGGCTCTGGCTGACTGCAGTGCGGTTATCATCCGGCTACACTTTCCAGCCCACGCTCTGTGCGGCTGGTTACAAAGCGGACAGTGGGGTTCGCTGCTGCAAGCCTCGACGTTGTGTCCAGTAACGCCGCATCTCAGGCAGCACTTTGACCTGTCAGTGCTGCCAGTGCATTGCCCGGCAAAGTGCCCCGTTTCCCAGCACCGGTGACAGCGTTCAATTCGAATGCGCTCCCTGAATTTTGCAGTAGTCAGCCCCATCGTGATGCCCGGGTGGGCTAGTATCGCTGCTGCAACTTCTGGGGAAGCCACAATACTGGCAGCCTGCTGCCACTTGCCACTGGGCCTTAGGTCCTTCACTTCCAGGGTAGTAGTTGTCAGTTTTAGTTCTTCTAAAATGGCTTCCTTAATCGAATCGCCGGTAAGGCCGGCTTCGATGTTGGACGCCATCAGCGTTACCACTTTGTCCCCTCCTTTGAGTGCCTCGATTTTGTTGGTTACCCCTCCAGCAGCGATCAACTTGGACATTGTCTCCGCATTGCCCTCCTTCAGGCTAATTAGGAGGTGGCCCTCTCTGGACTGCCGCACCTCTCCTATTTTCGCCCCCTCCCAGTTCTTTCCTTTTATGGCCTTCCTGACATTACTCAGCAATTCCGGGTAGTCTTCGGGATTGCTCATTCTCACGAGGACTGCCTCATTTCTGCGCTTTTGTAGCGGCCTCACGCTACCTTGGCGGCTCACTGCCGGGCGGCCTGTGGCTGTCGGCTTCCTGCCCGGTGGGAGGCAAATTTTTACGTAAGTGCCTCCTTGTGCATTGATTACACATTTCGCCATTTGCCTCATAGTAATAGCCTTATGCTCGCTCGCCGGGATGGCGATTTTGTCCACCTGGTTGTTGGTGGCCATTGCGGCCAGACTCTGGAATGCTACAAATAGGTCTTCCGCATTTTCGATGTCATCGCAGTTGACCACCAACAGCTTCCTTGTCCTTATTATCGTTCCCACTTTGGTGGCGGATTCGAGGATTCCCCCTCCCTTTGCCAAGCTAAGGATGTCAGGAAACCTGTCCTTGGCTATGGCAAGGATTCCTCCTTCCATTTCCTCCATACCCTTGGGTATGATTAACCCTACCGCCTCCTCCTCATGGCACAAGACCGGGTTCAATGCCACGATTTCAGTGCCGGTGAAAGACTCCTCCGTCCACACATGGTGTTTTATTCCCTCGAATTTGGCGAAGGTATCTGCTTCCTGCAGTTGTTGATGGGTAACTGTAGGTTTCGGCACCCTGCTACCGTCAATGGCCATCCCCATTCCCGCCTGGTCTATCGCAACAATCCGCTGGATTAGCGCGGTGATCGCCGGGCTAGCACCCTCCAGGTCTGTGTCCTCCGCCATAGTCCTTATGGTTTGCCATTCCTTTAGGAAAAAATCTTCCCTGGCTGCGCTAACTTCGAGGTTTAGTGGCACTGACGCCGTAGTCCGGGCGTAGCTAAGGGAAGTGCCAGGTGCTTGGCTTGAACTTGGCATGTTCTCTCCTTGTGTCTGTTTCCCTTCCTCGGCTTTTTCGTGCTCCCTTATCCCCCTCAGCTCCTCGATAGTGGTGGCCATCTGTTGTATGAGGCCATCCCTTTCTTCTTCCAAAGTTTTGAGGATTTTTTGGTTTTCCTCGTGGATCGCATCCTCTCTTTCCCCGTACTTCGCTATGCAAGCGGCTATCTCCGCCTTAGCTTCCTCTAGCTCACTACCTCTTATTTCCAGCTGTGCCTTTAGCATATGGCAGTCTGCTTGGCACCTCGCTGCCTCCTCGCTCGTTGCTGCTTCCTTGTTTCTCAGCTCTTCTATCTGCTTTTTTAGGCCGTCCCTGAGTCCATCGACCACCTTCCTCTCCTTCTCCATCTGCACCCTCTGCATCTCCACCTTCCGCGAATCCTCTTCCAAGCCTGCCTTAATACTCCTAATGTTGTCCATGTCGAACTTGAACGGTAAGGGTTGTTGTCGTGTTTGGCCAGTCCGGCTTCGAATTTCCTCCGCCCTGTTTACGACCTTTTCGAGCTCTTTGAGGGTAACGGGGCCCGTTTTCCTCTTTTTGTTTGTGTCGTTTTCACTTGGTCGCGGGGCCACAAAAGCGTCTTCATTAGTAGCGGTTTTAGCCGCCGGGTTCGACCTAGGAGACTTCCTCACAGGAATTCCCCCCTTTTTCTCCTCTCTTTTTTCGGTTTTGCTCTGCTTTCGGCTCGCATTCTTTAGCGCCTGCGCCGCACTATGTGCCTCCGACTCTTCCTCTTCGTTGGTGAGGTCCAGTGTGGGTATTGGTACCAACGTGATGGTTGTTTCACCAGCCATCATAACAGTATTGCCTCCTGTTCCCTGTCCTCCTTTTCGTGTCGGCGGGCTTCTTGCAATTTTGCTGCTTTTGGCAAAAAACAGACTTACGTCAGCTTTCTCCGTGCCATCCTCCTTCCTTCTTGATTCCACAAAAGAGACCTCGGGCTGGTTGTCTACCAGGCCCTCATTGGTGACCTTTGTGCTTGTCTTGGTGGCTGCCGCCGCAGCGTCGGCCTGATTGCCTACCGCTGGCGGTTCATCCACCTCCATTCCAGTAGCTTCTACCCGTAGCTCGGCCTGGTCGCCTACCGAGCTCGGTCCGCAGTTGCTCATTCGCCGAGGGGAGCCTGCTCTAGCACTCCCAACAACTAGTACTGGGGTATCCCCCCCCTGTACAGTAAACGTATTATCCTGATTTCGTTGCATGTTTCATTTTTTATTGGCTATCCGACTCTATGCCCTCGCCACTGAGCATAACGAACTTTTGTTATTGGGGGTTATTCCCCCCCTAGGAGGGTTGCCAACCAAGGCTACGGAGCCCCTCCTACCCCTTGTCGGTTTTGGTCCGCGACGGGTATTTGATTTCCCCGCTACCACCCATATCTGGGAGGCATTCCCCTATCCGCCACCGGGGGACGCGCCAGATGGGAGACCGACAACTCCACACTAGAACCTAACCTAACCTAACCTAACCTAACCTAACCTAACCTAACCTCACCTTGACCCAACCGAAACCTCACCTGAACTTAACCCAACCCAACCTCCACCCAACCTGAACCTCAGCCCACCCTCAGCCAATTTTAAACATGAACTAAAACGGACCTCGATCAGGGACCCTCATACCACAGGTGCCTCGACACATTTGTCAACAATTCTGACCTCAACTTAGCTCTTGCATTGACGTGCACTCAAGTGAGGTTGGAGTTTGTTTCAATTACAATGCGGTTTCGGTGAAGTTCAATTACGTTGGACTAAGGTTATAATTCAGTTTGGTTAGAGTGGTGTTTTGTTGCGGTTACGTTAGGTTTAGGCTTGAGTTAGGCAGGATTTAGGCTGGAGTAAGATTAGAATTAGATTGAGGTGAAGTTTGGCTAAGGTTAAGTTAGCTTTAAGTAAAGTTAAGGTTCAGATAAGGTTACGGTAACGTTAAAGTAAGGTTTAGGTGAGATTTCGGTAAAATTTGGATAAAGTTGTAAGGTTAAGGTAAGGTTTAGATGAGATTTGGATTAAGTTTGCATAAGGTTTGTTTAAGGTTTAGGTAATGTTAACGTAAGATTTAGGTGAGACTTGGATAAAGTTTGGGTGAGGTTTAAAGGTATAGGTGGGAATAGAAAGTTGGGTTAACACTTTACAAAAAAAAAAAAAAAAAAAAAAAAAAAAAAAAAAAAAAAAAAAAAAAAAAAAAAAAAAAAACCTCAAGCTTACGCGGTTCCGGGGTGGATGGGGATTCGACAGAGTGGAGTTTTAACGTGGTATTACCCCCTTAGAGGGTCGAGTCCCGTACAACGTGCGCAAATGCATTTCTCCACTCCTACAAAAAAAAAAAAAAAAAAAAAAAAAAAAAAAAAAAAAAAAAAAAAAATTGGAACAAACTTAAGTCCTGGTTAAGGTAATATCCCGGTTGTCGTAAGGTCCCGTTTCACGATAGGCCCCGGTAGAAGGTTAGATCCACCCTTAGGAAAAAAAAAAAAAAAAAAAAAAAAAAAAAAAAACTTGGTTAATTTAAATAGTTAATTTAACGAGGTTAATTTTTTAAGTAATATGATGTCCTGATGTGATGATGTCCTGATTTGTTGTGAGACAACATAACGTGGTGAGGAACCAGCTGCCCCTGTGTCGATGTTATGCCGAAAGGTGGTCCCGACGCAGGTGGTAGAGCTTCGAGTGATGGAGTTTTAGTGGGTAGAGCCCTAATGATTAGAGAAGAGTCCCACACTCCCCTCTAGATATGCAGGGGGTAGTGCATAAAGCATTTCTCCATCGTTAAAAAAAAATAAGTGAGGTTAATTTTGAAGTGAAGTGAGGTTAATTTTGAAATAAGGTTAATTTTAAAGTGAGGTTATTTTTTTTAAAGTGAGGTTAATTGTGAAATGAGGTTAATTTTAAAGTGAGGTTAATTTTGATGTGAGGTTAATTTTGAAGTGAGGTTAATTTTGAAGTGAGGTTCATTTCAAAGTGAGGTTATTTTTGAAGTGAGGTTAATTTTTTTTTAAGTTAAATTTTTTGTGAGGTTAAATTTTAAGTGAGGTTCAACTTTAGGT
Source organism: Cryptophagus acutangulus (assembly GCA_963556235.1). Taxonomy (NCBI): domain Eukaryota; kingdom Metazoa; phylum Arthropoda; class Insecta; order Coleoptera; family Cryptophagidae; genus Cryptophagus; species Cryptophagus acutangulus. The sequence goes on along the minus strand of OY744561.1, from coordinate 10,672,137 downwards.
AAGTTTAATTTTTAAGTGAATCTCAAAAGTTAGGTTTATTGAAATAGGGTTTAAAATGAATTGAAGTTAAATTTTAAGTGAGACTAAAAGGTGGGGTTAACAATAGTTGAGATTTAGGATAAAGTTCAAAAAAAGTTAAAATCAAAGTGCAGTTGGGTAAAATTAAGGTGAGGTCATTTCCAACATGTCATTTTTAAAGTCTTACTCAACGAGGTTCTTTCCAGGAAGTGAAAGTCATCTTCAAGGGTTGTCTGCACGAGATCATCTCTAAAAAGTTCTTTCCTGGACGGACATCATTAAGGGTCATCACCAGGGAGGTTATCGCCAGGAGGATCTTTCGAAACCAGGAATAACTCACGCTCACCTATTGTTGCTGAGTAACTGATCCTCACTCTAAGCGAAAGCTGCAAATAAATAAAAGTAATGTACATTTAAATAAAAATTTCCGATGAATCGATGAGCGTCCTTTTTCAAAGTAACACAAAAAATAATTTATAGTTATTTAAATTAATAGGTCGAATACGTCGCGAATTTCTACACATAAAATGTTATCACAACCATTAATTATAATACACGCCAGCTTTCCGTTAAAATTAGTTATAAGGCACCGCATCATAATAATATTTATTTACCTCTATCTTCCAGGTCCTGCACTGTGACATTTGGCTTACGGTTCTTGTTGGCGGCTAGTTCCTGTTCCGGTGAGAAAGAGGAGGAAGTATTAATCGACTCATCTGTCTGCTTTATGAGAGACCTTTATAGGGCCGTCCTATTTTTCTTGTCGCCGCCTTTTGTGTTCTTTACCGGGCTACGCATAATTTTCCCGCTTCTTGCAAAAAGCAGACTTTCCGCAATCTCTGTTGTCATTATTAGTTCTAGTAGCTATAACGGAATCCCCCGCCTGGTTTCTTACCGAGAGGTCCATGCTGTTGCTGGAACCCCTAGGACGGTTGACAACTAAAGCTACGGAGCTCCTGCCCCTTGTCGGTTTTGGTCCGCGACGGGTATTTCATTTCCCCGCTACCACCCATATCTGAGAGGCATTCCCCTATCCGCCACCGGGGGACGCGCTAGATGGGAGACCGACAACTCCACACTAGACAACTTATACATCATTATTTTGTGCTTGGTTTCCATAACCTTATAAATACATTCAATAATTATAACGTGTATAATAAAATTAAAGTATTAATTATATTCTATTAAAGTATAATTAGTCTTCCGTAAAATCGGCAAATAGCTAAAAGTTGTACAATTTTAATATTATTAATACTTCCCAGTTAGAATAAAAGAGTACGATTCTACGATTCATCGGTATAATTTTAACAATTCAATACCTTTCAAAAAATTAAGCAAACTTATTAATTATAGACCCCGTACCGTACTAATATTTATTTGCCACTATTAACTTAAATTCCTGTACTTACGTCCGAACTTTAAACTCTAAACATCTCACCGCGACTGAACAAAGACTGAAGCTGAGTGCCGCTGAAGCCATGCCGTACTAGCGAGCGAATGAGCTCAACGGAGGCAAAGAGATGAACGGTGAGCTGAGTGGTGTGCGCTGATGATTATCGCTGAGTGGTGTGCGCTGAGTAATTATTGCTGAGTGGTGGGCGCTAAATGATAAGCGCTGAGCGCTTTGTAGTGAGTCGTGATCGCTGAGTGTGTGCGCTGAGCGCTTTGTAGTGAGTCGTGATCGCTGAGTGTGTGCGCTGAGCGCTTTGTAGTGAGTCGTGATCGCTGAGTGTGTGCGCTGAGCGCTTTGTAGTGAGTCGTGATCGCTGAGTGTGTGCGCTGAGCGCTTTGTAGTGAGTCGTGATCGCTGAGTGTGTGCGATGAGCGCTTTGTAGTGAGTCGTGATCGCTGAGTGTGTGCGCTGAGTGATGAGCGCTTTGCCGTAAACGCTTTATGGTGACCGCTGAACACTGTACGCTAAGTTATAAGCAGTAAATGATGAGTGGTGAGCGATGAGTGCTAGAGTGGTACTGCATGATATCCGAGGCATTATAAGCACGCAACATGTAGGCACAAATCAACTTATATTTTTTCTACTAAAACTCTTTGTCATTAACCGGTTTCGTTCAAGTTTACAGCAATAAGTAGCTTTTGATGAGTTACAAAGTTCAAAGAACTGTTGTCGCACAATACATGCTATCCTTTCAACGTCTCTCCTTCCACATATGCTGCAATCGAATTTCAAAATAGGTAGTCAGCTAGTGTTCATTGCATTGTTTAAGTTCACCTTGAATAGATCGAATTTAAAATAATAAAAATGGTTATCGAAAACGGTTGCTTGATTGCTTACGCAGTTGTGGTTTCGATAGTGGCATTATTCTATGCTCTCTTTGATGTAAACTATTTTCTTCGCATTTTGTTCACAATTGCCTGGGGAAGGTTATTCGACAAGAAAAAGAAGATTGATGAAAGCACAGAAGTTTACGGTAAATGATATTCCCTATTTTCTCTATACATATTCATCGATATTATTCATTTATGGATATATACTAGCTATATGTAGGTATATTCAAATTTGGGGTCAAAGATGTAAATTTAAATTGCTAAAAAGTACCGCCGGTATAGTAGTCTTTCAACTTTCAATTCAATTACCTACACACTTCGCGTTTATTATTTTTATGCCATTTAATAAGCACTAAAAATAATTCGATTTACCGTAAAATTGTGAATGTGTTGTTTGGTTTCGTAGGTGTATGCACCACACAGGACCTCGACATTTTCTTCAAACATATGAACAACGCACGATATGTGCGAGACTTGGATTTTGCTCGTTTCCATTTCTACGATCGCACCGGCCTCTACGAAGAAATCACAAAAAACAAGGCGCACGTCCTACAAACAGCGTCAAACATTCGCTATCGTCGAACCATTCCATTTTTGCAAACCTACAAAGTCACAACCAAAATTGTCTACTGGGAAGAAAAGACTTTGTTCATTGAACAACAATTCGTCACAATTAATGATGGCTTCATCCGAGCAATTGTACTGAGCAAACAGAGCACCATCAACTTGGACGTGCCGCAGGTGATGGCAAAGTTGACTGGGAAAGAGGTCAACTATCGACCAACACCGCCGCCCGAACTCCAAGACTGGCTCTCATCCATGGAAAAGTCCAGCAACCGACTCCGGAAAAAGGATCTTTAAATATTAAACATCTTTTTTTATAACTAGAGCTATTGGTTTTTCATTACAATTTATAATATACGATTGTTCAGGGTGGAGTTTACTCTTTGGCTTTTCTTTAAATTTAAATCACACACATCACATTGTATAGAGAAGAATATTTACACAAAACAAAGTAATTAAGATGATGGGTCGCAGCAACAGTACAACAAACAAATGCATTTAATAACAGAATTCACAAATAAGTTAATTATTTAGCAAAATCAATTCCAGCTTGAATATTCTTTTTCAGCTCGGGAATGGCTGCCTTTAGCAATTGTTGTTCAAATTCATTCAGTTCGCCCAAACCCAAATTCTTTTCAATTCCGTTCTTGCCCAGCACTAAAGGCGTTGAAAAATAAGCCGCTTCGGTAACGTTCGACATCACGTAAGCGGGTTCAATTACGTTACTTTCGCCGTTCAATCCGCGCAGCAGAGAATTAGCGAATCGGGCTCCGGCATACGCCATTGACAAAGTAGCTGAACCAGCACCAGCCTTTGCTTTTACAACCTAATATAAAAAGTAAGCAGTTTTCAACCAAATCGAATTAAAAATAAAAACTACTAGCAAGACATCAAGACTCACTTCAGTTCCTGCTTCTTGAATTCGAGTGGTGAGTGCTTTAAGTTGATCCTGGGGGAAAGTAACGCAAGGAACCGCTCGAGACATGAGAGGAATAATAGTGACTCCAGAGTGACCACCAATTACTGGCACATTCACATCTTTTGGATTCAAACCTTTCGCTTCTGCAATGAATGTATTTGCACGCACAATGTCCAACGTTGAAATGCCAAAAACGCGTCGTGGGTCTAGTTTTCCAGCCTACAAAATTAGTAATATCACAATAGTAGTTTTCAATATTTTAACAATTTATTAGTTGACTAGATTCATTTTTGTTTTTACCTTCTTGAGAACTTCGCAAGCAATCGGTACGGCCGAGTTAACGGGATTGGTGATGATACCGATCAGAGCATTTGGGGCCACTTCAGCTGCAGCTTCAGCAAGTTTCTTCACAATTCCCGCATTGGTGTTAAACAAGTCATCTCTGGTCATGCCTACAGATGATAAATACATTTAGAGCAGATTACAAAGATTTATCATAACCTTGAACTGATAAATCACATTATACACGTGCACTATAATAGCAAATGTAGGTATACCTGGTTTGCGAGGCACTCCAGCAGGAATGATGATTACATCAGCGCATTTCAGAGCTTCACACACATTTTCAGGTCCCATATATCTAATATTGGAATATAACTTAGTAAAGAGCTTTGGTAAGCAAATTGACAAATTACCCCTTGACTTTGGCTTTAGTCTCAATGTGAGACAGATCAGCAGCAACTCCAGGAGTATGCACTACATCGTACAAAGACAATTCGCTGACCAAAGGGTTGATTTTCAAGAGCAATGAAAGAGGTTGTCCAATGCCACCGGAAGCTCCACACACAGCCACTTTATAGTTGTTCTAAAATTGAAAATGGAATTTTTTGTTCTAAAAATACATCTATAATTACGTATCTATAATGATTTGGAAAAAGTTTCCGCTTCATTACATTGGATTGTGTAATCTTTTTAAGTAATGATATTAACGAATGGTTTAGCGGAACCACTCTTTAAAATGTCCCGTCAAAATTAAAAAAATAATTTTCTAACCTGTTTGGAAGTGCTAAAATTCCGAGCGGAAATTACGGAAGGTCTCAATACTCTGGAGAACATTTTGATTAAATACTATTGTAATCGACTAGAAAAAATCTCGCAATTAAAATGTTTTGAGTACAGCAAGAAACTTTGACCTTCTGATGGCCGCTGGATAAAAAACGAACGTAACGAATGACTGTGTAATGTCACCAAATACGAAAGCCCACGTGACGGATTCAAATTTAATTCAGAGCCACCTGTATTAAATTGCTAAAACTAAATCAAAGACTTAACTATTATTTATAAATTTGTATATCATATAAAAGAAAATCATTATTAATAAACAATAATATAGTTGTTGTTGTATAGTACGAAACAACAAAAGTAAATAATTAAACCGCCTACAATTAGGCAACCCAAAATTAGAGTGTAATTTGGCCTTGAGAACGCTGTGGATGTGAGCCAGTGGCGTGTGTGGAATACACAACAGGAAACAGTAGTAAACGCAATTTGTGTGAAATAAGTGTATAATTAGATTTTTAAAAAACATTCGACGTTAGGATTAGTGTTAATTATGTAATTTAGTGTAGTTTATAAGTAATAACTTTATTTTAATGTTAAATTAAACGGTAAAATTTCTTAAAATATTGATACGTCTATGGAATTACTGTCATTCCACAATAATTCTCATTCCACTGCGTTATCAAGGTCGTGTCACTGCGTTGTGAGACATTAACCAAACTTTTATGCATGGGAGATTTGTTAATTGCAAATTTTAATTTTTACTTACATAATTATCGAGATTAGAATGTCTTCCGATAGTTCTGATGATGAAAATTTGAAGCAATTAAGAGAAGCTGTAGATTCTCAATTTATTAACGATGCAATGTTCAAAAACAACACAAGTGAGTGGCACTTGTTTGGCTGCAGCTATATTGTTCATTTACTAATGTTTTTTCATTAGAAACCCAGCAAAAGTCAACAACAGAAACCTTAACAAAACAGGTTCCATCACTTCGACCCAGTAAAGAAGAAGACAAACAATTTAACCAATTTCAGGTGACTCCAGAGTTTCGACAGTACGTCGGTAATCAACTGTCCAAAATTCTAGATAAGTCTTTAATAGTTGATAGCGAAACGACATGTGAAACCGATAGATTGAAAAGAAAAAGACGAAAAGGTGGAATAAAGTTATTTCGCACCTCTAAAGCAGTCCTAAATGCAAATCAAAAAGATGAAGAAAAGCTTGAACACATTGCAATAAACCAAAATAAAATTGACCGATATAAACGAAGAAATTTAGAAAATGCCGACAAAGATTCACTTAGTAAACTCAGCGTAAGTTCAGCAGACATTATCGCAAAAACAGAAGTGAAGCATTGGTCAAACAGAAGCAAAGCGCCGATATTCAGATACAAGAAAGCCAAAGGAGGCCAATTGCTGTTAATTGAACCTGAGTTTACATAATAAATTGGTATTGACAAATTATTATATAATGTAAAATATAAACAATTATTAAATTAGCAATTACTCCTGTTTGTAAACATTATTTTTCAATACGGCCTTATCTAAAATTTTGGCAAAAGTTCGTTGTGTTAAATCGCACAATTCCGTGCTTTCCTGTGCTGAAACTTCCAAACCTTTACCCAAATGTGCATCGAAATGGGATGCCAAAGAAGCCTGCGATTCACAAACTCGTGCCAATTGCATCAATAAATGAATGATATCATCAATAAGTGGTGGAAAAGCAACACTAATTTTCACCAAAGCTGGTAAAACTGGCTTGAACAATTTCACGCGTTGACCACTGGAAATTCCTTTCAACATGAAAAAAAAAACCAGCATAATATGAAAACATAAAAAGGAGGTATACATTGCTTACCGCCTAGTAAAGCATACAGCAAATTCAATGCGTTGACACAAAGATTGAGACTTTTAGGAAGAGCGTATTGAACAGAAAGATGCGACAATAGTTGAATCGCAAAAATTTGCTTGTTCAAACTGGGCTGTTGCATTAGCTCTTGCAGAAAGTCCAAACAGATATGCATGGATGGAACACCTTTTATTACCACTTCCAACAGTTCACTTGGATAGCCCTAAAACCAAAGGAAGGTGCAAATAAAATCGACATTAAAATTACAAGAAAAATCAAATTAATTACTTGAAAATGAACCAATTTTGCCAGCATTGTATCAGCAATAAAAACTTGATGCAAATAGCTGCAAACCAACGATCGAACTTCTTGCAAAGCCCATTGTCGTCCTGGCATCTTATTATCATCTTCAGTTTCGATGCATGTTTCTAGCAGCATTTGTACCGCCGCACTTTCCTATTAATTACACATTCAAATACAATTTACAATTTAGACTAGTTTATCAAACGACTATTATTATACTATCTAAGGATTACAGCTTTTTTTATGTTTCAATATATCGACTGGAGTCAAAACTAAATCTCTGTCACATTGAACACAATAAAATTGTTTTGAATTTGCTTTGATCAGTCCAACATTTTCAACTGCCGCAACAACATCACGTTCCTCCGCCTCTCGTTTCCTACGAGCTTTGCAAACACTTTCATGTTGCAATAATTTAAAGACCGAACGCCCGACTTGTATCGCCACTGCACAATTCGGACATTTGAAACTATGCCCAATCACTTGCTCTTCAATTCTGCAAGCCCACTCTTCTTGCAATAAACAGTCGTACACTATATTTTCAGTGACATTAAAACCACCAAACTCCTCATTTGCATTCATCACAAAATTCAAATCAAACGGATTTCCACCTTGATTATTCTCGTCAGCCGATTTGGAATGCGTATACATGTCTTTCAAATCAGCAGGCAGCAATCGTTTAACATTATAACTAACTGTACAATTCATAAACTGGACCAAATCCTCAATAAAATAGAAAACACCTTTCTTATCTCCTTTACTAGCTGGATCATGCAACAACTTCGCCTCCAACTTTTGCTTCCACCTTTTTCTTAACGCAACTGACTTCAGCAACATCTCCTTTCCTTGCCCAAAATACGGAACATCCAGCATCAGAAATTCATCAAAAACAAACTTGGTCATAGTAGCATTAGTCGCAATCGTTTTGGCAAACAACAAAAGCGTTTGCAAAGCAGGCATACGCATTGTATTTACCAGATAAACCTTTTTCGTCTCCAAAATCGACTGATAAATTAATATTTGATGCTTACTACTAATGGGTCGTTTGCTAAAATATCCAACCGGCGGCACCTCAACATCATCATCATGCAACTCCAACATTTCCGGATTCGTCGCAAAATAGCTCAGTGGCCGCAAAAAAATATAATTCTTACTCTTCGTATGATACAATCTATCCGCGACTGTCTTGGACGAATTGCACTCATCCTCAACCGCCACTTGTGGATACAACCCACTGGTCAAAATCAACTTTAACATCATCAAATTCTTATAACTATCAGCTGACGCTTCATTCAACAACTTCTGCATCCTTTTAAAATCATTTGCAATACGAAACTCCACATCTCTTATATCACTAGCCTCAACCTTGTCATCAAACTCATCAAACCTTTCATATTTGAGCACATTCTTATGTCGCAACTTACTCTCCGTTTTCAACTTATACCGCATCGACTTCAGATGCTTCAATTCCCCATGTCGAATTGCCCGTTCAGCACTTGACAAGTCGGCTTCTTCAATTTTGCTCACCAAATTCGCACTGTCCAAAATATCTCGAAACTGTTCCAGCAACTTGGTCACCTCATAAAACCTTTGCTCCTCCAAACAACGCTTCTTCGACCAAATCTTTGAATTCTCCTGCTTGTATTTGCTATGTCTTCCGTCAACTGGCACCGAAACTTGCTTAATCGTCAACCATTCCCGATAATAATTCAACAAAGTGAGCGGATCACCATGATTCGAATCCAACGGTTTCCGCAAATCTTGCGCGTCCATGCAACGATGGGCATTTTGCGTAAGGGGACTTTGAACGCTAAGCAACGCAGCTAATGCTAATACTGAATTAACATTTTCGAAAACAGTCGACATAATCAGCATCTTACCAATAGTCAAATCAACTGGCAATTGACTCAAAGCATCGCCTAAAACTGTCAAAGCCAAACCATCTTGGTCTGAAGCTAAAGCTTCAGTAAACTTAAGCTTTTCCAAACCTTCTTCGATACTTTTAGCATTAGGTTTTTCTAAAAACGGAAAATTTGCAATGTCGCTCAACCCGAGCGAAATCATATGCAGCACAAATGACTCCAACGGAACCAGATGAATTTCAGCAGGCGTAAACGCTTCAAACGCTTGAAAATCTTCTTCGGCATACATTCGATAACAAATGCCAGGACCGGTACGTCCTGCACGTCCAGCTCTCTGTTTTGCACTGTCCTGCGAAATATTAGTCTCACACAACTTGTTTATACCACCATTTGTACTGTAACTCATTCGATTTACTTTGCCCGAATCAATAACGAATCGAACACCATCAATTGTAACCGACGTCTCGGCAATGTTCGTTGAAATGATGCACTTGCGAACGCCTTCGGGCGGATAATCAAACACTTTATCTTGCTCCTCTAAAGAAAGGGTACTGTGCAATTGCAATACTATCCAATTCTTTTTATGCTCACTGTACTCTGTAACAGCGTCAGCCAATGTAGAAATCTCGCTAAATCCATTCAAAAAAATTAAGCAATCACCTTTCTGATTTGGTTGATATTTTTCATCAATCATTTGCAATATTTGCAAATAGGGCGTACAATTGAATTTATCGGTCTTACGTTCATACGGGTCCTTGATTATAGGCTTGTATTGGACATCGATCGGATACAATCTGCCGGGCACTTGAATCACTTGCACATTTTCTTTTGCAAAGTAATCGCTAAATAATTTAACATTAATTGTGGCGGACATAAGAATCAATTTGAAATCATCACGTTTGTGCAGCAGACATTTCATAATACCAATCAAGAAATCGCCATGTAAATGCCGTTCATGCACTTCGTCCAAAATGAGAACATCATATGAATTTACAGTTTCTTGTTCAGCCGCTTGTCGCAATAGCAATCCTTCGGTCATGAAAATAATTGACGTATCGGCACGTTTCGTTTTCTCGAAACGTATTTGATAACCTACAGTGCTCTTGAAATCAGTTAGCATTTCGAAACTGACTCGTTTCGCAAGCGAAACACAAGCGATTCGTCGAGGTTGTGTGCAAACAATCTTTTTGTAGCCAGCCTCAAGAATGTATTGCGGCACTTGAGTTGATTTTCCGCAGCCAGTGTCACCTGCAATTAGCATAACTCTTGCATCTTTTAGTTTGCTTATAATTTCGTGTTTAAATTGAGCGATTGGTAGATCCTGTTGAGCTGTTCGAAGCTTTTTCACTTTGTTAAACTTACTTTTCTGTAAAAAATCTTGATATACGCGTACTGTTATTAAAAAATCATTGAACGCTTCTTTTGAAATTAGTACTTTGGAACCTCGGCGATCAAACAATGGTAACTTTTCTTGCAAGACAGCCGCCCTGTCTTCGAAATAAATGTTCAACACTTTGCTTCGGTCGCACGGCTTTTTTACTACTTGAATTGCTTGGTACTTGTCGTAGAACCGCCAAAAGTCGGGTACCTTAGAAATGTTGGCATGTTGTTCTAGAAATCTGGTTAATTCGGGTCGAAAATCGTCAATTTTACGATACTTGTCCTTCTCATTACGGTTCCTATCCTCCGATCGTGATCGATGTCTTTTTCTAGATGGTTTATGTTCATTATATTGCCTTTGTGTTCTTTTATTAATAGTGTTCATCTTTTTAACAGTTATAGGTATGTCACATATATGTCACTCACATATAACTGTCAAAATGTCAAATTACAGTTTCCTTTTTAGTTTCACTACTTAACTATAGATGGCAGTCGCATCAATGCAAAAAGTTTTTAATCGTATGAAAACCATTCATTTATAATTAATTACCCCCACTTGTAACTGGTGGAAAGAGCTAGTACTCATATCACCAATGTGGTTCGGAATCCACGTTAAAAAGTAGTTGTGGAAATGTGAAAAAAATAAAATAATTAAAAACATACCTGAGCTGCTATTGTTGCTCGACACATATCCTCTCTGTCACTCTCATTCAATGCTTGTCCATTTTGATCCAGTCTAGGATTAGCCTGAAGATGTTGAGTCAATTGGCTTCGAGAAGAAGCCAAACTTGCACGCAGAACCCTCAAAACTATTGCATAGATAGGTGCACACCGAAACACCCTTTCGTCGCATCTCATTATCTAATTACAAAAACAAATAATAATTCAAATAATTATTAATATCATTACGGCAACCCAAATTACCTGCAATGGATCTTCAGCTACATCAATTCTAGTCAAACTCGAAAAATCATCCACCAAATTTTTCACCGTCAAAACCCAAAGTCTTCTCGGAAGCACCGTATTAAAACGAAGCCAAACATCCTTGTACAAATCCTGCAAGTATCTTGCAATATTTTCGCCCAAAACGACACGGACAAATTGCGTGAAAATCTCGGCGAAAGGCCAAATATCAATCGCTTCCTGTTTAAGCATCGTCTGCATCAACTTGGCACATTTCGACGAATTCGTTTCAATCTCATTGAACGCCTCAAACACCATCAATTCGGTCAATTGAACCGGCTTGAATTCGGTATCAATGGCCATATCATCTAACCAATCCTCCACTAATGTCAAATGCGGGAAATGAGTAGCAAGCAGCTTCAGCAACGGTCCAAACAACCCCGAATAAGAACTCTGATCTTTCTGAGCATGATGCAGCAGATATTTAATTGGCAATTCCGACATGAATTCCGTGGAGTAAATTTTCACTTTACGACCACTGGAAGCCAATACATGTGCATGAGTCAAGCGGCAATCCTCATACAATAACAAATAGTACAAAAGCAGCAATTGTGGAGTGAAACTGGTATTATCCACTAAAACATTTTGATTCTCCGAGTTGATATCAAAATCCATTGTAAATATCGACTGCTTTTGATCGAAATACTGTCCAAAAATCGAACTCTGATACACTTTACGAATTTCATTTTCGCTCAGCGGCTTATTAGTTTGCTCCGCATTCTTAGCATTCGGCAGCATAATACTATTAACATACACCTCGACCAACATCGGCAAAACTGGATGCAAAGGACTCACACTTGTGCAAATCTGCTTATAGATCCAACTCTTGATATTCACATTATGCTTAGCAAACGCACGAGATTTTAAGAGCTGATGAATACAATGAATCGGCAAGAAGCCAGTCATGTTAGCACTAAGCGAACTAGTCACAGGCACTTTGACTGCATGCGCTGTCACTACTTGCTCAGTAAAAATCTCCTGTGTGAAAACTTGCTTCATTCTAGTCATATTGTTATGTCTGATTCCAATTTTCATACCCAAAGTAGCGCACACCAAATCGCAAATTGCACTCAGTTGATTGCTATGAAAATGAATCGCCATTAAAAGCAGCATCTCGCCAAACGAAGCAGTCACTCCACTCGCCGATTCGAAATAAGCTTCTTCCCTCACCAGCCATTGCACCCACTCGATGCTTCTTCGTTCATGATCGGCTAGTGAAACGAGCAAAGGACAAGCGATCAGCATGCACAATCCAATTGATACAAAGCGAACGCCCGCAGGGGTGGGATTCGGATGTGTCGTCAATAATTGTACGATTAAATTGATTTCATCGTCTTGGAATTTAATGGAGGCAATGCCTCTTAATGCGCAGTATAATCGTAGCAAAGCCGACGCTTGCACTACTAAAGTATCAGGTAATTGGCCCTCAATTGAAGCGTCGATTATTTTTTGTAATCGGCGTAATAGTTCATCGCGTAGCTGGATTAGAGCACTACTCGAAACTTCGCCCTTTCTTTTTTGGCCTGTACGAATGAATAGACCCATCCAGTTGCGAATTGTCTGGTCGTTGCCAAGTAGCAAGCCGGATACGAATGCTACCATGTCGCTTTCGTCTTCAACTGGGCTGTTTTTGTTGTGGTCGAGTGATAAGGTAATGGCTAAAGCAGGCATTCGGCACAAATCGATGCATTTGCTGCGAATGGTGAGTGCTTCCGACGGATTCATTTTGCAAAGCAAAGAGATAGTTTTGGAGCGGATCGAACTCGACCAGTTTTCTTCTTGTTTTTCGCCCGTTTGTATGAGATAGGTACACACTAGAACAAATAAATATTATAAACGTTGACAAATTATCAAATAACGGTTTTTTTTTAATTACCTTCGCGAAAGCAGTCGGGAAAATTGGCAACCAATCGGCAGATTATAGGAGGACCATTACGAACATGCAGTAACGTTTCCACAATCGTGCAAATATTAAAAGTAGTTGGAAGTTCTGCCAATGCAATGCAGATAATATCTGCTAATTCCTCAGCAAATATGTCATTATCAAACAATTCGGAAGATTTAATATAAACTTCGTGTTCTGTAGTGGCCCCATTTGTGTCTTGGATTTGCGAATGAATGTACAATAGCTCGCCCAATAGAATACTAAGTCGTCGAGTCATATCGCTGCGTTCGTATTCCAATGCCATGCTGGTGTTGGAAAGATTTCCGATTAGGATTGAATCGTTCTGCATTGTATTTACTAAAAATAAAAGAACATTAGAAGCAAAATCGGGATATTTGAAGGGTACAAACGTTTCTGGCGCAGTTGTTGTTCTTTCTTGACATCGCTCTCCAACTTGTGAAAATCAATTGATAACAATGCAACGATGGAATTTACTAATTCCATTCCAGACACTGTTGTAAGAATATTAGTTTTATTGTTGTGGCATTTCTTGGTTGTGTCGAGTGGCGCAATTAAACCCATTCGTACGAGACATGGTAAAACCGGTCGAATTTCTTGTTCTGTATATTTAGCCAATTGATACATATCCACATTTTGTATTGCTGTGAATACTTTTGCCTCTACACCTGTTCTGAACGTCATTTCAACACGAACACATTTGATTCAAAATATTTATTTAATATTTGAGGTTAATTACTACTATGATGGTAATTATTATTTAAATAGATGGCGCTTTTAGACCCCGAAATGCGCTTAAACTTCTTCCATATAGATGGGGCCAACATACTTGTAAAGTTCTGCCATACTAATGGAGCTAAATGTCAAACAAGGGTCTTTTCAAGGTTGCGTCAACCAGTGACGTCACTTGTATAACACGAGCAGCGGGCACAGCAGACACTCAAGCTAAAATGTTTTAGAAATAATTTGATTTCAGCTATTTAAGTATGTTTACTATAGACATAACTATCAACAATCAATCTCCATTAGCATTGCTATCTTCATTTGTTGCCTGAATGAATATTAAGCGAAAAATAATAGAGGGGGGGCATTATTTTTGCTCCGCGTCAGTGTCTGCTCGTACTGCTGGTGGTTTTCTACCAGTCATTTTCTAGTTGACGTGACCTTGGAGTGATCTTAGTACTTAGTATCCTTTATCTATGACTTAGCAGTAATCATGTTGCTGTATGATTGGATTGAAAGTTCAACCCAATTATGCATTTTGATTACAAACATCTGACAATCATTAATCATTCGTGATTACTTGACGTCGGTCGAACGGTTGAAATCAGCTTATGGCATGGAGAAGTTACAAAAGTTTAGTCAAAAATTGATTACATAAAAATGAAACAAAATTAAAAGCGAAAATTAACTAGATATGACATATAAACCGATTTAGTTCATACCCAATTCAACCATACAAATACGTTACATACATTCATTCAAATCAAGTTCAAACGTTTCATAACAATAACAATCGTATTCATTATGAAGAAATGAAAATGAGCTAAACGAAACAAAAAAAATTAAGAAATGAATTCAAAATTATATCGTCTGCTAGTGAGAAGAACATATCTAAAGCAAATTCGTCGTTCATCAAGCAGGTAAACTTTTTAGGTTAAAGTTATGTAAACATGCAATGCAATTCAATTACAGCAACTCTTCTCAAAGCCATTATGAAGTTCTAAATTTGCCACGAACATGCTCTTATAAAGAAATCAAACAATCCTTTATAAAATTGTCGAAACAAGTATGTGCCAACGATTGTTTTCACTAAAGACCCGCAAAACTTGTTACAGAATCATCCAGATCTGAATCATTGTCCGAAAGCTCATTCTAGATTTTTACAAATTAAAGAAGCTTATAATATCTTAAGCAAACCGCATTTAAGGCGAAATTACGATTTGGGGTTGCGCAATAACGAGGCATGTTCAAAGAATTGCACCAATGTTTACTATGAATCAGGAAAAAGGTAAACACCTAATACTTAAAAGGTTAAATTCTTAATAATGTGTACTTACATTAACTGCAGCCCATGGTCGGATCCAACGTTTTACACGAACCGTGATAAATCCCAGGATAAATACTACGCAGATAAACCATACTATGGAATCAAAGGAGTTGAAAAGGTTTCAAATGGCACCATCGCGTTCATATGCATTTCCATAGCATTTATCATTTTCGCTCTGCAAATTTGTGCAATCAGGTATTTGTTCTTTGATCTCATCCGTAGAAGAACGCAAATTTATTCGATTCAATTTCCAGATATTCATTCACGTTCAATCGCGAGAGGTTGCTAAAAAGATCTGAGGATGCAAGTGAGGCATTAGAATCGGTTCGTAAAGAAGCAGCAAAAAATGGCAATGAAGTACAAATTGAATTGCTTAAGTTGAAATTAGCTGCAAATAATAAGAAATAATTTCCAACTAGATATCAAAATTTATTTTTTTTTAAGTACTGGAATGTTGATTTTGATTTATGTGGCCAATAAAAAATTTCGCCAACAATGTTTTATACATTTCAATATGAAATACTAGTTGCGTTTGGAAAAACAATTTTAGAATAAATAATTCGGCTAGGAAATATAAATAATCTTTGGCACAGCACAGTCGATTCTATGTGAATCGCGTTGAAATGATATAGAAAGAAACATTAAATTCTACTTACTTTAAGGCAGCAATTTTTCCAGACAACAAATTCTCAGTCAACTGGAAAATAAAATACATGATTATGAATTATGCGATACAATTAAAAGTGTCTATCTACAATAGTGAGTTTTCAATTCTTGAGAATATCATTTAGAAAGTATTTAATTTTCGAAATGATATCCTGTGTATTTGTTTGTACAAACCTAGTGCTATAATTTGTCTTTGATTTATAAAATTGTTATTAATCATATCACTAGTTAAGTACAAAGATCATTACATAAAAATCATTTCACTCCAAATTAAGATAAAAAGAGTTGTATATAAATGTTTTATATATATATACATTCATTAAACCTATTTGTTAGTGTAATAATTTCCATAATGACATCGTTTTAGTAAGTAGAAAATAATTCTCTCTAGCTTGATAGTATATAAGCAGATTAATATTTTCTACTTACAGTCGTCCCTATACATATTTATACAAATTTGCTTCTATACAAGTGTAAAAATTTTCTTTTGTAGGTACATTTTGATAATCACAGCCTCTGTTTTACAGTTTATATGATTAAAAATTAATAAAAAATAAATAAAAAATAACGAGGCAAACAATGGAGTAAAAATCAAATGGTCTACAATAAATAAAAATCATTTTCATTATGAACCAATATTTTTTATATCTAAAACATACATTCTTCTTACGACGTCTTCAATTTTCAATGCACTCCACATCTTCCAATTTCTTAGATTTCCCTAATATTTCATTACAAATAAACAAATGTGCATACATGAAAGTAAATCGAATTACATAATTAATAATTATAAATTAACTTGGAAATTTAATGACAAATTGAACTTATCCATTTAAAAAGCACATTAATACGATTATCTCTAATTAGTGCACCCTGATAAAAGTGCACACGTTATACTTATAATTAAAAGAATTAGTGTCGAGAACGATGTGCATCATCTCTACGATCCCGTTCTCGTTCTCTGTCACTCTCGCGTCGTCCAGATTCACGTTCTCTATCCCGATATCTATCTTCATAATAGCGAGATTTTGACGGAGCATCACCGCCCGCGTCCACCGCATCAGTAGGCGATTTGTTTCTCGATCTCGACAAACGTGACCTGCAAAATCAAAAACGATTACAAATATGTATGAATCATTGCACTTGGGTCTTAGCGAACTACCAATAGTGAGACAAGACTAGATTCGCATCAACAATACATAAGCGTTATACTAATTAGTGAGTTAATATGAGAGAAGATTACACTATAGAATGTGCTAAATACTGAATCTTCTCTCAAACTAAACCCGCAAAACCATAATTAAACGACCCCACTGCTGGTAAATTGAATTGCAACTATCGATTCCAAAATAAAGTTGTAACGCGTGTATGTTTGGTTGCATACCGAGTTCCTAAAATTTCCTCACTTATACAACTATATTTTGGAAGCAACAATACAAAAAACTCCTTACGCTTCATCTGCATCTCTATCCCTGTAATCCCTCTCCCGGTCCCTTTCCGTCCTCTCACCACGACTCCTGCTCCTCTCACGCTCCCTATCCCTCTCCCTGTAACTATCAGCATAATACCTATCTCTGTCCCTTTCCCTCTCTCTATCACGCTCCCTCTCTCGACTTCTGTCCCTATACCTAGACGACGACCTCTCCCTTCTTCCACCACGTCGATGTGGACGCTCTCTCGACCGCGATCTATCCCTCCTCCCACCCGAACTATAACTCTTATCCTCAACTCCTCTCAAGGTATCCTGCAACGAACTGATCAAAATCTTGCATCGATCGTCGTTTGCAACTTTTGATTGCTTAATCAACGAAATCGCCGTCACCAGAGTCTCAATCGCACTGGCATATTCACCGGCCGCCGCATCGCTAACCGCCCTGGCAATCGCCGATGACGAAACCGTCCGATTCCTCGACATAATATCCTCAAAATCTTGCTCGCTCAATTGCGGCATATCGGTGCGATGATCGGGCGGCGGCGGACCGCCGTACGATTGTGGTGGAATAGATGGTGGACCATAACCATGCGGCGGTCTCGGAGGGGGAATACTATTTAATATTACTAAGCCACCCGGTCCCGGACCAGGACCTTGCATGACATGGTGTTGTGGTGGAGGTGGACCGTTTCCTTGTTGGAAGAATGCAGGATTGACATGTGGTGCTGGTGGGCCTTGAATAGGCCCTTGAGGGGGCCCTTGAGTCATGCCTTGCATTGGAGTACCGGGTGGACCACCCATTGGAGGCGGACCGCGTGGACCCATGTTTGGACCTTGCATGTGAGGTGGGACGCCTTGTGGAAAGCCTTGTTGCATTGGTGGCCGGTTCCAATCGGGGCGCATTGAACCGGGTGGTGGACCTTGATTTGGCATTCCTCGCGGGGGGCCTTGTTGAGGTGGACCTTGAAACTGCTGCGGGTGCTTGTTAGAATTATATTTTGTTTTAATCAAATAAATCCAAGTGTAAAAAAAATAATTAAAAACTTACCATTGGCGGTCGAGGAGGGCACTGCTGCCCTGGTGGCGGCCCGCCAGGGCGCATTCCCATATTCGGCCCGGGCCCATTTGGCCTTGGGCCATTCCATTGTGGCTGTCCACCTTGAAATCTAGGCTGCCCTTGATTCATATTCGGCGGTCCATTATATCCCGGTGGTCCTTGCATACGAGGCCCACCCGGTCCCATACCGGGTGGCATAGGTCCCCGCATCGGCGAATTCATGTTCATACGATTGCCATAATTCTGCATATTACCTGAATGAATGGAATTGTTAGAATGACTGGGATGTTGAGGACGAGAATTACTGTTATTAGTGGGTGAGGGTCTAGTTTTTGACTGACTTTCAAAATTACTAAGGGCTTGTTTAGTAGGAGGGGTGACGACAGGATTTTGGCCATTCACTTCTTTCTTCGGCAGCAAATCGAGGCACATTCGCATACTCGATTCCGATCCGAGGGAAATAACACAGAAACCTTTCGATTGGCCATTGGCACGATGTTCAAAAAATTTCACTTCGTGGAAATCGTTGACGCCGACATCGTGCACTGCATTGGCAATATCTTGGTCTGTAGTCCACTAGAAATAATTATTCAATTAAAGTTAATTAAGTACTCTTAATTTATTCTTTTCGTACCCATGTTAAATTTCCCACGTACAATTGATGCCTTCTTCCTGAAGCATTGGCTGTAATATTGTTACCTTGTGTGGAAAACGAATTTCCATTTGTCTCTTCTGAATTTGCAGTTGCACTTTGATGGTTTGTATCCGAATTTTCGGACGCATTTGATGCTGACGGTGCAGCAATCACATCATCATATAAATCAACATTTTCGCCACCAAAGTCATCCTAAAATTAAAATAATCGTTAATTTCAATAATAAATAAACATGGAATCGTGTTTGGCTTCACCGGTTGAGCAAAGTTAAGAGACTAGGCATATTCTATTGGCTTTAAGTTAGGCAAGTTGCACATCAAAGTAAAGCGCATTATCTCTAGATTTGATATTTACTATAGTTTTAATAGAATATTCAACTTACTTGTGCAAAATCTTGGTCAATGTCGTCCGCGTACAAATCGATATCGTTGTCAGCCATTTTTAATGACGCGAATGCGAAGAGAAGAGCCGAAGAACGGGTCTTGCACCCGATTGGTAAACATGGAACATGACGTCATCGACTCTTCTTCTTCTTCTCAATTATTTAATTGCATTTTTAACCATTCAAAATAAAAGTTGCAATTACTACTAAAAAATATTCTCCTACGTTATGTTTCACGGCATTTAATTGTATTTTAAATTAGCATAATGTATTCTTACTAGAAGAGTCATTTATAACATTAGTGCGGGAAAATTCAAACTGGATAACGAAACCGGATCCAAATTAATGGACACGTGCGCCGTGCGGCAAAACTCCCCAACAGTTTGACAGTTACAATTATTGTCGAAGTACGGTCACTCATCACGAAGTTCTGTAAATTTATTAAGAAAAAATGGCAATTAGTTTGTTGAATCCAAAAGCTGAAGTTGCTAGAGCAGCTCAAGCTTTAGCCGTTAACATATCAGCGGCAAAAGGCATTCAAGATGTAATGAAATCGAATCTTGGTCCGAAAGGAACCATGAAAATGTAAGCACATGATTTTTGTTTGCTAATTATTTTTTGAAATTCACCAACCAGCTAATTAATACCCCTAAATTCACTTTTACTCTTACCAAAATATTTGTAAATCCTAATCGAATAACATAATTTACATAGGTTGGTATCTGGAGCCGGCGACATCAAAATCACCAAAGACGGCAATGTACTGCTGCATGAAATGCAAATCCAACACCCAACTGCTTCTCTAATAGCACGTGCCTCGACTGCACAAGACGACATGACTGGCGATGGCACAACATCCACCGTTCTTGTCATTGGCGAGCTGTTAAAACAAGCCGATATTTACATCTCCGAAGGACTACATCCACGTCTTATCACTGAAGGCTTTGACAAAGCACGTGAGAAGGCTTTGGAAGTTTTGGAAAAGATGAAAATTCCCGTTGCTTGCGAACGTGACATTTTATTGGATGTTTGCAGAACCAGTTTGAGAACCAAAGTGAGTACCTATAATTGTATATTAGGTTGTTATTAGTTGAAAACTATATATCTGTTAGGTACATCACAAATTGGCGGACATTCTAACCGAAGTCTGCGTCGATGCCATTCTCTCGATCAAATCCGGCGACAAACCCGTCGATTTACACATGGTCGAAATAATGGAAATGCAACATAAAACCGAAACTGACACTGTTCTCGTAAAAGGCCTCGTTCTAGACCATGGCTCCCGTCATCCAGACATGCCAAAACGCATCACCAATGCTTACATTCTCACTTGCAACGTAAGCATGGAATACGAAAAAAGCGAGGTCAACTCTGGTTTCTTCTATAAAACCGCTGAAGAGCGCGAAAAAATGCTGAAAGCCGAGCGAGATTTCATCGAACAACGCGTACAGAAAGTGATCGAACTGAAAAAGAAACTATGCGATGGCACTGATAAAGGGTTTGTGGTTATCAATCAAAAGGGCATTGACCCCATGAGTTTAGACATGTTGGCTAAAGAGGGCATTATGGCTTTACGTAGAGCCAAAAGGAGGAACATGGAACGTTTAACTTTGGCTTGCGGTGGCTTGGCTATGAATAGTTTCGATGATTTGCAAGAAGCTCATTTGGGTTTTGCGGGCAATGTGTACGAGCATATTCTAGGCGAGAGTAAGTTTACTTTCGTAGAAGAGTGCAAAGTGCCTATGTCCGTGACCATTCTCATGAAAGGCCCTAATAAGCACACATTGGTGCAAATTAAAGATGCAATTCGCGATGGTTTAAGATCGATTAATAATACTATTGACGATAAAGCAGTAGTTCCTGGCGCGGGTGCGTTTGAGGTGACCGCAAATAAAGAGTTGCTTGCTTTTAAGGACACTGTTAAGGGCAAAGCTAGATTAGGCGTGGCTGCTTATGCAGAGGCTTTGCTGGTTATCCCTAAAGTTTTGGCTACTAATTCTGGTTTTGATGCTCAGGTTTGTTATTTATCTATAACCAATTGGATTGAATTCAAATTGTTTTTTTTTTATAGGATACTATTGTCAAATTGCAAGAAGAATCTCGTCTAAGCGCTGAGCCAATTGGAGTTGATTTGAATACTGGCGAACCAATCAACCCGAAAGATGCAGGCATCTATGATAATTATATTGTGAAGAAGCAGATTATTAATTCCTGTTCAGTAATTGCTAGCAATTTATTATTGGTGGATGAAATTATGAGAGCAGGAATGAGTAGCTTAAAAGGATAATTGTTTGTGCTATTTCATTTTCCTATCAATTATAATTGCTTCACTCATTCGATTCATTTTATTAACTTTTTTTGTTTTGTTTACCTTAATTATGTAATTTGCTTAGCTTAATGAATATTAAACGTTTCTAACCATGTAGATATTTTTTACTTGTAAAACTAGTTCTTCTTGCACAATAGTCCACTGATGCAATTATGGTTTGTGGGGTTTTTACAAAATATCATACAAGCTGACAAGCTGTTATTAAATGCAATTGAATTAATGAAAAATTAAATAGAAGTGAAACGACATTTTCAAATGTTTACTCGTGCTGATTAAATGATTTTACTACCTACTAACACAGAGACGACCAAAAGTAGACTACATTATTATTACTACCAATTGAATGTTAAGTGCGCTCTGCACTGCATACTAAACTGGATAAGATAATCCTGTTATTTTTATCTATTCAAATGAATTATATAAATAGTATGTATGTATAAACATATATTAATGTTTGTGTTGTTATCGCTCTTGTACAAAGCACAACGTAAGTAAATGAAATTTAAATTTAATTTCATATTCATTTAATACGATTAGCATGGAACCGAAAGCCATAATTACAATATTATTGATATGGTTCATAAGCAGCACTCAGCAAGCTCAACCACCCCACATAATTTTCATCATTGCAGATGATTTGGTAAAGAAATAAAAACTCAATTAGTCATACATCAACAATGAATAATTACAGGGGTGGAATGATGTAGGTTTCCACGGTTCTAATCAAATCCCTACCCCAAACATAGATGCCTTAGCTTATTCTGGACTAATTTTGAACAACTACTACGTAACACCGATTTGCACACCATCTAGAAGTGCCTTAATGACCGGGAAATATCCCATTCATACCGGCATGCAACATACAGTTCTATTTGGAGCCGAACCAAGAGGACTACCGCTTACCGAAAAACTATTACCGCAATATTTAAAAGAAATCGGCTACGCAAATCATATAGTAGGCAAATGGCATTTGGGCTCATATACCAAAGAATACACCCCATTTTATAGAGGCTTTGAATCACATTTAGGTACGTAAATAAAATTAACTTGAAATCGTTACCATCGTTAAAGATGGTAAAATACTTTTGAAAATTGGTTGTAATGTATGCAACCAGTAATAAACATCTCACGCATAACAAAGCTGAGACTTAACAAGATGAAGAAAGCGCTTTCCAATAGTAAAACAGTGTACACTGACCTGCACAAAATGAATTGTTCTTTATCAGGTTATTGGACTGGTCATCAGGATTACTTCGATCACACTGCTAGTGAAAAACCAGGTTGGGGCTTAGACATGCGACGCAATATGGACGTAGCTTTCGATTTGCATGGCCACTATTCCACCGACATCTTCACCGCAGAATCCGTTCGAATTATCAATCAACACAACAAAGAAAAACCACTTTTTCTCTATTTGGCACATGCAGCAGTACATTCAGGAAACCCATATGATCCTCTCCGAGCGCCAGACGAAGTAATCAAAAAGTTCGAATACATAAAAAATTACGAACGCCGAAAATTCGCAGCCATGTTGAGCAAACTGGATCAATCTGTAGGCGAAGTGGTAAAAGCACTTGAATACAACAAAATGCTGAATAACAGTATCATTATTTTTACCACTGATAATGGAGGACCTGCTGCTGGTTTTAATTTGAATTCAGCCTCCAATTATCCCTTGCGCGGCGTGAAGAATACATTGTGGGAAGGTGGAGTTCGTGGTGCTGCGTTACTTTGGAGTTCTTCGTTAGAACAACCTGGAAGAGTTGCAAGACAACGAATGCATATTTCAGATTGGTTGCCTACTTTATTGACTGCTACAGGAGAAAATATTAAAAGGTATTCATTTTAATTTCTAAACATACCTAGCTAATGTGTATTGAACAATATTGAAAGTGATTTAGATCAAATTGATGGAATTGATTTGTGGCATTCTTTATCACGAAATGAAGAATCGAATCGTACGGAAATTCTGCATAATATTGACGATATTTATGGCACTGCCGCACTTACTGTTGGCCCTTGGAAAATAATTCAAGGTATGTTCTTTTACCATTTAACATTTTAAATCGTGTAGCGACACCTACAGTAGCGTGACCATACCCACCTTCAATGGCGGATAAATTCAAATATAAATGACTGTTTCAACATTTTCAGGCTCAACTTATAATGGGGAATGGGATAGTTGGTATGGACCTTCAGGCAGATACCACGATTACAATTACTCATTAGTATTGAATTCTTCAGCTGCCAAATCATTAAATGCCATCGGAATTAAAGTGAACGAGACAGCAATCGAAAAAGTCCGAGATGAGGCTGAGATCAAATGCTTAGAGGATAAACAAGCTGAAATCACTTGCCTACCATTAAACGGGCCTTGTTTGTTTAACATCTTGCATGATCCATGTGAAAAACGGAACGTTGCCGACATGTAAATAAATACCTCCATAATGCGAGCGATTCAAAGATTTATAAAAATTGGCATTTTTCAGTTATCCACACATATTACAACAGCTCAAGAAAACATTGATGACTTATAATAGTACAGCATTACCTCCTGGAAATTTACCACTTGATACACGAGGCGATCCAAAATATTGGAACTACATTTGGACGAATTTCGGTGATGCTAACAACACCTCATGTGCAGATTAATAAAGCGTATTTAATACTTACACGAGCGCATGAGTTAATTAATTGAGTTGCATGGATAGATATAGGTACTACTTTAAGCAAGCAGAGAGTTCTTCGTCTTTTTCTCCTCTAATACATACTTGACGCACCTAAATATTAGAGTTACCGCAATTTTTCATATAATCTAATTTTGTGCAAAATAGATTCTTACCTGCATAAAGTTTTATGCCAAACAGTACCAGTAGTGCACTCTCTTTCGGCAGCACACTTACATGCACATGTTTCCTCATTCCATTTATAATTCTTCCGCAAAATACAATTCTCGTAATCCTTCATGTTAATGCACTTGCATCTGCACTTATTCTTATCATAAATCTGATTGGGAGCAATGCAGTGTCGCTTCTTCGCTGCACATCCACACCGACACTCTTCATCTTCAGGCAACGAAATAATAGTGCATTCTGTAAGACTGCTATTCAATTTTGAGGTAATTACTGGCATTTTACGAAATGATTTTTTAATCGACAAGCAGGACTTTACATCCTTGCACAAGCCACCGCACCTTTTCACGATTACTGTCTTCGGGTTAACCTGAAACAGAATTAGTACTTATAAATTATAATAAGCTATTTTAAAGATGTGATAAGTCGTTTCACTTTAAGGCCTAAAGGTGGTATCAAATCGACCAAGGTGTCTCTAGGCTTGCAACCAACTTCCTGGTAAAGTTCGGTTAAACTGGCAGTCACATTACGACAACTCACTAGAAAATAATTATTAAATTAATTATCATTATGTTACAAATAAAATCTTACATTTGTTTATTTTACCTGCAAATGGATCAACATGTTCGACTTGATTCAATCGCCGTCTCTTCCCATTTTTTCCTCGCACTGGTACCGAAAACGTAGGACTCTTTAATAAAATGGTACGAGGATCTGTAATTAATTCTAATTAATTAAAAATACATCGCCAATAGTGCGAACCATTACTAATCTCGTTAGTATCTTGATCGACCGGAATAGTATAAGTATAAAACCGCAACTTGAATGCCTTTTTATTATCAAAGTCGTTCGTTTTATAATAATTTTGATGATAAGCACAATAGATTTCCGAAAAGAACAAGAAAGTTAAGCAAAATGAATTGAGCCACATTTTTCAAAGCTTGCTCATCAATTTATGTATTAACAGCAAGTGAGTTAGTTAAAATGTGTAGCACCGCACAAGTTTGTTTATTTTTTCAAAGAAAGATACTTATCGACACATGTTGCGATTACAATAAACCGCCAACAAGTTCTTTACTGTGAATTTTTTTTGACTCATTTTATTTCATAATAACCTTGATGATTTTTCAAACTATTGTTTGTTTAAGTCATATGCAAATATTCCTTTCTGTCAATATTTATTATCCAATTTTTCCGATTTTATGTAACTCGCCCTATAGCTGCAAAAAACAAAGATGTACAAGTTTTGCGTCACGCCTCGCTCCAATTTGAAAAACATAAATAATCTATTTTTACAAAATTCCAAGGAATTTAATTTAATTTCGTCTACTCTATTTTATTTTTCGGAATGCAGTTTAATCAATCTGCAAATATTTGAATAAGGGTTTAATCACCCTGTAAATACACCCCGATCGCAGGCGCACACAAAACAATATCGATTAGAAAATATTTCGTATTTTCCACATGCACTCCCATACATCAAGAGGGTGTATTACAAACAATATGTTTGCTACATAATAACTGCAGCCAAAACAATAATAACTGCAACTAAGCAAAAGTGCATCTTGAAAATGGCTTTCTCCAACACCAGTGCATTGAAAACACCAACAGTGCTCGAACAACTCCTAGAAGAAATCAATTTCCAACGCACAAAGGAAATGCGACAATTATTAAAAGATGGTAAGACCTTTGAAAAAGATATTATACTCCCACAAGCTAACAGTTTATTTTGTAGATTCGGGATTTGTAATGCTGCAAGGCACAACGTATTGGACAGATTTATTCGTGCGTCATTTCCTATTCCAAAATGAATCAACCATTGATTGTGACGACTTATTATTCTTCGTGCGCAAAAAGCATGTGAAGGGGTCGCCACGTTATCTACCAAAATTCGAGGTAACAATTTTGACCAAATATTTTACTAATTATTATATTTAATTCCTCCACAGACTGAAGTAGACGTTTTTCGAAAAGACAGCCGCAAACTTCCAATTGGCGATCCCGACATTGACTGGGAAGAAACAGTTTACTTGAATCTAATCATCCACCAATTCGAATACACCCTAACTCTGGCTATTTGCACCCGAACAAGCCCGAAGGAATTGCAAGTGCTCAAACGACATTCTCAAAAAGTCTATGCCTCACCAAGCCGAAGACGAATGGATACTAAAGGAGAAGTAGAGGAAATCACTTATCCTCACATATGCTTCATGGTGGACAATTTTGATGAAGTTTTCCACGACATATTAGTACGCGATGGCGAAATGGTTTGCGTTGAATTGGTAGCGGCTGATCGGGCTGGTACAGTGCAAGGCGTCATTTTCTTGGGTTCTATACGATACGATGCTCTGAAGAAAGTTTACGATGCAAGGGTAAGTTACGTTTACTTCCAAAGATTAAGTTATAAGAAATGTCGAAATGAGCGGGATTACTTCAAGGTACATACCTAGATAGGTATAGGTACTACTCAATGAACCACTTTTAAATTTTTCAAATGCTAAAATAAAATTGAGTTTTAATTATAACAAGTAGCAAGCAAAACTAACGAAATCTTGTTGTTCAGCAATCTAGTCTCAGTACGAAAATGGCACAACGAATGACATTTGGCTTGTTTTCAAATTCGACAGCCCAACGCTGTGAATTTGTTCGTATGAAAGGGCCCCAAGGAAAAGGTCATGCTGAAATGGCTGTAACGAAACCTAAAGGATCTGGAGTAGAAACACCCACTTCTGAACCAGGATACTGCGCCACCGACATGTGGGATTCCGATTGGGATGAAGACTCGGAAGACTACTACGTCTACCGCAATCAGCGCCGACTAAGTGATCCCAGCGCAAACATCAATAACTTTGTGCGAGGCAATTGGAAGTCGAAATTGGATGTAAAAGCTCGATCGGAAAGCGAGGGTTTAGATTGCATCGATAATGGAGTCAGTGAAATTGAGGCTGGCGATTTACGCGATGGTACGTCATTGTAGACTATTTCCCTTAGACTCGTAGATAGCTTAATTGCCGGCATGTGCATGCAAAGTAAACGGATGCAGAAGCAGGACTAGAATAAAATCCTCTTGATAAGTAGATTCTATTAGAGTGAACTAACTTTTCTGTTTTGGTATTGTTATAGAGAAGTCTGGTCCTGTTTCATCATCCAAATTGAAAAGTTGCTGTAGCGGCTGTTTCCAAGGAAGAACGAAACGGGACTCTATAATGCTCGTTGAAATGTACAATCGAACTTGCCTAGATCCGACCACTTGCGCTCAACGCGCCCCTTTAGGGCCACCTGACAACATTTGCGCCTGCAATACGCCCCAAATTAATAATCTATTGATTCAATCCGATTATGAAATCGGGAAAGAAAAGTTACGCAAAAGTGCGAAGCGAGAAAGTAAAAAGAACGCAAATTTGACAGAATTTGAATTCGCCGACGATGCCATCAGTTTGAATAATGAAACTAGCAACGAATTCGCGAACAATTCGGTTGAGAATCCGTATGTAACGGTGAACGGGAAGGAAGAGTTGCCTTGTGCCGAAACAATTAATACGATAACTAATAGTCCCATATCAATAATCAATGCCAAGACTGAAATTAGCTCTACTAATGTTGTAGTTAATAAAACCAGTACAAATTTCGATGGTAATTCAAATAAGCTTAGTAGTGTCCGGAATAACGTGTATAGTTATTGTACCTTGCCTAAAAATAAAAAAGCAAATATTAAAAAGCCCAAAGTTTTGTATCGGCAAATTTCTCCACCGAAACGAGTCACTCCCGATGGCACGCACATTTATTACTGGTGCGATTTGCATAAGAAACTGAACAATGGTAAGAATGTTAATTTTTTTTTCCACTTTCGTTTAGTTCTGGCAGACTCTGAGAATAATATGAAAACGCAGGAAAAAAAAATTCTTTAAAATTCCTCTCTTTTTTACAGAATTGGATGATGGTGCATACAATCCATTGTGGACAATGCGAGGTTTCACTCAAACATTCCACTTTTGGAAGGAAAACAAAAGAGCACAATCGGTTCCATTAAATGCTTTTCTTACTTATGTGACACTGCCATGGTGGAGTATTGCAAAAGGTACACGTTTATTGCTTTGTTTTGTTTGTATTATTTTCTAATGGAATTTTGTAGATATTTTAGATCATCGAGAAGGTCCAATATTAACATTCTAGTAAACATAAAATTCGGATTGATCTTAAAAATTAATGCGACTGATTAGGGACCTTCCACTCTACCACGACTTGGTTTAATGTAATATTTGAATTCTCAACAATGATGCCTAATTTGCAATCCTGATTTAAAGAAAATATTGTGAGGATCTCGAATATTTAAATGTTTAAGTTTTATTGTAGACAATTCAAACCTTTGTAATGCATTCACTGGCAGAATACAAAAGAACAAAGTCAAAATGTTCAATTCAAAATGTCGTTATTGCAAAAAGCTACTAACTATTTTGCTATTGAATGTACGTTATATAGACTACGTTTACGCCGTATGATTTCAATCGGCTTGAAACTGGATTGAACTGAAAGTCGGATTCAAATATACGGTGTAAACGTGCGGATTGGATTTTCAAGCCGATTGAATTGAAAAAGTCAAGCGGCTTGAAATTGCTAGCTTGACTTGACTAAGCGGATTGACTTGAACTTTTTACACGGCAGAAACAGGATTGAGTTGAAAATGACATGCGCCATGACAATTTTTTATCATTTTTTAATGAAAATGTGCCGTACAACTATACAACTACAACTCAATTACTAACAATTTATTTAAAGGATATGTAGGAAGAGTAAATATGTCAACACAACAGAGAAAAATATACTCGTGAAGTTAGCTCTTTCGACCATCTCTTTTTACGAATTGAAAGTATATTGACAAATCCGCTTCAAATAAGAGCGGAATAAACACCTTAGGATTAGTCAAGTCAAGCCACTTGAATTTCAAGCCGATTGAAATTTTACGGCGTAAACGTAGTCATAGAATGTATGGGTTTGAGCTGTGATATTTTTTTGTGTGTTATTATTGTAATATTTTTGAAATATACAATGCAGTAAATTAATTTATTATAAAAAATAGTAAACAATGTTATAAAACGACATTTCGAATTTATACTTGCAAAAAATCAACAAAGCAATCTACCTTTAATAGAAATGATGATCAAATCACTTCATCTTGCTAGAACTGCACTTTTAGCATTTAAATATCACTATATTATTATTATTTTAAATTAAAAAAGAAATACATAACATCGATGAACAATCGATACCAATTTGAAATTTATATTTTTAAAGTTATTGGTTGAGCAGCAGATTCCGTATCGACTGCAGCTTCCGCGGCGCGTTCGACTCGACTGAGTGTGAGTAACCGAGCTTACAATAGAAATAGGGCGCGTTCGAATTTTGCACGGAACTGAGACTGTTTATTTTCTATGCAAAAGCCCTATTATTTTCTGTGCAATAGCCCTAGATGAATAAATTGAGTTATGTTTTTTTTTTTGGAATTTCAAAAATATAAAAAAAAATGTTTGAAATTTTTTTGTGAAATAATGTTTGTTTCCTCATATTTCTTTTATTTTATTTTCTATGCAATAGCCCTAGATGAATAACTGACGAAAATTTGCCGGCTTTACTTCTTTTCCTGATTTTTTTAGAAATTTTCAAACATAGTTTTTCAAGACTACCTTAAAAATCGGCAAAATTTTAAGGCAAAACGATGGATTTTTTGGCCAAATTTTCAAACTTTATGATTCACTTAATTATTTATTTCCTAACGAATTGGGGGGCGTAGATAACAAATCTGTTATCCGTTTCTGCCGCAGAGATTTCAAAATTGAGTTATGATTTTTTTTGGAATTTCAAAAATAGCAAAAAAAATCTGTTTGAAATTTTTTTGTGAGATAATGTGAGGTCCCTCATACTTCATTTATTTTATTTTCTATGCAAAAGCCCTAGATGAATAACTGACGAAGATTTCCCGGCTTTACTTCTTTTCCTGAATTTTTTATAAATTTTCAAACATAGTTTTTCAAGACTACCTTAAAAATCGACAAAATTTTAAGGCAAAACGATGGATTTTTTGAACAAATTTTCAAATTTTTTGATCCACTTAATTAAGTATTTATTTCTTGACTAACTGGGGGGCGCAGATAACAAATATGTTATCCGTTACTGCCGCAGAGATTTCAAAATTGAGTTATAATTTTTTTTTGAATTTCAAAAATATCAAAAAAAAATCTGTTTGAAAATTTTTTGTGAGATAATGTAAGGTCCCTCATATTTATTTTAGTTTATTTTCAATGCAATAGCCCTAGATGAATAACTGACGAAAATTTCCCGGTTTTACTGCTTTTCCTGAATTTTTTATAAATTTTCAAACGTAGTTTTTCAAGACTACCTTAAAAATCGCCAAAATTTTAAGGCACAACGATGGATTTTTTGGCCAAATTTTTAAACTTTTTGATCCACCTAAATATTTATTTTCCAACTAATTGGGGGGCGTAGATAACAAATCTGTTATCCGTTTCTGCCGCAGAGATTTCAAAATTGAGTTATGATTTTTTTTGGAATTTCAAAAATAGCAAAAAAAAAACTGTTTGAAAATTTTTTGTGGGATAATGTACGGTCCCTCATATTTCTTTTATTTTCTTTTCTATGCAATAGCCCTAGATGAATAACTGACAAAAATTTCCCGGTTTTACTGCTTTTCCTGAAATTTTTATACATTTTCAAACGTAGTTTTTCAAGACTACCTTAAAAATCGACAAAATTTTAAAGCAAAACGATGGATTTTTTGGCCAAATTTTCAAATTTTTTGATCCACCTAATTAATTATTTCCTAACTAATTGGGAGCGTAGATAACAAATCTGTTATCCGTTTCTGCCGCAGAGATTTCAAAATTGAGTTATGATTTTTTTTTTGGAATTTCAAAAATAACAAGAAAAAATCTGTTTGAAAATTGTTTGTGGGATAATGTGAGGTCCCTTATATTTCTTTTATTTTATTTTCTATGCAATAGCCCTAGATGAATAACTGACAAAAATTTCCCGGCTTTACTGCTTTTCCTGAATTTGTTATAAATTTTCAAACATAGTTTTTCAAGACTACCTTAAAAATCGACAAAATTTTAAGGCAAAACGATGGATTTTTTGAACAAATTTTCAAATTTTTTGATCCACTTAATTAAGTATTTATTTCTTGACTAACTGGGGGGCGCAGATAACAAATATGTTATCCGTTACTGCCGCAGAGATTTCAAAATTGAGTTATAATTTTTTTTGAAATTTCAAAAATAGCAAAAAAAAATCTGTTTGAAAATTTTTTGTGGGATAATGTAAGGTCCCTCATATTTATTTTAGTTTATTTTCAATGCAATAGCCCTAGATGAATAACTGACGAAAATTTCCCGGTTTTACTGCTTTTCCTGAATTTTTTATAAATTTTCAAACGTAGTTTTTCAAGACTACCTTAAAAATCGCCAAAATTTTAAGGCACAACGATGGATTTTTTGGCCAAATTTTTAAACTTTTTGATCCACCTAAATATTTATTTTCCAACTAATTGGGGGGCGTAGATAACAAATCTGTTATCCGTTTCTGCCGCAGAGATTTCAAAATTGAGTTATGATTTTTTTTGGAATTTCAAAAATAGCAAAAAAAAATCTGTTTGAAAATTTTTTGTGGGATAATGTACGGTCCCTCATATTTCTTTTATTTTCTTTTCTATGCAATAGCCCTAGATGAATAACTGACGAAAATTTCCCGGTTTTACTGCTTTTCCTGAATTTTTTATACATTTTCAAACGTAGTTTTTCAAGACTACCTTAAAAATCGACAAAACTTTAAGGCAAAACGATGGATTTTTTGGCCCAATTTTAAAATTTTTTGATCCACCTAATTAATTATTTCCTAACTAATTGGGGGACGTAGATAACAAATCTGTTATCCGTTTCTGCCGCAGAGATTTCAAAATTGAGTTATGATTTTTTTTTTGAATTTCAAAAATAGCAAAAAAAAATCTATTAGAACATTTTTTGTGAGATAATGTGAGGTCCCTCATATTTCTTTTATTTTATTTTTTATGCAATAGCTCTAGATGTATAACTGACGAAAATTTCCTGGCTTTACTTCTTTTCCTGAATTTTTTATAAATTATCAAACATAGTTTTTCAAGACTACCTTAAAAATCGACAAAATTTTAAGGCAAAACGATGGATTTTTTTGCCAAATTTTCAAACTTTTTGATCCACTTAAATATTTATTTTCTAACTAATTGGGGGGCGTAGATAACAAATCTGTTATCCGTTTCTGCCGCAGAGATTTCAAAATTGAGTTATGATTTTTTTTTGGAATTTCAAAAATAGCAAAAAAAAATCTGTTTGAAAATTTTTTGGGAATTTTTTGTTTCCCATCCTCGAGAGTACGTATTCTATTTCATATATATTTGACTGAAATAATTGTATATTTAGCAGTCGTAAGTTTAATTTATTACCGCAAACGCGCCGCATTTATTTAACCCACGAAAACCACTCATAGATATAATATCGATTACACTATTGATCCAAAAGTACTCACTGATAACACCAACTACAATCCGCCCTGTAGATGAAGACCTAAATGATTGTTAATCATCAGAGTGAAAAAAGAATGTATATTTGGTTACTTTTACTCACAGTGAAATATACGATCCGCCATCTTGCATGCCTGTCACAATGTTTAAAACAAAGAAGAAATATGCTGAGATTAGTTTCGAAGAACAAGTAAAAGCATATTTCCTCTTTGACCTATACATTGTGACAGACTTACAAGGGTTGATGCAAGGTGGCGGGCGCATCGTATACTGTGCGTAAGAGTAACGAAACATTATATTCCTTTTTCCTAATAATTGAAAATCTATTAAGCCTTCACATAAAGCGCGGACATTACCAACTACCATGCAATACCCAAAAGTAAAAACTCACTCAAAGTTTATCCCCTTGAGGAACAGCAGCCAAGGCCTGAAACAACAAAAGAATGGTTAGTATTTTGCGATATATATATAAATTAATTTTAATAACTTACAGATAAACTCAAAATAATCCACTTTATTCGTCAAGAATGGACCCTGGCATTATTTTTTTGGATCGAATACGAGTCACATTAAAAACACTGGATCAAAGACTGGTTTGAATTTAGACTGACTTTGAATTTATACGAAGGTTAATTCGCGCACTTCTATTTTATACAAATTTATAATAATTTATTTTTATATTAAGTCAAAATGTTCTTATAAGTATTCACTTAAGGTGACCGATCGCGATTCACTGCTAAAAATAATCCTGAAAGAAACATTATTCCATTAACCCTCACTTTTTCCAAGTTATGCTAATAAATTGAATGAGTTCTTCAAATTTTCACTATCAATTTCTTGTAAAAAGCGATGGCACACAAATTTTTACAATTTTTAGTACTTTTGGATCAATTTTCACTCCGCGACCGCGTGTTTTATAAAAGTTTCCACCAACCTTGAATTCACCCCCAAGAGGAACAGGAGCTAAGGGCTATAACAATAAAAAACCATAATTAATAAAATGAAATTTAATTGTATTAATAAAAATTAACTTACCAGTGAATTTCAGTAGATCCGCTTTATTCGTCAAGAATGGACCCTCGATGACCGTTGCAAACCATTAGAAATTAATATAACTCTCGGAATATCCTGAAACAAAAATAAAACAATTTAATTTAGGTAATAATAAGTTTTAAATCAACCATCAAATATAAAATATATGAAATCGACCGAGTGCGTTCGAACGCCTGCACCGCACCGAGAACGGACAGAGACTGAGGCAAATCGTATGATCAACGTACTAAGCATGGTGCTGAGCCCTGAGATGGCCCCGAAATCATTTCGAAATATAATTAAACTAGAGAAATGTCCCTACTTGCATTTATTTTGTGGATAAAACAAATAGCAATTTATAGTTGGAGTGCATAAGATAAAATAGAGTTCAATTGAGCCACCCTATTCCGAAAAGATTAAAAAATAGTCCCAACCATTTAATATAGTAGTAAGAAACCCTCTAAAGTATTCGAAACGCAAAGGTGATTCAATTAAATTCCAATTCATCATGTTCTCTCCAATAATAAATTATTGCACCCTCAAAATAAATGCAAGTAGCAGATACAATGCAGAAGTTACCTTTTAATTGATGAGTAGTTCGTAAATTAGTCCGTAATGTAATCGTTGCATTTAATTGCAAATTGGCAAACTATAAAACTGAACATTCAAACCGCATCAAACTATGTTTAATAACTAAACTTTAATTAATATAGTGATAATGTAGTGATTAATAACAACCGAAGCATAATGCCCATAGTTCATTCATTTTAAATGCAAATTGCAGTTTAAAACATGAGCGCATTCGAACGTCGGCACCACACCGAGACCGGAGAGAGACTGACTTTGATAGCAGGTCGCCGCATAGCCAACGTTGCTGAGCGCTGAGCTGGCTGCATCGGTTGCCGGCACACATTAAATCGAGTGTATTATTGTACAAAAATTCCGCCTCTAATTTAAAATGTAACTAAATAATGCTTGTAATTTAACAAATCATGATAGATAATAAAAATAATTAACTAATTTTGTGGGGCACTTTTATAACTGAATTGAACGATTGCAATACTTGCATACTTGCAACAAAATGACGGAACAATTATAAAAAAAGTGGCTTTACTTGCGGAATGGGGCCGCGAGCAAATAGATCACACAATCATCGCGTAGAATTCAAAGCAAGCGTTCGCAATTTACAATTACAGAAATATGATACTAAAATGTTAAGCTCACCCGTAATTTATGTTTCAAAACATTTGCTGCTAATTATACTTTAATTTCCTTGCTTTTGATTTAAGTCACTAGTTCTATTTCATTCAAATTGAGTAATTTTGTGAAGCACTTTTGTAACAGAACTAAAAGGTCCGCCATACTTGAAAAAATGAACTTGCTTGCAAAGTTTCGCCGCGCGCAAGTGACCATAATGGACGAATTCAAAGCCAACATTCACAATTTACAATTACAGAAATATGATACTTAAATGTTAAGCTCACCCGTAATTTATGTTTCAAAACATTTGCTGCTAATTATACTTTAATTTCCTTGCTTTTGATTTGAGTCACTAGTTCTATTTCATTCAAATTGAGTAATTTTGTAAAGCACTTTTGTAATTGAACTAAAAAGTCCGCCATACTTGAAAAAATGAACTTGGTTGCAAAGTTGGCGACGCTTGCGCGCGGCGACGCAAGTGGATCACACGATCATAATGGAGGAATTCAAAGCAAGCATTCACAATTTACAATTATAGAAATATGATACTAAAATGTTAAGTTCACCCTTAATTTATGTTTCAAAACATTTGCTGCCAATTATACTTTAACTTTATCACCTTTTATCTGAGTCTGTAAGTCTTTTTCATACAAAATTGACAAATTTTGTGGAGCATTCCTGAAACCGTACCGTTCACATTGAACTTGCAACACCGAGAGGGTGACCAACATAACAAAAATTAACAAAGACAAGATCTACATGGCGCAATGATCAAATTTCATACTTGTTACTAGAATAAATATGTGGTAACTAACCTTTAAGGCATTAAAAATCCGTAATCCTTATTTCAAAAATTGACAGAGCGCACTCGAACGTTTGCATAGCACCGAGACTAGACAGAGACTGAGGCTGGTCGCATGCCCGGCCGCTGAGCGTGGTAAGCTAGAGTGCGCTAGCAACTGTATTTGGTTCTTTTGCAACCTCGAAAGTTGCAAAAGTTTGAAGATGGATTGCACGTGTATTTGATATAATAAATAATTAATTTAATAATAATTTATATAATATCCGAAAATCTTTAACTTACTGTAGCTCAGCCAAATATTTGTAATACATTTTCATGACCTTGAAACTGACCTTGTATAACATAACCTAGAAAAAGTAGGAACCCTTCGAGATTGCTTAAAAATGTAAAGCAAAGAAAAATGGGAAAATATATTGAAGCCAAGGAATCCAATGTTAAGAAGCCATCAAAACAAAGAAAACCTAAACCACGAAGCGAATCAATCAAGGTAACTAAGAGAAAACCAAATGTAGAAGTAGAGCTAGAAGCTCCTCCAACAAAGAAATTAAAACTAAACCAAGTACCTTTACATTTGTCGAAATATACCAGTATAAAGAATCCCATTCTAACATTCCAACAAGACAACTATTATTTATTAAAATCAACTCTACAAGGCAATGAAGACCTTTTCTCTGTCGACGAACAAAAAGGCAATTTTGAAAACCTCGTTAATAGAGACATTCTCTCCATCGTTATCGACGAAATTAGCTTGGAAGGCTTGGATGGAATCACAATCGAAGGTATCTATTCTGCACACGTTAATTACCATCGAAAGTAATTCGTAAATTTGCATGTAGCCTTTGGTAAACGTTTAAACCGCCGATGGGGTGCCACATTAGACGATGACAAACTCAAGAAAATTTGGCCATTCATTCGCATCAACAATGCAATAGATTTCTTTATATTAGAAGAACCAAGAGCTCCATTGCAAGTTTTCGATCGCTTTAGTTTCTTCGATCATAAAGATGGCATTGTATTCGATCATGGAAATCCCTCTGCAGAAATTTATCCCTTTACTCTTGTTAATAATGTGCAAGTGCGAGGATCGTGCTCAACTTTTGATACGAGACGAAATGCAACTGAAGCTGTGCGAGAGTTGAGCTTTAACGAAATTGTAGACAAGTAGGTCCTATAAATAAAAACTAGACGAAATTAAATTAATTTTAACAATTGTTTTTATGTAGATTTGGCTCAAAGTTGGTAATGGTAGCAAACGAAACCTGCCGCAAGAATGCAATCGAATGCCCATCACATCTTGAATTGCAACCACTCGAATATTGCATTTTGGAACGCATAGGTCGCAGCCGTGACTTGGGTGAATTAACTCAAGGCAGTGAATCATTGGCTACTTATTTTCATATGGACCCTAAAACGGTTTTCTATTACAATAAGCAACTGATTCGAAATGAACTAGTTAGCAAGCAGGCGTTTTATTTGAAATCGAACACTTTGGAACAGAATAAAAATGTGAATCTTTTACATTTGCGTCGGTTTTACCAGCCTATGAAGTCGGTTCAATTGAGAATGGCTGAGGAAATAATGAAGTTGCTTAAAAGTCAACCGGGCCATCGAATGGCTTATCCGCAGTTGAAAAGCCATTTCCCTAATAATCTTAAGTCGATTAATAAGCTGTTTAAGAGTCTTGAGTTTCAGAAATATTTTAAGACGGACAGGGTTAGTATTGATTTGATTTATTTTAAGTGTCTGTCTGTAAAATTAGTTTTGTGTAGTCTTGTTTGTATCGAGATATTTATCCGAATGCTCACGCTGGCGAATGGCGATGTAAAGCGAACGGTAGCGAGAAACTTATCAAGATATTGGAACTTCGAGACCCTTTTGTAAATTTGTCGGCAGTGTGGGGCAATGAAGAGAAATTGTCAGACGATGAGGGTGATACCAGTATGTAGAAATTATTTTTTAAATTTGTAGATAAGGTGCTGGAAGATTTTGTTTGAATCTAGATGATGTCGTATCAGCTGAAGAGGCCGTGGTTGGGAAAAGTTTGAATTGTGAGTTTTTCCGCGAAGTCTACTTGCTGATTTTATCAAGAGGCAAACAAGGAATCGGAATGTTTGATATACAAAAACGAATGGATCTGGATTTGTACATTGTGCGAATTGTTTTGAAAAAGTTGCTCAATCGGTGTGTTATTGATTATGACAAGGTTGATAATGGGAAGCAACGAAACTTTACGTATGTATTGCAAAATGTAATCGGTCATTAGCCAACTTAGTAGTATGCATAAATTTCTTTTTCAGGTACTACGCAAGCTGTATTCATGACAAAACCGCCGATATTCAATTAAACCCACCCCCATTAAAAGTAAACCAGCGTATTTTGGACAAACTAAAAGCCAAACAAAGAAATTATGCAATCAAAAGTGGTGCCAATATGTTTACAAAAGAGCATTACAAACTGGAAGAATTTAAATTAGATCCCATTGGTGTAATTGAAGAAGACTTTACTCTTTTTGAATGTGAAGAACTCCAGTCATTTTTTGAAAAGCCAATAGAAATAAACGAGCCACTTTGCGAACCAACCACATCAAATGAACCCAAAATAAATTTCGACCGAAATTATTCAATTCCATTAACTTTTTGGCAATTTTTACAACCTAGAGAACAGGATTTAATTAAAGCACTGAATTGTTGTTATCTAGGAAATCCAAAAGTACATCATCCAGTTGCAATTAACAAATTAAATATAATTAACAACCAAACTAAACTTGATTATTCCACGAAATGTCTTCTACTTCGCGCAATGTTTAACGAAATCTCACTAGCAACCGAAATCGATGCGTTACTAAAAACTGAGAAAGCACCTGCACAAAAGCGCAAGTTAGAAGCCACTTCGTCCAAATTATCGAGCAGCCCAGTTATCGAAAACCAATTCAATAAGCACTTAAACTACATGGGCGACCATCCGGAAATCGTACACGAAGAAACCGAAAACAATATAGCAATACGAGTGATTCGTTCTACTAAGCCTGAAGCGTACATCTACGATGCAGTCGAATATCCACCAGGTTGCAGAAAGTTCCTAACTGATCGCGTCTATTCCAGAATCAATTGCATAATTCGCGTGCTGAATGAGAAGAAAATTGTTGAAGACGCTAATGGAATGTTGCGAATTATCGAAAAACACGAAAAAGAAATGGGGTACCATAGAAAGATTGATCGCAAGTCGCTTTGTCGGATTAATAGTAAACTTGTATGCGAAGGCTATATAAAAATATTCAAAATAATGATTTTCCATAAGTTGACGCAAAAAGTGCAGATATTCGTTTGTCATCCGTCGATTGAATATACGCATAGCACGATTCAATCGCAGATTGAGCAGATGAAGTTACGCTGGATGTCGCCTAGTTTTCAAGAAGCGTTGAATGATCGGAAAATCAAGCAAGCTAAGATAGAGCCATCGCCGTTTAAAACCGCTGATGTACGCGATAGTATCGTGGAGATGCAGCAGATTAATCAGATTACAGAATTGCGAAGCAAATATAATAAAATTGCTGGTCGGATTTATGGATTTAAACCCAAGTTTGTGCGTACGCGGATTATGCACGAGTTCCTTTTTTACACGATTTACAATTATCAAGGGCAAGTGGAGCCGTTGGAGAAGAACGAGGTGCTTGAGCTGTTTGCCAAATATAAGATTCAATTGACGGAGGAGGATTTGCAGACGATGCCACCGATTTATTGTTCGGAAATTAGTTGGAAGATGTTTATTCCGAGACTGCGATTTCATCCGAATTGGACGGAAGGCTGGTCGCTTTTATGCGATCAGTTGGTGCGATTGCCTTTGTCGGTCTTTGTTAAATTGCATAATACTACGTATGATGTGCAGGAGTTGAGAGAATTTGTGGATCATCCAATTAAACGGTAAATAATTAATTGGCAGATCGAAATTCCCAACTCCGAATTCATATTAATTTGTTCTAGATACTATTTACTAAAAGACTTACCATGCTCTATTCGCACTCCGCTACTCTATCGCCGCAAATACGTCGCTCAAATATCAGACATCTGCAAACGCTTGGCATTCATGGGCTTATTGCAATTCGGACCTGAAAAATACAAAGAGAAAGAGCAACTATTCATCTATTTGAATCGAAGCGCTAGTCTGTTCAATACAACACCAAGCAAACCTGCTTACAATAAAGTCAACCAAATGCATTACGAACGCATTCGGTTCGTGTTCAACGCTTCGGCTGATGTCGAGGAATATTGGTACCAATTGTACACTATTAGTGTCAACACGAAATTGAATGCTCGCAAAGTGATGGATGGTAAAACAATTACCATCACGGATGTGAGTGCGAACCCGAGTTTGATGCGAGCTACGGAACCGCGATCGGTTGCCGAGGCTGTACTTAACGATACAGGCGATATTCCAGGAGACAACAGGGGCGCTGCTGGTATGGATTCGGCGATGTGGTGTCATATTATACGAAATTGGCTCTGGGCTACCAAGGCGAGGATTGGAAAAGGCTCAATAGACACTAAGTGTTATGGTTTGAGAGAGGATAAATTGAGTCAAGTATTAATAATATGGTTGTAAGATAGTATTCAGTTTGTTTGATTCGTTCGTTTGTTTGTTTGTAGAGGGTCTCGGAGGCGATTCCGTACGAAGCTATCCGAGCTAGCTATACGAAGAGTAAGAAGGTGTATTTGCAAAAGAAAGCGGCGATTGCGAAGAATAGTACGACGTCGAGTAAGAGGAAACCGACAAGGACATCGAAAACGAACCAGAGAATTGTGAGGAAAATAAGTGTGATTAAAATGAGAGAGCGGGAGTATTTGGATAATGTTGATAAACAATTGCGCAGCAAGTTTGGTGGTTTGAAAATGATTTGGGATGGAATTGAGGACAAGTATTTGGTACTAGCTAAAGCTGCTTGTTACTTTTTGACGCCCAATACAAAGAAGCAAGTGATTCCCTATTATGTAATACGGGATGCAATGCATCGCTTGTATCCCAAGAGCGCAAATAAAAGCGCTCAAGCTGTACGACGGCGATTACTGTTCATGCAGCAGAAGGATAAGTCAATGAAAAATGTGCCGAATAATTTCCAGAAGCTGTTTGAAAACCAAACGATCCACAAGTACTTTTCCAAGTTTTTAGTGGATCGGGCCACAAAGCCGAATAAATGGTCGAAGCCGAAGTTTGATTCGGATCTCTATAATGCCTATGTGGTGCTCATAAGTTTTATGTGGCAACATTTGGAGGAGATTGAGCCCCTTTTGCTTGGCAAAAATGCAAAGTATGATTTGATTGTGAATTTCAGTCAGTCCAAGTTTGTGCCGAGAGACACCGCAAGTGTGCTGAAGTTTAAAGATGTTGTGGAGGATGATTTTATTCGGAGGGATGTTGTCAAGTCGGTGGTGCATTCGTCATTACGGTGTCAAGATATTGGGCCTAGTGCATCATATCAATTGTTTAAGGTTTATCAGAATTTTCCCGATACGATTATTCGTAGTGCCGTAACAGAGATGAAATCACAGCAGATTATATCTACTAAGAAAAGTCTGTATTACGTCCACATTGTATATTAGTTTTGCAATGTCTAAAATAATTATTTTTAGAGCC
This sequence comes from Cryptophagus acutangulus, assembly GCA_963556235.1. Lineage (NCBI taxonomy): Eukaryota > Metazoa > Arthropoda > Insecta > Coleoptera > Cryptophagidae > Cryptophagus > Cryptophagus acutangulus. The sequence continues at coordinate 10,630,380 of OY744561.1, read as the reverse complement.
ATTTGATGATAACGATCCAAAAGGCCATTACCACATGCCTTTTCAATTATCAGTTTTCTACTCGTTTTCGATGTCGGCAACGTTCGGTGAAGATACAGCAACCGAAGCATTCGATACAATTAAACGACTAATGACAAATGAAGCAACGGTGCAGTTTGATTGTTCGTATCCAAGCAGAGATACAAGAAGATATGGACAAATGCTTGGATTAAATGAAATGTTTGTAATGGATGAAGAAGCGATTGCATTTAATTTCCAAATTCCAGTCGATACTTTAATTTTAAACTCGGATTTTGAAGATCACACTGATTTAATTGAGGAATTGGCCGTTAGATGGCAATTGAAGAGTCAAAAGAAAATTGCGGATGAAGCGGAAAGTGTTGCGGCTAATAATGAAGAAACTACGGATGAAACTGATTTACCGATTTCTGAATTGGCACAAGCAGCTGATTCAAATGCAGATGAGTATCCGTTAGATTTGACGCTCGACGGCGGTTTTGAGACCATCAGTCGGTTGAAGTCATGGGTGAGCGACTGTATGAGTTCGAGTCGGGAGCGTCGCAGTCCGTCGCCTGAGTTTTTGAATGTTGAGTCTAGAGTTGACGCAGCAAAGAATAGGACGCCGAAGGAGGAATTTTGTTTTATGGATAATGAGCTTAATGTTTCATTGATGGAGGTTGAATCGATTAAGAATGAGTTGACGTTGGAGGAAATTAAATCGGCTATGTTGGAAGAGGCGGACGATCGACAGGGAAGAACCGTTCCGTATATAACGAGTTTGTATGGTTTGTTGGGGAAAGATTCGTTTCCGGAATTGGGAGCGGACGAAGAAACTTTGGAGCGGTTCAAGAAACATTTTACATTGCAGTATCCAAAGTTGATGGACGTGAGTTTGAATGGTGGAGATATTCATTTCGATCGGAGGTCGCAGAACGAAACTGTTTGGCACTACATTTCCAAGTAAGTACATTTAGTTGTCGGTGATTATGTCCAGTTATTATTCATAAGTTTAATATTGAAGCTATCATTTAATTAAACCACCAAATATGTCTGGTCTTTTGATGAGAGTAATTGAAGTTGGTGGTACACAAAGCGACTGCGATATTGCTGTAGATTTGTTGGAGTTTATCTATAATGCTGGAATAGCTGGTGCTAAAGTTGAAGATATAAATGTATGTTGCTGTCATTTGTCGTCAGTAGATGTGTTAATTTTGATTTACTATTTCAATTTGTAGAGTAAATTTGCAAGTATCAATGTGGATTTGAATAAACTGGTTGAAATACTAATAGAAAACTCATTAGTATTGAAAGCAGGCATTTGCACTCTGGCTTTCGTGCACCACAAGTTCCAGTCTAGATGGTTAATTGAAACATCGACGCACGTCGATGATCCAAATATGATTGCTCAAAGTAATATGCATTCATATGGTGGTGCTGAGAGTTCTATTAATGATGATATGACCCCGTAAGTTTGTATCCCTCTGTCTCTTAGTTATCGTTAATTTGGTTTCACTTACCAGGGACAAATTGTTCGTACATGTGATGCCTTGGGTGAAGTACAATGGAGTACTGCATGAAGAGGAATTGACGTATTGGTTATGCATGGTACTGTCGCATTGCTTAGAAGGTCCAGCCATTCCATTGCAAGCTGTTTTTGAAAAGTTTTCTTATGTTAAGCCGGTTGATGTCTATTTTATATTGGAGGTTCTGCAGTTGTTGGATTGTATTGAATTGCGCAGCTGTGAGCCTTTGAAAACTACACTGACTTCGACTTATACCTTGGTGGAAGACCGTAAGTTGATTTGTTCTATTACTGTAACTGTAGATTTGATGTAATTTAATATGGCAGGAAAGGCAACTATTCTCGATGATTTTGGTATTGTGTTTGTACATGTCAACGGGACAGCAATGACTATTCTTGGATCGTTTTTAATGTATAAGCAAAGTTAAAAAAATATTATTTTAAATAAAACTGACCGAAATGCCCGCGAAATTATTGATCGATTAAATAATTGGGATGAACCACTAACAATGGATCCAAGTCTTTTTCTTCATTCTTTCCTTTCAGTTCGCCTCCACTTAATGGAATAATAATTTGATCCTAAACAATAAAACATAAATGATTACAACAGTTGCAATATTACTTACTGATAGTAAACTTTACGTGATAGATCAATCGATCGAGCACTTTCTCAAACATATCCTTCTTCTCAATCAACTCCTCCTCCGATTCAATTTGATCAGCAATGTGATTCAAATACCATTCGACCACACCACTGCGATGAATTCCTTCTTGGCCCTCTTCTTCCACCATATTCTCCTGTCGTCGCATATGCACCACAATCATATTACTCAACGTCTTGTACTCTTCAAAACTGAGCACCAGTTTCTTCTTGGCAGCACTACTAGCTTCAGCAGGTTCGGGCTGCGAGGCGGCAGCGGCGACTGCATCTTCGTCTTCCATAGTTTGGTCTGCTTCAGTAGCCGCTGCTTCGTCTGCATTGGAAGTCAAATGAATATCTGGCTGCTCGACGCGGATAATGGATTTGTTTAGTAGGCGATAGGCTTCTCGTACGTGTTTCGGTTGCACTTCATCGGAAATGTCCATGCGTGCCATCGCTTCGGACAATCGGATCATACTTTCCAATTGTCGCACTGTGATTCGCCAAGTTGATTTACCAGATGTGGTACTATCGCGCAGTCGCAATCGGTTGTAGTATCTAGAATTTAAAAAATATTTACTTTTCCAATTTGAATTTAACGTCTTAGATTAGATTGAGCAAACGAAGTGCGTTACTTTTAAACGCTGCTACTAGAGAAGAAAAGAATGCATGTTAAGTAGTACCTGACTAATAATTCTCCTGCTTCTTGATTAATAATAGGCTGAAACTTCTTAGCGAAACTGATATACTGCAAAACTTCTTGCTTCGAATAAACGCGTTCCATGTTCTCCTCAACATTATTATGCAAATCAATAATCCTCCTAGCAATCGCATAATCCACATGCTCATTACACTCATCGACCAATATAAAAAACAAGTCAAATCGCGACATAATCGGCGCACTTAAATTAATATTCTGCTGCAAACTGCGCCCTCTATCATACCGTCCTCCAATCGGATTAGCGGCTGCCAAAATACTGGTACGCGCACTTAAAGTCGCTCTCACCCCAGCTTTAGCAATGGAAATCGTCTGCTGTTCCATGGCTTCATGAATCGAAACTTGATCTCTTAAATCCATTTTATCAAACTCATCAATACAGCAAACGCCATTATCAGCCAACATAAGCGCACCGGCTTCAATCACGAAATCGTTCGTCTCTTCGTCTTTTACCACCGCAGCAGTTAAACCAGCCGCTGATGAAGCTTTTCCACTAGTGTAAACTGCTCTGGGTGAAAACTCCGATACTTGCTTAAGGAACTGCGATTTAGCTGTGCTAGGATCGCCGACTATGCAGCAATTGATGTCCCCTCGCAGAGAAGTGCCTTCAATTGTTGTCTTGGACACGCCGCCAAACAGCATTAACAATATGCCGCGTTTCACCTCGTCATTACCAAAAACGCTCGGAAACAAACTGTTTATCATATTCTTGTACAAATCCTTATCGTGCGTCATTTCGTACATATGCTTCCATTCACCATCCGACATCTGCTGCTTCATCATTTCGGGCGTAATTTCGTTCAACGGCATTTCAATTCCTCCGAATTTCGGGCTAGTAGGTTGCACGCTACAAGCGAGAAAAGCCATGCGATAATGCAAATCACGGACACCGAGCGACTTCAACCCTCGGATGCCTTCGGCTTCATCGCCGCCTTTGTGACGTGAGTTAGTTTGCATGCGAGCGCCAGCTAGAGATAAAGCACCGACGTCTGGTACTACGATCAAAGTGCCGGTGAAATCGTAGCGGTCGCCTGCTTGGACTGTTTCTACGTTTTCCGCACGTAGAATTACTTCGACGCTACGTGGCACGCAGCCGCGGGGTAATTCGGCTTGTGTTTCTTGGATTCGGACCTTTTGGAAGTCGACGAAACTCGATTTGTCCACGTCGAGGAGAAATTTGCGGCGGTTGCTGCATACTGGATTGCGGCAGATTGTAGGGTTGGTAAACTAACATTAAATGATTAATAAATTTAAATATTGAAGTTTAATTCTTAATACTAACCTTAAATTGCTGTTCCACATTCTTGATGACAGTTTGACAGTCCAGACACACGAACGTACCCGAAATTAGTTCAGGATGAACCGGATGAGTCCGAATAACTTGTCCTGAAATCCTAACCAAAGTACCAATTTTGTCGGTTTTTAATTCTCGTACTACATGTCTGGTAGGTACGTCCATAAAACTGATGTAGCATTCCTTCTGCTTTTTTAATTCTGTGCGGTCTTTAACAAAGTTTGAGACAGCTTGGCACAGAAATGGGTAGATTCTGTAATATTCTTCGATCACAGTAGTAGCCAGATTCTGATTATATTTTTCCACGTCTTCAAAACTGACTTCGATCGTGCTGCGTTCTTCATTTGAGAGTTCTTTTGCGGGCTCTAGGTATTTAAGTTCGCCGTCTTCTTTGAATCTGAAAAATAATTGGCGTTAGGATTGGTTTTTTGGTAAATGTTAGGGATTCCTACTCTTCCAGGAAGTCTTGGAATAGCTTCTGGCAACGGATGCCAATTTCGTCCCTGTACTGCTTTTGGCCGGCGTTATGATCAGCAACATCCATCGTAATTAACAAAGTGATTAACAACACAACACAGAAAATCAAGCAACGCAAGAAACTGGCGGTAAAGTTTGATTTATAGGTTAGATTTGCCTCCTTTTAGAATAAGTGACATCTATGAGACTGACGGCAAGGAAAAACAGCTCAATAGTTCAGCTACCGTCCACCAGACGAAAAATAACCAAATAAAAATATGTAGACGTATAAAATAAAAAAATAAAAATAATACAAAATCAGCTAAAATGATTAATTTCATAACATTAATGTACGTAAGAATTAATAAACTATAATGGCAAGTTTTAATTAGCAAATAATATGCATGGATAAAATAGAATGTAGCTAACCGTAGATTTCATAACCTAGTAATTTAAATAATATGTTTTCAGGTTTTTGCTAGCATATTCAGTCAAGTTTATGCTGGTTTTGCTGGTGTTAGTTGTATTTATAAGTGCTATTTTCCTTCCTATTACAATTCTCTATTACCGACGCAAATTTAAGAATGCACGATTAAAAAACAGAACAGATAAGATCAAAGTTGGAATCTTTCATCCATATTGCAATGCAGGCGGCGGAGGTGAAAAAGTGCTCTGGGTAGCTCTACATTCAATGCAACAAAAGTACCACTTCAAAATATAATAACACTATAATTAATCGCAATCAATTTTAGATATAGCAATGCCGAATTTTACATTTACACCGGCGACATTGAAGTAACCCCTATTGAAATCTTAAACAAAGTACAGAAAAACTTGAATGTGGATGTAGACTCACGTAATGTCAAATTTATTTACTTGCACAAACGCAAATGGGTTGAAGGTTCCACATATCCGTACTTCACCTTGCTGGGACAAGCATTGGGCTCAATGTATTTGGCATTCGAAGCTTTGAACCAATTCACACCCGACACCTGCATTGATACTACCGGCTTTACATTTGCATTGGCAATATTCAAGTTCCTAGGCAAGTGCAAAACTGGCAGTTACATTCATTATCCAACTATCACAAAAGACATGTTAAAAAGGGTTTCAAACCGACAAGCGGTTTATAATAATCAAGGTTTCATTGCTAATAGTCCGTTTTTAACCGGTGGTAAGCTTTTGTACTATCGCTTATTTGCAAGGGTATGCTCAGTCAGTCAGTCTAGATTAAGTCTTTTGAAATGTAATGTTTTTAGGCTTATACTTTGGCTGGAAATTGCTCAGACACCACTCTAGTCAACTCTACGTTCACTTTGGAGCACTTAAATCGTCTATGGAACAGACCATTGCATTTAGTTTACCCACCATGTGAAGTAGAGCATCTAAAAAAATTGACAAGACAAGCAAAACGCCCACAAAAAATTCGTATTTTATCTTTGTCGCAATTTAGACCGGAAAAAGACCATCCTTTGCAGTTGCAGTCTTTGTACGATTTGCGGGAAATTATTTCAGATGATTTATTTGCCAATATTACGCTTGTTTTGTGTGGCAGTTGCAGAAATGCAGATGATAGCAATCGTGTTAAAGATTTGCAAGATTTAAGCAAACATTTGAGTTTGGAGAAGAATGTTGAGTTCAAAGTGAATATTTCGTATGAAGATTTATTGGAAGAGTTTCAGAAGGCTTATATTGGTATACATACCATGTTAGATGAGCATTTTGGTATCAGTGTGGTTGAACAAATGGCAGCTGGGTTGATTATGGTGGCGCATCGATCGGGTGGTCCACTGTTGGATATTATTGAAACTTCGGAGGGTTCCCGATTAGGATTTTTGGCAGTCACTTCGGATCAATTTGCATATATTTTGCGCTTTATTTTAGATTGCAGTGATGAGCAAATTGACGAGATTCGACAAAGAGCCAGAGCATCTGTCGAACGATTCAGCACAAACAAATTCCAAGACGAGTTTCTACGAGCCATTGATCCTCTATTTAAATAATTTTGTATTTGTTTATATATTACGAATAAAGTTTTGTTGATAAGTAGGCTTTTGTATAATTTTCCTTGGTAATTTACTATATGTAAGCAACTAGCAATACAATCACAAGGTATCTGTCAATTTAGTTCACTTTTCGGTCACAACACAACTGTCATTCAGTCAGATTTGTCAGCGTTTTTTCAACTTCCATTTGAGTTTGGTTTCTTTCTTGAATTCAATAAAGTAAAACAGAAGAATGGCTGCTGCTACAGTCCAACATCCAAATATTACTGATTTCTTAACGAAAAAGCAAAAGGAGAGCCCAAAAGACTTGGCCACAGAATGGGCCGAACTTGAGGAACTGCACAACAAAAGGTTAGCCCCAATATCACCTTAACCCGGTTTACTAATAATGCAAGCATTTTTAGATTATGGCATCAACTAACATTAAAACTGGAAGTATTCATAAAAAAACCGGAGCTGCAAAAGGACGACAATCTAATCCAACTCTACAATAACTTTATTTCAACATTCGAAAATAAGTAAGTCATTATTTTTCAAACGTAACCTCAAACTTGTAACGCAATGTTGTTCAATATAGAATCAATCCACTATCGCTGGTCGAAATTGTAGCAATTGTAATCGAGCAATTCAAAGACCACAAGAAGGCTATCACATTTTTAGAGAAAACCGAACCGAAAGTTAAAATCAATCCGGATGCACAAAATTTGTGCAAAGTTTTAGCTGGTCAACTCTATTTACAAAAACTTAATGACTTGGAGGCTACTAAGAAAATTATCGAAGAAGTCGAAGCTACTCTGGACAATGCTGATGGAGTCACTGCAGTTCATGGACGATTCTACCTACTCGCCTCTCAGTATTACAGGTATATTTAATATTTACTTACTTAACAAAGAGTATTAAGAATAGATATATGTATATCGAGATGTATATATATATATAAAGTAAAACTACTTTGACGAAGAAGTTTTCAAATCGTCATCAATATCCTCGGTTTCGGATGAACTAGTATGAAAATCATACCCAAAAATGCGGGGTTTTTCGACTTCGTAATTTCCAGTTAAACTTGTATGGCATGCATAAGAATTTGCACTAGCATCAACATTATTAATAGAACATTATTAATTGCTTTAAAATTACTTACTAAGAGTATTCGGATCCCGAACAAGTCGTAGACTGCGGACAACAACAGTCTGCTTTCCTCTTTGTGGCCCCACTAGATTTGGATCGGGATCTTGAACTGAAATTAAATGAACAACATTTAATTTAAGTTACTAATAGTTGATAAATGTAAAGAAAACCTTGAACAAGCCCCTGGACATTGCTTATTGGATTCACTCGTTAAACTCGGTACACAACACCGCCGATCTGGTCCTTGTCTAGGCTGAAATTTATTCTCTCTACTACTCATCGTCGACATTGAAGCATCGTCGTGTTCAAATGTAATTCGGCGTCGATTCGGCGATGTTCGCCTTCTATCCGGTGGATACTCTGTCATCTCCGAGATAGATGGCAACACTTTCATCGACTGGCACGTGTCCAACACTGCCGGGCATTCATCGCAAGTGCATTGACTGTTGGTTTTGTTCGAGGACGAGCAGCATTTGTTGCGTTTTTTACCATCTTGCAAGTAATGCGCATTAAATTTGATAACACGTGTAATGCGTTAATTAATTACCTGCTGGACAGCACGGATTGCCGCAAGTGCTTGAAATGGAACCCGTGGCAGAAGCGCTGCAACATGATCCAGTACGCGATGGGAAAAATTTGAATCTGCTTGATTTGGGTGTACATTCACAATTTGAAGCGCCCGATTTTGGACATGGATATTGCGGGGGATCGCAAGAGCAGCGGTTTTTTCGGATTTTGTAGCAGATGAATAGCGCACCAAGTAGGAACCAAAGAAGGATGCAGATTAGCATTATGATTAGGATCATTTTGTGCTTCTTCTTTTTCTCGCAGTTCTTAAATGGAATATTTTAGTTAGTCTTAATGAAGTATCATCCTCAATGGAACAGTTTACCTCCGCTGGAGCAGCCATATCGTCTGGTCCACTCTCAGTTTCACCACTAACCGCCGTTTCCGTACTCAAAGTCACTTCCGTCGCTCCTAAAGTCCGCAAAGTCTCTTCAACTCGCAATACTCCGCCAAAAGCAGCATAGAACTTGTCGTCATGCAACTTCGGAACCACATCCGCTTCAATCCAAGTATACAAATTGTTTTGGAACCTTTCAATGCTATGTTTGCTTGCGCTTTTCTCATGCAAGCAATGCATTCCAGCTAGAAAGAATTTCATTATTATGTATGATGAGTTGGCTGCTTCGATTGGACGCAAAGAATAGTGCAAATATGGGATGGCAATCGCTGATGGGAGATATTTGGCATCGAAGAAGGGTAAAGGAAAATTTAGACACGACTCTTCGGTTTCGATTGCTTGACGTCGTCGTTTGGCTTCGATTGGGTCGCCGGTACTGTAGATCAGTTGATTGCAGCCGAAGCTGCAACCGTTGATTGTTTCGCTTGGGATTGTTTGGACATCTGGCGCATATGCTGTTAATTGAAGTGATTAGAACGGATTATTGGGAATTGTTGGAGGAATACTATTTTCTATAGGCTTAGTCCAGCCGGCGCCGTTGGTACGGAGAAACCATTTGACTTTTTCGTAGAGTTGGAGCAGTTTTTCAATGCTGGTAAATTGGATTACGCCAGAGTAGAATGCCTGTCTGGCGTTTGGTAGAATTGCATGGTGTAGATATCCACCTAATTAAATGTTGGTTCACAATTGGTTGTAATGTGATTAAAGTGAAGTATATACTGACCAAGTAAATCAGTGAAAGCCAAAAGAGTTAAGTGGCGATTGCGACCTTGAGTTTCTTGCTCAATCATGTCGATTATGTCGCGGAAATAGCACATGAGGTCTTCTATGAAGTCGTCGCAATCGATTTTGATCACGTTCGGTGTTGGCAGGAGATCTTCAAAGATCATGCGAGTGGTTAAAAGAGCCACTTCTTCCGCTGACCAGCAGGGTTTCTTCAAGTCCATTTCGGTGTATAAAATAGTTCCCACGTTTACGCATTGACTAAAATATCGAAAAGAAATTGTAAAAATTAGAATTGTTTTTAGCATTTCAAAAACCGAAATGTCAAATGTTTGTCAAACTTTTGTTTAATTCGTAATTGTTCATTTCAGAATTCAAGGCGATCATGCTCAATATTACAGAACAGCACTGCGTTATTTGGGCTGCATCGATTTAGATACTCTAACTGAAGAAACGAAACATCAACATGCTTTCTTCTTGGGGTTGGCCGCATTGTTGGGTGAAGGAGTTTACAATTTGGGCGAACTGTTAGCCCATCCAGTTTTGGAGACTTTACATTCAACAGAGAATGCTTGGATTGTCGAATTGTTGTTTGCTTTCAATTCGGGCAATATTAATAAATTTGAACAGATGAAAACGCAATGGGGGGCCATTGCTGATTTAGCTGCCAAGGAATTGTTTTTGCGACAGAAAATTTCGCTGCTTTGCTTGATGGAGGTTTGTAGAGTAATTTTGTACCAACTTTGTAATTTGTTTCCGATTATTATAGATGACCTTCAAAAGACCATCGCACAATCGCCAGTTATCATTTGTTGAAATATCCACCGAAACCAAATTGCCAATTAACGAGATTGAATTGTTGGTAATGAAGGCGTTGTCGCAAGGTTTGGTTAAAGGAGCGATCGATCAGGTAACATTCCATTTAGTTTTCTTGTTTGTTCTTATTCGAATGAATTATTCAATGTTAAGGTGGCCAATACTGTAAATATGACCTGGGTGCAACCACGAGTGTTGGACCGGTCGCAAATCTCCAACATGGTTGAACGCTTGAACGATTGGTGTAAACATGTGGGCACAATGGAGAATTTACTTGAGAATCAAGCCAGTGAAATATTAACTTTGTAGTGGTATTTATAAAATTGATTACTATTCTTTTTTTATTACTAAGTTAATTTCAAATCAATAAATACACAATAATTTAATATACATACTATATTAATTCAGTTAAAAAATGTGTATTCATTCCAACTCAAAAATATAGCATTTGGCACTATTGCAGCACATCTATATAAAAATAACTATATTTCTGGATAAGGCAAGACTAAAATCACTATAGTGGTTATTACACTAGAATTAGTTAGACACACTAGCTAGACAAAAGTACGTTAAATATCTAGCACGTGCAGTGCCTTAGCTAGTGATTGATTGATTGGTGGTTTTTGTTTTAATAAATTAATATACATATTTACACAAAAATCCCCCAGCAAGTTGTTTTAGTAAATAAATAGTTATTAATGCGTTTAACGAATGAATGGATAAATCATTTAAAATACAGTATAATGAACACAACAATTAAATTCGGTCGCTTTAATACTTAAGCATAAGAATACCACGGTGATCTCCGTACCCATCTCAATTTTCCATGTGTCTGTGCGTGAATCTTCACACTGGCACTTTCAGCTGCTCGCACAGTTTCCTTCACACTTTGCATCAAATTCTGAGCGTTTCCTTCCAACATTTCAGTAGCTTCGCGATCCTCTTCCGATCCTGAACAAATTAATAAGCCATTCTTCATCTCAGTTAATCTCACTCACTTTACATGAATTCACTCTCAACAAACCTTTAACTAGTTTTCCTTTTTAGTAAGCAAAATAAAGCACAGTATATTTACAGCAACATAATACACACATCTAACGCATTGTATTACTAACATACCTTGAGATCCAAGCATTGTGGCTTTAACGGTGCTAAGAATTTTCAACTGTGTTGCGATCGTTGGAATTCGTTCGCACACTTGCAACAAATTTGTACGAATGCGCTTGTCCGTACATTCTAATGCCAACTGGCCGGCAATTCTAGTAACATCAGCACTCGCATCGGCAATTTGCTTGGCAGTGGCAATCAACTCTCGCTTTGACCCCTTATCATCATTGTGAACCAATTCGGACAATCTAGCCATCAATTTGGCCATTCGTTGTGCAGCTGCAATCAGCTCGTTGTCTTTAGCTGACCATTGACGCACTTCACGATGCAAATTGTGCGCTGCCACCTAATTATATCATTGTTAGTAATTTTCCCGCAGAATTCTTGAAAACCCTTACCATGATGGGTTGACTAGCGCACGGGGCGGTCTTGAACACTTCATCTTCGTCGTCTGTTTCTGGAGGTGGTGGACGCATTGGAGCCCCTTCGTATGGTAACGGTGGACGAGGTGGTGCTTGCTCTGTTTATTTGAAGTAGGAATTAATCAAATGATTTTTAAAGTGGATGCCAACAATCATGCATAGTCAGATAAGTTAAGTTTGAACATTTACCATCCTCGATTACATATTCTGGTATGAATGAATAATGTCCTTAAGCCAGCATGTAAACCATTAAATTATTAGGAATATTTTCTTATAAATAATTGTGTTAGTAATTCATAGGTACATGCTTTCATGCCAACATTAATAATTAAGTACAATTATGTCTGGTACAAATTACAACGTCATTACACACATCATTCTGTTAGTATATCTAGCAAATAGCCGACTAAACAAGCATGATTTTAAACAGTGATTAATGTAGATGCAAACCTGATACTGATTCCATGCCCACAACAGTAAAATAATTCACATTTACCTGCTTGTTGATAATTGTTAGGCACTAACTCTTTGCAGAGTAAGTCAGAATTGTCGCCTAAAGTAGACGACAATGAAAAAACCAAAATAATTAGTATAAAATTGTACTATTTAGTGTCTTTTATAGATAGCGAAATATTTTCAGAGAAAGCGAGTTATTTGTTTTGAAAATACCTCTGGCCCATTTTGGTAGAGGACTAATTCGGCCTTGTTGGTGATGTGATGGGCTTAAGGCCCCCAAATCGCGGCCTGGTGTTGGTGTATTTCTCAATTGGTCGCCAACTACAATATTAGCGTTAAAAAGCTGTTAGACTACAAACGAAACTAAACTAAATGTGTATTTGTGGCCGAAACGCACGTATTTACAATCGAGGCAGTGAAAGGCACTGCCTCATCGAATGTACTGATTTTAGAATTAATAAATTATTATTAAAAGCGCTAAATGTACCTTTATCAACAAAGTAATTAGTTGGTGTAGATTCTGTAAGAGATTCACTTGTTTAGTATTTATTTACAATTACAAACTTTTAGTCAATTGCCTCTCAATCAATGAATAATGAAATGCTTTAATTAAATGCATACCTAAATGAAGCGAATTGATGTCGGGCAGAGGTGGTAGTTCTGGATTGATTTGTACCGCTTTTCTTACTTGACCAACCGCATTCAATAGCTAAAATTATTTAATTAGTGATTTGAAAACTTATTAGTACCCGTATGTATTATTAGTACCCCTTTATTGGATTCTCTCCACTTGGACACTGCATTATGATCGGCAGGATTTACTGCTACGGCTTTAGCATCTTGCACCATTGGTGGCACACCTAGATAAACACTCCATTAGTATTAAACTACTAAAGACCTAATTGCGATTACTGTTTTGCAGCGAATCAGAAGCTCGGTTCAACTCATTAATAAAATTCGGATCTTCTGAATTATCACTTTCCTGTTTGGCAACAAGCAGTACACGGTTTGCAAGTCGAGCGATAGCCGAAGTATTATCAACCATTTTTTGTGGCTGACGGTTCTTAATCGCTTCCTCGCACAAGAAAGTGTGCTTCTTCATTTGCTCCTCAGACGCTTTAATAAAATCAGCTGAATCAGTGGCTTCATCGCACAAATTCCGCATCTTAGTCAAAGTATCAGCATACTGTTGGCGTAAATTCTCAAAATGCTCATCCGCTGCTTTAGAAGTCGGATAATTCATGCGAATACTACCACCGGAAACCAATTGCGGTGTCAAGCTCTCAACCTAAAAGAGAAATGTTTGCCTGTTTTCCTCAACTAAATTATTATAATGTTACCTGATTAGCTGCACTTTGCAAAGCCTCCGCCAACTTCTTATTGCCACTACTGCCCCCAGCTGCTACCATCCTCGCCGTCTTAACTGCTCTATTCGAAAACTGCTGCAAATTCGCAGCTTTATCTGCGAAATTCTGATCTCGATTCGGCGTACCTTCCGGAGCCAAAACCGCTTCAGTAAACTGCTTCAACGGCGTGACAATATCAATAAAATCTTCTACCACGCGATTAACAACCGCTTGATTAATTCTCTCCTTCAACTCATGCAACTTCTGCGAAAGTTGTCTGGCCACCTGTTGCGCTTCCGGTGTATTCCCTTTCCCCTGAGCACACAAATCGCTCAACTTCCTCGAAAGCGCATCAACTTCATCGCAAAGCCCCAAAATCTCCGATTTCTGCACCCCCGGCAACCCATCGGCCACTTTACGCCCTTCTTCCACAATAGCATTGATGGCTCTTCGGCCTAGCCCCTTATCATCGTGCCCTGGGTTCGACAACCACTTGCGAGCTTGCTCCAAGCGACCTTGCACTGTATGTGCGGTTTGCTGCAAGCCAGTCTTATCCACTGCCAATACAGCGTTCATTACAGCTTGTTGCAAATAATTCAGTTTCTTTTTGATGCTTTCAGCTAAAGCTTCGGCTTGTGGCGTAGCACCTTTCCCTTCTTGGCGCAACTCGCATAAGGCATCTGTCATGGTAGTCAATTCGGAGCAGAGTCGATTGATGGCTTGGGCGTCTTGTGGCAAAGCGCGTTCCGCCACTTTTTGAGCCGCCTCGATTATTTGGCGAAGGGATTTCTCGCCGACACCGCCACGTACTGCATGCGAGTCCTAATTATTAAATTGTAATTACCTGTCGGTGTGAGAATAAATGATTAATTTTACTTACCGACAACCAATCAGTGGCTGTGTTCAGTTTGTTCTGAATAGCATTTTGCAGCTTCTTCAAGACAGTCAGATTATCCAATTCCGATTGCTCTTCATCATAACTAGTCAATTGCAGAACCCGAATAATCTCATTGATTTCGTCCGTCATTCTCTGAGATAAATAATTGCGATTCTCAGCCGCCTCTTCAGCTCCTTTGCCACCTTGCGACACTATATGGATATAAATCTTCATCGAGCAAATTAAAATCGGAGCCAATGTTTTAACCTGCTCCAAACAGCGCACCAAAATCTCCGAATGCACCTGATGCGTGAGTTCCTTCTCTCGGGCGCTAACTTCACGCGTGACTCGACTCAAGCAGGGACTTAAATCGCGCAAGAATTGCACCAATTCGTCTAACGTTTCGATAACTTCGGCCACTGCGAGATAATCGAGCACTCGGTGACATTCGCGAATGATTTTCCTCACTTCGGACTCGTCGAAACAAAGCAGAAGTGCAGAGGTGGCTTGTAGGATGCCGCCGCTGCCTTCGATTAGGCGCTTTCGAGCCGGCGAGGAAAAAGGATCGTGTTTTAGCATTTCGCTCGCTTCTTCCAGCAATTTGGAGGAACGTTCGACTCGGACAAGAGCTGCTGGCATGTCCTGGCGTAGGATGGTATCATTGGAGCTGTTGATTGTTTCCCTGCCAACCTGAAATGGAATGTGGTAAGAATTTGGGGTCATTGTTGGGTTTGAGAGGCTACTTTGACCAGGTTTGAAACGGCATTGCTGACAGTTCGCACTGGTTGTTGCAGATCGGGCATAGGATCGCCATCTTCGGCCTCTTCGTGTAAAATTACTAGTTTCGAAACCTAAAAATTCATTATTGTTTTTAATTATTTAATTTCCAACCGCAACATATAACGGGGCGTCCTCATTTATTTCAGGAATCTTTATCTATGTTAATTAATGATGTCACTATTATTAGAAAGAAAAAAAAAAGTAAAGAAAATGTATAGGCCATTTACATAATAGAAAATGTGGGAGTAGAAGCCGTGAAATTTGAATTAAAAGTGGGTATCGAATGGTTTATTTCTTATTGAAAGCAGCCGGCTGTGTGTTGTGTAAACAAAATAGGACATATAACCGTATTTGGTTACGTTTGAAGAAAATTCATTACACATTTATTACTGACAACAGCTGATTTGCTGCAATTAAATTAATGTAGCATTGCACATTCTACAAATGAATTGAAGCAATTATCGACGATTTATTTTGAATGTCAACACAATTTAAGCATGTGAAGAAAACAGGCGCTTTGGAATTTATGGGACAACGCCTACTTTGCGTATCTTTAACACTAATTTAAACAGGAAGTTCTAGCAATCTAATTAATTTGTAATCTAGCTTCTTAGTAATTAGACAAGTGCATTTGTAGATAATAAAGGTTTTTCCAATTTTGAAAATAATGTAAAAGTTAAATTTAACCCTATGACTCATATGAGTAGTAAAAAGATATAATAAGCTGGCAGAGTTTATAAACAAATCAAATTACCTGTTGTGCAACTGGTTCCAAAATAGATTCAATTGTTTTCGTGTGAAAAACAGGCATTTTGAATTTTTTTCCTTCGAAACAATACAAAACTCAATCACAATGTTTTAAAGCATAGGTTTGGCAACAGCACTTTTTGTAAAAATTGGCAAAAATCGACGATAGGATTAACCGACTAGAAAATGAACGTAAAAATATCACGGAGACTTTTTTATGGAGACATTTACACAGTCGCCTTTAATAAACATAACAAAAAGTCAAGTCAAGAAGTTATAAATAGAAATAAGCGATTATTTACCTGACCTCAAGGTGCGCCATCTCTTATCAATAAAATCATTTGAGAAATTGATCCAACATTTTTTTTAAAGCTTCCTAATTTTTCAAATTTGACTTTGAATCAACAATTTTTCAAAAATGTCTATGGTTTCTGCAAAAATTGATAATTTTTTGGTATATATATATGTTGAGATACAATACAATGCCGTCCTCCGATAAAACAACTTCCTTTACTCCAGCAGCACAATCAACATCCGCATGAAGATTACAATATATTTTCAGTTTCAAGTTTAACTTCTCATTCAAATTGTATCATTCACCACAAATTTGCGTGTTTTTTATTCAAGCGAAATGAATTATTCAATCAATAAATTACTATTTTTAATTTTAATTATTGGCAATGACAGTTTTGGTTCATCATCTGTAGGTTGGTACCCATTTTAATTTTCAAATTCAAATCTTCAAATTTCATTGAATTTTAGTTTGTCCACAAAGAAAATTGTTGAATGGTCGTGTTCGATATAGAACCAGATCGAGATTTGCAAAATACAGTTGTTTACCTGGATATATTTTAGTAGGCGACCGATATACTACTTGTGTTCTTGGCCACTGGGATACACCGACACCAAAATGTGTAAGTAAGTACTCCAGAACCATCCAACTTGAACCAAAATAACTGAGATTCGTTGCAAGAAAACACTTGTTCAAAAGTAACACCACCGGCAAATGGAATCATATCCCCAATGTACAGTGGGGCCATGGTACAATTCTTCTGCTTGCCTGGCTTTCGAGTGCATGGACCATCTAGCATTTACTGCGAAAGCGATAAATGGAGCAACAATGGACCAGCCTGCTTACGTACACTATTATTTATTAATTAAGATTTAGTTTAATTCGTCATCTTTGCAGCTACAAACGAACCAGTGCCTTTGCAGTGCAGTTTTGAAACGCCAGACTTATGTGGTTGGACTAACGATTTCAATCATGATTTTGATTGGCTGCGAATGAATCATAAAACACCTAGTGGACATATTGGCACTGGACCAAGTTTCGATCATACAAAAGGCAAAAATCAAAGTGGATATTACATGTACATCGAGTCTTCGTCACGCAACGAGTTTGATTCGGCCAAGCTCGTTTCGCCAATTTATGCAAGTACTACAAAGAATGTGTGTTTCGAATTTTATTATCACATGTATGGAGATACTACTGGTACTTTGAATGTCTATTTGAAGAATGGGAATGCTTCTTCGAATTATAAAGATTATAGGATATTCTTTTCGAAACATGGAAATCAAGGAGATCGATGGTATCGTTCATTAAATTTTTTGGGGCCTATCACTAATGATTATCAAGTGAGTGGTGGCCTTTTCATTTTGAAGGGTATTATGAATTGTGGTTAGATTGTTATTGTAGGGATTCGGGGAAGTGGCTACATCAGTGATACTGCTATAGATGATGTGCGAATTATCGAGGATTGCCAAGAGGAGAGTTACACAACTACAACTGAGAATTTTATGTACCTAGTAAATTTAAAAAATTATATATCTCTGTGACTAATTTGAATTTATAGTAGCGAAACTACAGAAGATTCAGTGGATGTTGATTCTTGTAGTGTGATTAAATGCGGAAACGCAGAAATTAATAATAACGATCAGATTAAGGGAAGAATTTTATGCGACTGCGATGAATATTGTACTTCGAACAATACTTGCTGTCTAGATTACTTGGATGTTTGCGTTTTTGGTATTAATCTCTATTTGAATTATTTTACAACTAATATAGTTAATCATTTATAGTTTTAAGCACTACTGAAGACTTTTCAACCACTTTGGACACATATACAAGCCCACCGAGACTACCTGATATAGTTGCGGCAGTAACTAAACTAACTACTGCTACTATTACAACCAAAATAGCTAGTAGTACAACGCGTCGAAAACCAATTATTCTGCAACCTCCTAAAGAAATGAACGAAACTATAGTAGAAAAGGTGATAACAAAAATATGGGAAAAACCTACGACTAGTACAAAGATAGTACCTGATTTTAAAGTTGTACCAACTAGACCTACAATTAAAGAATCCGAAAATAGTGTAGAAGTAATCAATGTTTTGGAGAAAACGTTAAAAGATAACAAGGAAAATGATAAACAAGCATTTCGTACTTTGCCGATAGAGAATGATAAAAGTGGCAAACTTTTGTCGCCTTTTATGATAATTGTTATCTCAGTTGCTGCTATAATCAGTTTAATTGTTATTGCAATTCTTGCAATCTATAGATGCATTTCATTGAAAGGAATGAAGTCTGCAAATGGGGAGAGCCAAAGTGATGTGAGATTTTTAACAAGCGATGAGGTTATAGATTTTTCCTTGGATCGAGATTATGATGCATTGTGAATAGTTATTTGTATAATGTACTTACAGTAGATTAAATAAAGTTGGTTTGTGAATTTAGTACGCCCACGATGATTTATAATTTGGTTACTGATGCAACTAGCACTTCCTAAAGGTGGTTTGTTGCTTGCATACACAAAATGCTTTGTACTTTTGAATTTTCACACTGTTTTACTAATTGTTACGTTAAATCCAAACAAAATAAAACATTTTAACTTTAATAAAGAGCCAATGTTCAATTATAATGCATTTTGGTTTAACGAATTCATAGTTACTGTGATGACACATTCTCAAAATAAAGTTGGTACCATTGACATAGTATGGCCGCCAAATATATCAGTTGTGCTATATCATCTAACGAAAATATTTAGCCAAAATTGTGGCAAAGTGCAAAAAATACACAGCATACATAGTGTTCTTTAATTAATTTTAGGTACTCTTTATCCAATTTACGTTAACCGGCAAAATGAAAGTCACATTAAAAAATTTACAACAGCAAAGTTTTATAGTGGAAATAGAACCAACAAAAACGGTGCGTTTTCACCAAACTTTTTTTCTTCTTCTATTTTACGAAATGTACTTGCAGGTGAAGCAATTCAAACAGAAGATTGAGCAAGAAAATGGCAAGGAATATCCAGCCGACTACCAACGTCTCATTTACGCAGGTATAAACTCACTTCAATTGTCGAAAACAAAACAAACTAATAAACAGCATTTACCTTGCTTGCAGGCAAAATTCTGACAGATGAAACCGTTTTATCCGAGTACAACATCGATGAGAAGAAGTTTGTGGTGGTTTTGGTAACCGTTCCTAAACAGCAAGAGAAAAAGGAGAAAACCGAAAGCGGCGATGCAGTCGTCACTTCAACTCCTAGGTAGGTTTCTTCAAAACAACAATTTGGCTGAAACATTAATTAAATTAATTGATTAGTGCAACTACAACTACTCCGACTCCAAGTCAACCAACTCCTGCCGTTCCTGTCGTAGCCGCGGCACCCGCAGTGCCCGCCACGCCGGCCCCCGCAATCGCCATCCCTGCAGCTATCAGCAGTGCCGCGGAATCCGCTCTACTCATGGGCGAAGATTATGAAAACACGGTCCGAAACATAATGGACATGGGATACGCTCGCGATCAAGTTGAACAAGCTCTACGTGCCAGTTTCAACAATCCCGACCGAGCTGTCGAATATCTAATTACCGGCATTCCGGCTATTTTGGACGAACAAGAAACAGTCACTGAATCGGCTGATATGTCCGGCATCGATGAAAGACAGAGCGATGCCGATGATCCGCTTGCGTTTCTTCGTAACCAATCGCAGTTTCAGCAGATGCGTCAGGTTATTCAAGAAAGTCCGCAATTATTGAATGCAGTGTTACAGCAAATTGGGCAAACAAATCCGGCGTTGTTGCAATTGATTTCCGAGAACCAGGAGTCGTTTGTCAGGATGTTGAATGAGCCCGCTGCTACTGGAGGCGCTCCGAACGCGCCAGCTGGTGCTTTGCCCGCAGGTGGCGCTTCGCTCGGTGGAGCAGTGCCCGCAGCGGGTGGTGGCACCGTGCCACCGCAGGCCATGATCCAGGTGACGCCGCAGGATAAGGATGCTATTGAGAGGTTGAAAGCATTAGGATTCCCTGAACATTTAGTCGTCCAAGCGTATTTCGCCTGTGAAAAGAATGAGAATATGGCAGCCAATTTTCTGTTGTCGCAGAATTTTGATGAATGAATCTATGCGCTTGAATTATTTATACATCAATGAAAAAACATAAAAAATACTACTACTTTTCTTCCTCTTTGGTCGTTTTTTTTTTAATAAATATCATTTAATGATCATTTTTTTGCGGTTGTACTGTATTGTTGTAATTTTGCTGTAAATAGAGTGCTGATGTTTAATATATTATTTGGATTTAATTTTATAGACTTGGTCAATACCACCAATAAACTCTTTTGTTTACGGAATTTATTGTTATATTCTTACAATCAATCAATTTCTTGACGCATAGAAATCTGTACAAGTCAAAATTATCACTAAACTTAATGCTAACAGAATGTAAATAAATATTACTTACGCTTACAATTTATTTAAAATAACCAATATATGAAATGCCATTTAATAAAATACAATCGAACAATATTTACAAGAGCTGAAGTCGCAATTTAGATTGTGCTTTTAATATAGTTGCTAAATAAATACAATCTTTTTGCTTAAATATACATGATAGAAATACTTTGGTATAAAAAATGTTAAAAGACACGCACTCATCATCATTCAGTCACAAACAAACAAAACACACACAGGCAGGACATTAAACAACCTCCTTCTATACAATAATCCTTAAAAGTATGAGATTAAGAAAATCAGTTCAAAGTCAATTTATTCCAAAATTGTGTAATTATTAATTAAATTGGTAGGTAATCCAAACTCGTTGAAGAGTTGCGAATAAAAAAGGGTGTAAACATCTAAGTAAAGAGGGGCAAATTATGAAAGTGATAGCCTCGCTTACCTTTGGCCGCCAGATAAATATAGACAACATGATAGGCGCCCGGCACAAAGCAAATAAAGCCGGCCAAAAGAAATACAGATCCTTGCAAACCGGACTGCGGTCTAGCCAATGTAAACGTACCGGTGGCCAATAATCCTACCCCAATAATTAAAAGTGTAGTAGCTGCCAGCACCATTCGCCAATTCTCGCGGACCTTCGGATGCCTGAAACAAGATCGGTGCAGGTTTTCCTCATTCGTACAATCGTAATAGTCTTGAATCAGCGAATCACTATCTCTTGATGTATCGTTCACCAGTTTATAAGTTCTGCAAGGATATATGTTAAAGCATTTCTGCACGATGTATCTACTAATTTAAATATGACCAACCTTCCATTTTCTACGTTTACATTGGACTGACGATGGTCAATTACTTGCTCGGTAACGGTGCGATTAATGGACCCAGGCGATCTGGGACCTGCAGTGCCATACACTTTTATCGCTTCGTCTGTTTCCTCTTCAAAGGCATCATCAATTGAAAACCGCTTTTGTTTGGTTCCATTCGACAATGCAAATTGTGATGACATTTTAGGTTGGGATTCCGAAGATTTACTTGTAAATTTGGCCGTGCTGCTTTTAACTCAAGTCATTTTAGGACACTGGTCAGGAATTGCGTTGTTAATTGCGTTAGGAACGGAAATCAATCTGAATAATAATAATAATAAGAAGTTATGTTACTGGAATATTAATTATTAGTTCCAATGTTGTCGAACCGTTTGACAAGAACTGTCAGTGTCAAATTTAGACAGAGAGCGCTGGCGCAGCGCAACACGATCGGATTGGTGGATTTCAAAATATAATTAGTATTTAAATTAATTCATTAATATCAGTGTTTGTTGTTTTATTTCATAATTCATTATATCAATTAATTATATTTATTAGTTTTGAAATTGTTTCATAAAGATTGATGGCCAAGCACCCAAATTTTATTTAATTCATACGTTTTTAATTATACAATAGAATAAGAAGAAACAAAATACTAGGTATTTTATTGAATTATCCTTTCATGTTGATTCGGTATGGATTATTTGCTGCATTTCCGTATTTCTTTAACAAAAAAATAAATAGAACCAAGTGCGGTTCGAACCAAATCGAGAAACCAAATAATTATTTAAATATTGCACAATGATAAAGAAATATATACACAAAGAACAAGTAGTGTAATAAATAATTTAACATTGAATAAACCAAAATAAAAGTAATCCATACTCGAAGAAGAAGAAGAAAAAAATCGCAGAAAATAATGAGAAAATAATATAAAATATAAATCTGTTTAATTTCATAATAAGAGAAAAAACCATTCAACATTCTTGCTGTTTGGTTGTTTGGCTATTTCTAAAACCGGGTGGGCTCGAGATTTGTGAATTAATTTCGCTGGTATACCAATTCAAATTCGATTGTGAATTTAATTGCGAAAAGTTACTAAAGTTTGGCTGTTGTAACTGTTGTGTAAAATTTGAGAATGAATTGTTTGTGTAATCGTAGGCTGAAGACCTTAGCGGCCCCCCTATTTGTTGTTGTTGCTGCTGCTGATGCTGTGTCGATGAGGTTGTAGCTGTCGTTGCATATGGTAGCCCTGAATGCTGTTGTGGCTGAGAAAATGGCTCTCTAATGGGACAATATTTACTAGACGACAATATCGCCGGATCCAACACTTTCCAATCGTTACATGTATTGTTTAAATCTGCAAAGGTGTAATTATAAATTATAAAAAACAAATCACAAGTCTATCCATCCCATTGATTGAGAATATACTCACTCTTATGCTGCTGCATTTGTGCATTATAACTACTAGGCCAATTATTTTGTGTGGAACTATTAATTTGTTGACTATTATTTGACATATTTAAGAAAGGCAATATCTTGCTACCAAACGAATTCATATGTGTGGCCGTTGGTTGTAAAAAGCCAGGTGGCGGTGGTGGTAAATGTCCAGCTTGACTATGAATCACTCCATTGCTTCTCACAGTGTTATGTAATTTATTATGATGATTCTGATGCTGCTCATTCGCCATCAATTCAGCAAACGCTTTCTGTGTCTCCTGAAACGGATCGAAATCCAACTCATCCTCTGCCATTCGACTATTTGCGCTTTTTACTCCACCAACACCATACTGATGCTGTTCACCATTCATATAATGTTGCTGTTGGTGGCTGGCCGATCCATTCGTATGGTGATACGACGCAGAAGGCGAAATGGCACCACCACCACCGTAATTCTTATTCAAACTAATATTCATCAGTTGCTCTTCAAGCTGCTTCTGATGCAACAACAACATGCGATCTGTGTGACTTTGAACTGCCGAATAGCAATTATAACTATTCCTATACGATGCAGACTGTTGCTGCTGCTGCTGCTGTAATTGCAATTCCTTGTTGTTTTTGTGGAAGTCCATAAAAAACTTTGACATATTTTGGTCCAGACCATTCATTCCATTTAGTATTTGTTGCTGCTGTTGTTGGTTGTCCTGTTTAAAATGAAAACCATTCGACTTATTATTGAGTACATCCGCAATGTTCTCATGTATCTTTTCATAGTAGCCATTGTAATTATTTGTACCTTCAATTTCATTATTAGTTATTAACCAGCAACTCTTTAAATTAAATAAATTTGCCTACCTTTATTAACAAACCCGCTATCATGGTGCACAAAGCCATTGACATTATCGCGTTGTGCCTGTTGCTGCTGTTGCTGTTGTTTCAGTTCCAATAAATGTTCCGTACTGTGGTCTGTGAATCCGAACGCCGCCTCCCAATCTTCTGAAGTATTAATGTTTGGTAGTGCATCTGTCAGAATCGAGGTCGATTGCGATGATTCGGATAGAATGGCAGGATCGTCATCACTTTGGTGTTCGGGAGAAATTTTTTGAAATGAATTTAATGAAAAGAAACTGCTATTATCATCAATGATGGGCGCTAACTTCGATACTGTGCTCGATATTGGTAATAATGCTTCTACAAGCAATGCCGCATCTGCATCTAGGCTAGGTGGAGTGACACTTTCGTCTCGATCTATAAAGGAATTTATTCACTTATAATTACTGACGACTCAATTTTACTATCGACTTACTAATTGTTTCGTATTTGATTAACTTATCGTGATTTTTTCCATTGCAAATTAGTTTATCTTTTTTCTCGGCAATCAGCACTTTTGTCTTTACTTTTTTTCCGGCTTTGTCTTTGTCCTTTTTCTCTTTTTCCACGTTCAATTGGGGCCAATTCTCCTTGTTCGTTCCGTTGTTGTTCATTTGTGTGGTGGTGGTGGTGTTGTTGGTAGTACTGTTTGTGGTTGACGACAATGTAGTGGACGCTGCAGTTACTAATAAAATGTCCTTTGAAGATTTCACGGTGGTTACAATGGGAGTAGTATTTACAGGCGATCTGCTTTCGACCACCGTCGTACTGGCGCTGCTCGTCGAATTGGTTTGAGCTCGTTGCAGCAACGCATCGTGCAATTTTTTCTCATATTCCTGATGTTTGCCGGCGTGCATTTGTTCCTTTGTAAAACTGGCATCTGTATCTCCTTGAAAAGCGCACAGAAAAACATCACATTAACATAATATGTAAACTTGCCGCGAAGGTGAGATATTTAAGTTGAGATATTAAAGTCGTACGAATAATGATTTGTGTTTGACTCACCAAAGTCATGAAGATACATGCAATCCGTTTTGGGACACACTTGATTCTTCATAAAATGCGAGCAATACTTTGTCGTACCCAAACTTGATTTAATCAGCCTGCCATCTATCGTTATATTATTGACACTTTGAATGGCCCTGAGAGCGTCATCATTCTTAAAATACGTCACATACGCACCTGCAATTCGTAAAAACATTACAATTTAAACTACACCTCAACCCGTAAAATACTTGCACTTACTTGCACTGGGGCCTTGTGAGCCCGCATACGCAGTCGACTGATTAATCACCACTTTGTGTATCTTACCAAACTTGCCAAAGTACTCATGCTTTTTGAGCACTTCCGCATCGGCCAGCCGCATCGGTAGACCAACCACAAACACTAAATTCCTCTGCACCACTCGCACACTGGCCAAATGTTTGCGATTCTCGCTCATTTTCGCTTTGCGTTGCTGATCGCGCTGTCGCTTCTCCGCCTTCAACTTGGCCACTTCCTCTTGAGACAACGGCTTGAAGTCGGCCGGGTCCTCCGAGTAGGCCTTGCGACAGGCCGGACACAACCCATTCTCGTCCGTGCGGATCCGGTGCCAGCAGAACCGACAAATCTAAGTGCAAACCAGCGCTAGATAGGTGTGTTTAATTATTTTATTAATCTCCTACTTGATATCCGCAAGTGCATGGATAGAAGTTGAGATCGTCCACCTCTAAAGGCTCCATGCACAAAGGACACTCGACTTGTTCTTCACCACTTTGATTCAAAACAGACATCTTGCTAGACTTGTTACTCGCAACTTGAATTAAATAACTTTTCGCCTAAAACATTCGATTCGACTGAGATTAATCATCAATTTCCTGTTGTTCCTTTGTTACGATTTTTTTTTACATACAAAAGCAGATTGTAGGCAGGCAGTATAAGGTTTGAAAAGCATTTGAATTTAGTTTATTACCATGTATGGTATTTAAGGACTTAGTGTTGCTTCATTTTGCAAAACTAAGTGGTAGAAATATTAGAATGTCAAAATAAATTAGAACATCTGTCAAATCTACTGCCATGTAACAATTTTTCTCTGATCAATTAAGTGAGCATTAAAAAAAATGTGTAAAGAAGTTTTTGTGGATGAATCACATTACGCATTTTCGTGCCAAATTAGCTCAAACTAGTTTTCCTAAATTTGCACACAGTAGTAATGTGATTGTTCCAACTATTGTCTAAATTTTATGCAATAGGTTCACAAGTGCCTCGAATTAAAATTTAGTTCACTATTGCAGCAGATTTGCATTGTTTTCGCATTTACTTACGTATAATTTCACGTTCTGCCCAAATAGATTTAGAAAATTGGGAAAAACTTTAGTTAATACGTGGAATATCGTATATTTACTTACTAATTTTCCGATTAGACAGTTAGCAATATGGCGACTTTGATCTTAAAAGTTGCGCAGTCTGATGGCGCACATTATCATTTTTCTACTTTTGAAATGCGTTCAGAAACCCTCTTAAAATAGATTTTACTTTCTAATTTGTTATATGCAAATAATCAAATACGTGCAATGTTTTTAATTGTTTACCGGATTAATGCAGTTTTCAATAAATTTGTTTAGAATCCTACTCTATCGACTGAGGTAAATGTCACGCAGAAAATCAGGTGCCATTTATATTCACAAGATGACGCAACATCAAATGTCAATTTCCATAATAAAACCACGTGGAAAAGTTAAAGTAGTTAAAGAATCAATAAATATCATTTAATAACAAAGAAAAACACAGCTTTAGTGCTTAATACATTTTAAGCAATAAGCAGGAGCCGAATTAAAGTAAAACTTATCAATTTGTCGTCACGTGCGATGATAGAAGGTACTTAATTAAAAATCAACTAACTTAACCGATTCAAAAAATTTAACACAACACTTGCCTTAGATAATATTCCTCCATTGGTGGCATGCGAAGATGAAGACTCCGATGGCTGGGACGAAATGGACACAATAGGCGAACAAGCAACATGTCTCTTTTGCCCGTCACAATTCCACACCATTGCAGTCGCCCTCGACCATTGCCGCACCGAGCACAAATTCGATTTACTAACTCTAAAAAGAAAATACAACATGGACTGCTACTCGTACATCAAAATGATCAATTACATCCGACTGCAAAAACCGGACCCGCTAATTATAACCGAATCGGCAATAGCATTGTGGGACGACGATGTCTACTTGAAAACGGGTGAAATGGAACCATGGCTCATGTATGGTAAGTTCATATTACTTGCAGTGTTTAATTGAGGCAACATTAACAACTTGAGTAGACTTTGATGACTTGGGTAGTGCACCATCAACGCCACATTACGCAATCGATGGTAAAACTCCAATCAGCAATATAAATTTGTCCGATTTGCAACGACAAATTCAACACTTGACATTCCAATTGCACCAAAAGAATTCTCTGCTGGAAGACGCTGCAAAAGACATTGAAAAAATGAAGCGAATTACACGAACAATAGTCGAATCTGCCGATTCTTCGCAAGAGCAACCACAGCGCAACGTTAGCTCGCTACCAGTTAGTGGTGATAGCGACTACTTTAATTCGTATGCACATTATGGTATTCATCACGAAATGCTCACGGTATCTATGCTTAAACAATATGTAATTGATCAATTAATTGTGTAATTCTTCAGGACACCGTTCGTACCGAAAGCTATCGCAGCGCAATTTTAAACAACACAAAATCAATGCAAAATAAAGTCGTCCTAGACGTTGGTTGTGGCACAGGAATCTTATCGATGTTCAGTGCTAAAGCCGAAGCGGCTCAAGTAATTGGAATCGACCAATCAGAAGTCGTCTACAAAGCAATGGACATTATCCGAGAAAACAATCTCCACGACAAAATCCAATTAATAAAAGGCAGACTCGAAGACGTTGATCTACCCGTCGAAAAGGTAGATATAATAATCTCTGAATGGATGGGCTACTTTTTGCTATTCGAAGGAATGCTCGACAGTGTAATTTACGCTAGAGACAAATACTTGAAGGCTGATGGTTTACTTCTGCCCAATAGATGCAATATTAGTCTGGTTGGCATTTGCGATACAGGTAATGAACTACAATCGTCTAATTATTACAATCGTCTAATTGCCCACTTTTAGAACGCTATAATAATTTAATTAATTACTGGGACAATGTGTATGGTTTCACAATGACCTGCATGAAATCGGAAATCATCAACGAAGCTTCGGTGGAAACAATCGCATCAGATAAAATCTTGACAAACTCTACCATTCTACAAGAAATCGATTTGAAAACCTGCACCACTAATGCATGTGAATTTAGCTCCAAGTTTTCCCTTACAGCCACTCGAGATGGCACCCTTACATGTCTAGCCGGTTACTTTGACACTTTCTTCGATTTGGAGTCACCTGTTGCATTTTCCACCGGTCCGCACACAATCCGAACTCATTGGCAGCAGACCACTTTCTATTTGAAGGATGTCATTCCAATGAAAGCTGGTAAGTTCTTTCTGAAAAATGTTCCCTATCCGGATTAATTAGTATTATTATATTGTTTTTCGTAGGTGATAAAATCGATGGAGTGTTGAGCTGTACAAGAATGACGAAAAACCTTCGTGGACTAGGAGTGACAATTACAATGGGACAAAAGAAATACAGTTATGTTTTGGATTAATAAATAGATTTTAAAAGTATAACAAAAATTGTTGTTTTATTTCCACAATAAAAGCTTTGTGTTTGCAATTAGCCTTTTCAAATAATTGATGCTAATTGTCAAGTTGTATATTTTAAATAAATATTGTATAAATTTGTGTAAACGTTTTAGTACTACAAAATAATGCACCCTTATAAATCAATACTTAATAATATCATAAATAATACAAGCACAAAATTAAAAAGTAGCTGTCGATTAATTGCGAGTAATTTATTTGGTCCGCATTGTTAACTATCGTAAAGGCCATCGTTCAAATAAAACATTTGATTGATTGACCCCTTTAGATAAAAAGCACCTGAATAATCTCTTTTCATATCATTTTCCTAATAAAATATAATTTGTAATATATAACAAGGCAAGTATTAAGGCCCCTCTTTTATAATTTGTCCTACTTAGTTACTATAGTACCACGATATCATTCTATCTACAATCACTTAAAAGTGTCATTCTTTTAAGTTAACATAAAAGCAGTTTTACTGACGCAAAATGGTTGTAAAGCAATTAAATCATGCATTCATAAATAATTAAATCGACTAATAAATTTGAAAACAAATTGGATACTTACGCTGACGAACTTTGCGACACGTCTCCATTGGCATCATAATAAACGCTGTTGTGCGATACACTCGACCATCTTTTTGTAGCTAAAAACAAACAATTTGCTTGAATTCTGTTGAAGCAAAACAATCATCAATAAACTTACTTTTATCATTCAACTTGGCTTGCTCCCTCTCATGCTTAATAATCGTCTCATTGGTCAAGAAAGCCTCCCTCTTAATCTTATCACTAAGCTTTCGGCTAATATCTGGAATCACCCATTCCACCAACACCATAACAAACGAGACCACATTCTGATAAACCACAATAAAGGCCAATCGCGCTGCCAAAATGTGCCAATAAATCAACGGCCGCTTGTAATTAAGCGTAGGATCATCGTTTTGTGGCAAACGATACTCGGCATAGCGACAAGTCGTTATATTCGTATAAATTGAATTGACTGGAGCAACGCCTGGAGGATAATGCGACGTATTAAATACAGCCAACGAATGATTAAGGAAGCCGACATCAGTGTGATCGGGACTGACTTTGAGCATGTAGACTAGTCGTGGAATGAAATGCGAGGAAAATGCGAGAATAAACGCATTGGAAACCACAGAAATACGGCCAAGAATGCCTAGAATCGGAAACCAAACGCCTATGCTGTTGACGCGTTGTGGCACGGGGCGTCGAAAGTATTTCAGGAACTTTTTGGCGTCTAGTCGCATTTCTAGCACGTTGTTTATCAGTGCGAATAGAGGTGCTAGAGGAAATGCTGTAATAAAGATGGTTACGAATCCATACTGCAACACTAAAACAAACCAAATAAATAAGCCCTCTTTAATTAGCCCGTTAATTATTAAGCTATCTTACCCATTTCCAAATATTCGGAAAACAAATTCCTCGACTCCAAATTGGCCAAACTAAAATCCTCAGTCCATTGATTGCATTTAATAATATTTTCCTCCTGCTCCACTTCTTGAATGCCCGCCTTGATCATAAACATCTTATAGAAATGCGTCAAATACGGCACCACCATTTCCATAATAGTGTTAATCGCTTGATTGCCAATCATAATAATCGCCAATTGTATCGTCAATTCCATCAAACAGCCACCGGGCGAACATTCCTCCTGTCTCAATCCAAACACTTTGTTATACTTCAATGGGTATCCAACAAACTTGCCTTTCAAAAAGGCAATATAAAAGATACTCGAATAATAGTTCACAAACTGGAACATGTAAATCTTAATCGCTAGACTTTCCTCAAACTCCGTTTGCGTCCGTTGCAATTCCATCTCCGTCAACCATTCAGCCACATTATTATAGACAAAATTCATTATAATAATAAAAACTAAATTAATTAACGCCGCTGTAATTGGCATCACATAAACCCGATAACTGTTCTGATCCGAATACAGTGTCTCCGAAGAAACTTGAGACATTCTATAAAGTGTAATGCCAAAAACCACACTAACGGCAATCATCACCAACGAGAAAGCAGTTGCAAAACTCATAATAAGAGACGGCAGTTTAACACTCCAAAAAGGCACTACAGGCTCCTTCAATTGCGTCACCATATTCACTTTATTCTTCTTCGCATCCGCTAGTCGAATTAAATATTCGGGCCTAGGCGGCTCAGCTTGCAGATCAAACCCAATCAATCCCCATCGATGCCCAATTTCCGCACTGTATCTCTTCCAAAGTTCCAAATAAATCGCAGCCCAAACCGACATAAACAAAGCGAAAGCAATCGTCGCTGGATTATCAACGAAATGCTGTATTTTCGAGTAGGTGCAACTTTCGCTCAATTTCCAGTAATCACAAAATTTATCACAACGCGGACACATTATTTCGTCCATTGTACAAATGTCTTCGCATACACGATCCGTTTTCAATGTGAACGCACCATAAAGTAGCGTTAAAATGCCGAAAACTGCAGCTGGGATCAGCATGTTTGTGTAAAATCCTAGCCACGTGAAATAAATTGCAAATTTCACACCGAAATAATCGCGGATCTCGTCGATCGGTTGGAATTTAATGCACTTTGAAACCGATGCCCATTCTTTTAGCAGTAGATTACGTTTAAATGAAAGATTATCGCCACAAGTCTCCTCCAGCGTGCACTGTAACAAATACAAAGTACTATTAGTATTGGCATATAGAAAGCAAAGCCGCTAATTTCACTTACATCATGTAGAGGATAAGCTGCCTTATAAACTCCATCAGCTATCAACCTCTTAATCCCCTTATCCTGATCTGCTTCCCCATATTGCTCTCTTTCCAAAATGTACGAACAAACCGCACTCTTAACTGAAGTATCAAAAAAATTATCTTCATTCACATTAAACAAATATTCTTTGTCTCTTGTAAACTCAGCGGTCAACTGGTACTTGCGAGGGTGAAACTTTTTTGGATCCAAACTAATATGACAGAATTGCAGCACTTTATTTAGCGATGATACGAAAACATTATCCCCAGCGGCGTCAGCGTCGCCGTCTTCAAAGTGTTTGAGTGGAAAACGCATCTTTAACAATTCCGCATATTGCTTAAGTACATCAATTGGCGCATGTATCTTAATGAAGTGAATTCTTTGGTTATCATCAGACTCTAGTACTAAACGGGACTTTACAAGGTTTTCTTCGAAGCATTTCCGGTAAGTTTTATGCTCATCGTCGCCTTCTTTATCGTAGGCGAGCACAAAGTCGACACTCATATCCGATGTACCTGAGAAACTGCGATTGTTCTGAAAAATAGCACTAACATTTAAAATAGAAAACTATTTATAGTTTGAATGTGCTAATAAAGTTAAATAAATATCGTGATTACTGCTAGAGACACCAGGCCATGGTTTTTTCCTATGAAACAGCTAATTTAAGCCACTGTTAACTTGTTAATTAATTTTAATTCGATAAACAAATTCAAAATCAGCTTAGTTTTAAAAGAATAGACGTGCGTTGTTAAATATAACATGCATACTATAGTGTAGCAGTGAAGTTACAAGTTAATTAAAAAAATAAAGTAAATAATAATCTATTAATACCCTATCTCTCCACTGCTCATACGTTTTAACATGTCTTTTACTATCGCTAGGCACCTTTTTGAGATCTTCCGATGTGGCATTATGATTGAGTATCGCCAATTCAACTTGATCCAACTCGAAGGCGGAATGGTAGACGGTGTTTCTTGATAAACTCATGTAGTCTTTCTTGTTAAACTTTTTAAATGTTGAATGATTCGAAATAGTATCAAAGAAATCGTCATCGTCGTCCATGACAAATCACCGGCGTTGTCTGCAAAACATTTTCACTATTCTATTTGACAATTACGTCATTTGGCTAATTTAAATAAGCTGCACAGGCTGGATGTTTTGGTTTTGTGAATGTTAGAGAACTAATTCAAGGTTAGTTGATTGGAATTGGAAACAAATATAAATGATCCGGGCAATAAAATAGGATGAAACTCTGCTTTGTGCACGTACTTACCATAAATATAAATAGCACTTACTTAATGCTTATCTAATGAAAAAAAATATAATACGCATAGATAATAATTCAACTATGTAGATTGTAGATATGAAGTTCAATTAGCAACTGCCAAAGTATAGTAAAACCAGTTTTTTTACACTTTGTCCGGCTACCTACCAACTTACATTAGAAATATACATATCAAACCATTATTATGTTATTATAGTAACAATTAGAAAGGCGTACACAGCAGGTCAAGGCAATTATTAGGATATTTAATTATAAAATACAAGTACCATGATTAATGTGCTGGGTGCTCGTGAACAGAAATATCGCAGTGTGTGCATTGCTGGTGTTAAATCTGTTTGGGAACAAACAGTGTGACACTACTACATTACTCAATCAATCACTGAATCGCTAAACTTGAGAAAATTAATCGAAAAACAAACACCTGATGATTTTTCTTACCTAACCACACTTTGTGAACTGACTGACAGATTTGTAACAGCGCCATGTTGTCAACTAAAATTAATTCAGGAAACTGTAATGTTTCAGAAAATTAGTTTAGCTATATTTAATTAGATGGCGTAGGTAGTCAAATCTTTCATTCAAATTCAAAAAATCAGTATTAGTTTTATTGATATTGAAGTATTTTATTGTGTTGCTTAAAAATCGAGTAAATAAATAGCTGATATATCTATTACATAATTAAAAAATTAATTGCATGTTACATAAGTTATATTGTCAGCAGGCAAATAATTTTTATTGCAACATTTATGATTGGCTTCAGGCTAACTAATAAAGTAGTTTTTAGGTATTGAAAATTATTTAATTTATTATTAACAACTGTTCTGTACATTTAATTTCTATTTTACAATAACAAACAAGCCAATAAACAAAATTCAATCAATATATCTCTAGGAAACGATTAACTGGTATTCGAAAATAAATACCGTTGCATAAGAAATGTTATAATTATTATATAATTGTAATTGTTTTATTTCGCTATTACTACCATGCACATTAATCACACGTGTACAATTTACAGCTATACAATTGGTCAGAACCAGTCACATGACCAAATCCAACCAATATCAGCATAAGTCAATTGCAAAAACCACAACTATATTAAATGTTTATCAAAAATGTACCTCGTTGTATAACATACTTACCTAAATAAAATAAATTACACCACAGTATTTACATAATACGAATACTGCGCTCTATTATTTGTGCAAAATAATAATAGTACCTATAATAGTAGTCTTCGCCACTTCGTTCAGCTTGCTACTCTACTTTCTGCGTATAAACAGTAACAGCAGCATGTGGAGGTGCGGGCGTGAATACAACTTCACCATCAACCTTATAATCGGCATAATTTAATCCCCATACTTTAGTAAATCCCAACTTTTTTAAAGCCATCGCTGTAAAGTGGCTGCTACAATCCACTGTCATAAAACCACACTTTTGTTCTTTTGCTATGTCCCTGCAAATAAAAAAAGCAAAACAAAATTAGATACCTACATTATTAAATTAATGGAAACTAATTAGTTTCTTCTGTTGTATGCTTTAATTGGAAATGTTTGTCAGCAAATATATTTCTTATTATTAAAAGTATCGATTTAAATAATACGCCACAAACAAACACATTTCAACGGCTTCAGCTTTTTAGGCTTCAATTCAATATCAATATACAATTCAAATATAGAACGCAAAAAATATTTACTTGCTTAGAAATAATAATACAAGTTCAATAACATGGAATGCTATTGACCTGAACATGATTTATCTATAACGATTTAACTAGATCGAAATGAACTTTAAGAATAAAAGCCTCGAATGCGGCATAAAATTAATTTCTTTCAGCGAAAACCGGGGATAAAAGAGACACTCGAAAACAACCTTCAATCATAGTTAAAGTGCGAGATGCGACCGACCTCGACCTGCATAAAAAACCGTCTCATCCAATCGGCAATCCTCAACAAATGTCTTCTCTAAAATTATTAATTTGCATTCTAACCTCAACCTGTCAAAGGATGAGATGAATGAATGAATCCCTGGTTGCATAATTACCTTGTCTTAGCCATTAGCTCTTTGGCAATTCCTCGACCTCTATACTCATTGTTAACTGCTACAATTTTAACAGTAATCGCCTTATCACAACCAGGAAAATACTGAAACACATTCGAATCGATCGAAACTCTATCAAGCAAATTAAGAATCTTGGCAAAATTCTTATGTTTACAATCGACCGGTCCAATTTCCTCAATATATCCACGCTCCAAAAAACCATTCAAACAAACTCCAACAATTTTCCCATCAATCACCGCTTTTAAACTCAACCCATTATCCAATTCCTTCAAAGCATATTCCTCCAATTCGTAACAACGTGGTTCCTTTTCGTTAATCAACTGCAAGTAGCAATTAAGTGGTTCATCCGTAAAAAAATACGTTTGGAGGAAACGCAACACTTGATCATGATCATCTTTGGTAATGTAGTGAACCTCGATGGGAATCGCTACTGGGGGACTATCTGGAGTTGATGGGGTTGACATACTATCTGATGATGATGGTGATGATGATGTTGACTGTATAGGAGGAAAATTAATTATAAATTATTTTATTAGATGAGTTCAAATTGTGTTGCATCGATTTTATTGTAAAATGCATCCTGGCGTTACTATGGCAGTTAATTTAGAGATGCTGATACATTGGTATTTTATGTTTTTTAATTTTAGTTGGCTGCAGATATGCAAATTTTTCTCATTTAAATGATTAGTGGCTGCACCTATTGAATATAAATCATAACAATTATGCATGATTAATATAAATTGTATTTTCAACGCGTAAATTATAAACTATTTCATTTCATATTAACAAAAATATATATTATATGATTGGCGCACATATATTAGGGTAAAGTAAACAAACAATTGTAAAAAGGTGTAGATTCTTGTTCAAATAGTATTAAATAATAAATGCTAATCAACTTGAATAACAAACCCGAACACACGACTGCACAAATATTTAAGTTTCGTAAAATATAATATATTTATTACCTCGTATCCATGATTGAAGTTCAAGTTTTCAAATTTTTGAGGAAGACTAAAAGTAGGTTGTAGTTGCACTGAAGCCATTTTATTTTTGTAAAAAAGCAGTAAATATTTAAATAATACACTCTGGCAGAGTTTCAAACACTTGATTCGTTTTCCAACTGCCTTTTACTCTCTTATATATCCCGTTCCTTCTCAAATACTTTTTTCCAGTCTCCACCGTTCGTTTCGTTTATTTTTCACGCACACTCAGTCACAAACCACAAGAAACAATAGTCACACTTGTTCCCTTATTTTTTTGCTTTAATTTTAATTAATGGTTTTTCTTTCGCCTATTTGAACCAGCCAGCAAATCCAATCACACACACACACACTGCAACTCAGACAGCGACTGCAGGAATCTGGAATTTTAAAAGCATCTCGCACGTCTGCATTTCATTTTATTAGGCAAACCAAACAACAGAACAGAAAAAATATTATTGTGACGATGCATTACCAATATTCACACATTTGTTTAGATTTGTATTAGCGAGATAGATATGTGATGATTTTTTGTTGTCCTCTGATGGCTACATGTCTAATTGAAATATTAAACAAGCAGAAAATTATTAAATTAAACAATTATAGAATGCAATTTTCGGAATGGAATATTTTTATTGTTGTAAAGTAATCAAATTTTCAAATGTATTTAATTACAAAAGCGGACCTTGAAAAGTTCTAGTGTATAGAAAGAAATCTTCATAATAAACCACAATATTAATAATATTACGTGAAAATACATAAATCATGCATAAAACTGTGGTCTCAGCTAATTACCATCATTATATATCATAGTGATAAAATGTCCAAGCAGGAATAAACGAATAAGAAAGTGTAATAATCCTGCAAAATCAATGCCAGAAGAAGCCTTACTTCCACTAAACTCATTACGAGTAGGTACATTACTCATATTGCAATTATAAATTGCTCCATTCTTAAAACTTCTAGTTCGTCAAACTATTTTTCAGACAGAATTTTATCGGAAATTCCGCCTTACACATAAAATTAACGATCTAATTAAATAGTATTTCAATTCGTAATCATCAAGCAAATAACGTTCACTCTGACAGAGTCTCTTATTCTGTCTCACTCAGTCACTCACTAAATTCAAATATACCAACTGTCAAACATAAAAAGGTCACACATCCGGTGTATGTAGAAAACAAATCAAATAAAATTTAACCTTCCATCCCATAATATCGTACATATAAATAAGACAATCTAATTCAGATAATCAGTTAACAATACACGTGATCCTATTGTACGATAAACATACTATAGATATGTACATTTATGACAATTAATTCCGATGTGTCACATTTTAGTTACACATAACCTCAAAACGTCAGTATCCGATCACGTTTAGCAATGGCAACTTCAGTAGCTGAAAATCGTGCTTATACGGCATAGATATATTATCATGTTGCATTTGCCCTCCAAAATGACATAAATAGCCGCAATTCAAACCAGATTCAATATAATAGAGCACTTTTCTCAACCTTGAATAAGATCGCATCGCTTAAGGCCTTAAGGCTTTCAGGAACCTTCAACTTAACCTGCCACTATAATATAAAGTACCTATTATATTACAAACAACTGGTCTTAAAAGAACAATCGAAATCGAAACTAATTGCAAATAGAATACAGAAGCGAAGCGAAAGATCAAAACCCCGTGATTCAGTAAACAAATTAATCGTGGCAAGTTGCAAATGCAAAACGTTCGACTTTGTCAACAGAGTGGAAAAACCTACTCATCTGATGGAAAACATCATCAAAAGTCAATAAAACATCACACAAAAAGGCCTTAAACCTTAAATTATATCCGAAGGGAATTTGAATGGAATCAAATGGTGAACAACATGCTCCCCATGACCTAAAAATTGTTGATATCCGATTACATTATCCGGTTCATGTTACATATAGTCGCACATATTAATTTTTCGGAAGTCGCACACTTGTTGTTTTAATTCAACAACAACAACCATAAATTAATTTGTTTCATACATTTATGCGCTCATCTATATTTAAATTGAATAAAACATTATTGTAATAGTCAATAATCGATTATTTATACGACAAGGCTATGAATTCTTAATAAGACAAGGTTGAGGCTATTATAATTTATTAATCTTTTGTTTTAATTGTACCTACTAACTATTTTAGCGAAATGATTTGCCACACCTGCCTATAATAAAAGCTAAATACCTAAATGTTGAAAGTTAAAAATGTATTTCGAATATAATTGGACAATAAAAAATAATATTAAATTTTATTCTATATATATTTAAAAGTAATAATCTGTTTATATATTTATGATAAACAATTTTTTCATATACAATACAATTATTGAGCATTCAACCTTGAGGATCATAATATTATTTCGGAGGATTTAAAAATAATTGGAAAAAAAAATCTACGATTCATTTGATTAACTAATGGATATGTTGTCATAGGTTAGGTAAATTAATACCGTAATATAGTGTTAATTAATATAAAGAGTGTTTTGTCTTATTGATCACCCGGTACATGATTTTATCAGTTGATTTAAATTGCCTCTTGGAAAGTTTTCGCGCAATACGAAAATCAGGTATTAATCAAGTGGTAATAAATAAAAAACAACGTTTTGGTACAATTAAATAGTTCTACGAATAATGTATAAATATGAAAGCCGTTTTGATCAGTCACTGGGAATTAAATTTTCCCAGCAAATAAAAAATAAAAGGCTAATTTTTGCAGTAGCCAACCTGATTTTGTTTTTATGACAAAATTATTGTAATCAGAATTATATCTCTGCATGGTCGTCATAGCGCCATGAAAATTTCCAAACTTGTTATTGATGATGTTTATTAATAAAATATATTTCATTAAATAAAATAGGATAACTTAAGTCTTGACAAACATAATATCCAAACTTATCTAGTGGTAATTAAATAAATTATACAGTTTAAACTTAAAGCTTATATGATGAGAGGCTTAAAATTTTAAAAATACGTAGTCAGGAAACCGAACTGTTGAAATAATCTCCGTATTTCTATTTATTTATTAGTTACTTTCATAGACTGACTGACTGACTGACACACACACACCTTCTAATTAACATTGACATTGAGAATTGTCTTGTCTTCCAGTTTTCAATAAAATCGATTGTCAAGCGCTTTATTTAATTATCTGATTAGGAACTACATAAAAATCTTAATAGCTATAGAATTAAATTTAAATTTCAAGTTAAAAACGTTTATTTTCTACTCACCAAAAACTATGATAGTACGTATAAACGGGCAGAGAGATTGACAAAGTGTCGTTATCAATTACAAAAGCTGGATATTTATATACGAGCCGAATTATATGATAAAACAATTATCAGTACTACATATATTTGCATTCAAATAGTGCAACTTTATCTCATATCAAAAGAGCGTTGAATGACATGGAAACAAATTATAACTGAAATATATTTTATAGAACACATCCTGTAAATAGACCCCTGCTCAATTTCCATATGTTATATCACTTTTATTATTCCGTGTGGTAAATCTGCTAAGTCTCAACTCAATCGCAATCTCAAGTGACTATTAATA
This sequence comes from Cryptophagus acutangulus, assembly GCA_963556235.1. Taxonomy (NCBI): domain Eukaryota; kingdom Metazoa; phylum Arthropoda; class Insecta; order Coleoptera; family Cryptophagidae; genus Cryptophagus; species Cryptophagus acutangulus. The sequence continues at coordinate 10,591,141 of OY744561.1, read as the reverse complement.
TATTAATTTAATTGCGAACCATCAATTTACTGGATTTTTCTAGTTTATTATTATGTATTTGAATCAGACAGCAAAGAAAAATAATCAAACAATTCATTATCAAACAGATAAAATAGTCTACCTAAGAATAATAATAATACCTCTGCATCCATTAATAATACGAGTATTATTTCAATTTGAATGGATCGCGTTTTATTTCATTGTTCCCGGGGCGCTCCGTAAAACGCGAGAATTGTGGGCTGATGCTGCGAGCCCGGAATCTAAACTCGCACATCCAGGGGTTAATGATGCTCCTGTACGCAGGAGATGTAAAACATAACATTCACAATGTGTATTGTGGTATGTGGGGGCGGCGGTGGTGGTTAGTTCATATGTAAAGAGCACCATTTAAACTAAACCAACTCTAAATTAAAGAGCTTTTTCGGAAACTGTTTCCAATTGCGCATACTCAATATGCAATTTGTTTATTAAATTATTCATATTTTTTCCTACAACTCTCAAGCTCAACTGAAGTATATGTTTACCTATATTGATTATTTACACCTTCAATTCATAAAAAAAGCAATAGGTATCAGCCTATGAGAAATAATATCATTTAAGTGCTGAGTGGATAATAGTTTTCAAGTGTTTTGTTTTTCTGCACTATAATTTATTGTACTGTTTATTCGAAAATTTACGCTTTTAGAATTTTGAATGAATACTACTACAACGCCGTCTAGTAGACAGTAGCTTAATTACAGAAATGATGTTACAAGATGCGACTATAAAATTTCGATTTTTGTTTTAAAAAGAGCTTATAGAGCTAAGACTGCTCTATTTTTGTGTAAAATAGAGCTAGTTGGTAACGAGTTAGTGCTACTCGAAACAGATGACACAGGTGTGTTTACAGAGCTCTGGAATTGTTGGTAACGAGTTACTGCTACTTGAAACAGATAGCGCAGGTGATTTTACAGAGCTCGATAATTATTGGTAATGAGTTACTGCTACTCGAAACAGATAGCGCAAGTGTGTTTATAGAGTTCTGTAATTATTGATAACGAGTTAGTGTTACTCGAAACTAGATGCCGCAGGTGTGTATACAGAGCTCTGTAGTTGTGTGTAACGAGTTAGTTCTACTCGAAATAGATAGCGCAGGTGTGTTTACAGAACTCTGTAATTATTGGTAACGAGCTACTGCTACTCGAAACAGATAGCGCAGGTGTGTTTATAGAGCTCTGTAATTATTGGTAACGAGTTAGTGTTACTCGAAACTAGATGCCGCAGGTGTGTATACAGAGCTCTGTAGTTGTGTGTAACGAGTTAGTTCTACTGGAAATAGATAGCGCAGGTGTGTTTACAGAACTCTGTAATTATTGGTAACGAGTTACTGCTACTCGAAACAGATAGCGCAGGTGGGTTTATAGAGCTCTGTAATTATTGGTAACGAGTTAGTGTTACTCGAAACTAGATGCCGCAGGTGTGTATACAGAGCTCTGTAGGTGTGGGTAACGAGTTAGTTTTATTCGAAACAGATAGCGCAGGTGTGTTTGCAGAGCTCTGTAACTATTCTGCTCTATAATTGCTTTGTAATTGTGTATTGTTGGTTGCATTTGGGAATTATTATTAGGTTTAATTAATTTTTCTTAATTAAACACTAATTGTTTATTTTGACTTACTGTATAGATACATTATACTCTCACAATCTCAAAAATGCAGTCGGTTTTGCTGTAAGTATTATACTTTTTGAAATATATAAAAAAAATTCCAAAACTGTTGAAAATTTACCTTCATTAATTTTTTAAAACTATTTGCTATATAGATATCCCTGACACAGCTTTGTAATCTATTTATGGACAGCTCTTTGATATAAAAAGATCACATTTTTAAAGATATTATAAAGTTAATCCGGGATCCTCATAGATCATCAAAGTAGTGGTTAATTCCTTTCATTTTTAATTGTTCACCTAAAACAAAATAATACCAAATATATATGCAACCAGCAAAATCATGACTTATATTCAAATATAATATAATTCAATTATGTAAAATTGTAAACCAATTTCGATTTACATAATTAATGACAATTAGTTTCACTTGGCAATCATATTAATATTTATCTAAAAGATAAAGAAAGTTGTTCTCCATCTAGAAATAACGATAACAAGGCAATAAACCCAAAGTTATTCCACACCAAACCAAAAACGAAAAAATTGCGGATTGGCAATAAGTTGCGCACCCACCACCGCTACTTTCGCTTCGATTCGAGTCTCTCTCCCGTAAAATCGCCTCCAAAAGGAAGAAAAGGAGAGACAGACAGTGCAGTGCGCGTCTCGCACTCCACTTTTGTTTGCTCCGTCACGTCCGTCACGTCAGTTTTGTTTTTAGTTCAGTTCAGTTGAGTTCGGTGTAGCATCGGCGTGTGAGTGCAGTTTATTGTTGTTGTTTGGGTCGCCATGCGGGATTTGGCCTCAAAAATGGCCGAATTAAAATTTGAAGCACCCCTCGCCCAATTTGAAGAATCCGATGAATGGGGATCGACCGAATTCCAGACCGCTAACAACATCAAGAACGAAAACGAACTGAACAACATTAATTTGAACAAAAAGAACAAGGTTCTAAACGATGTTTTGAACGACTTCAATGAGGATATTTTAAATAATTCAAATAACGAAACGTTGCCGCCGAAAAAGATTCTGCTGAAAAACGGCGAGACTGCTTCAGTTGCTGATAATTTTACTGAAACCTTTTCGGGTTCGCTTGAAGACCTAGTGAATACTTTCGATGAAAAAATCACAAAGTGTTTTGGGAATTATGAGGAGTCAGTGGAGAATTTGGCTCCCGTTCAAGTTCGCACTCAGGAGGAAATTATGAATGAATGCCAGTAAGTTGAGAAAAATCTGTAGCTTGCTCATTTTCCTAAAAATTAATGATAAAAACTAAATTAACTGACTGACTAAATGCAGAATGATTAATTTTAAATTTTTGATTACATAATATTTGCAAATGCAAATTAACTAATTAATTGTGAAGGTCTTTGCGCCCTCGCAGTTACATTAAAACATGGCAAGAAAGTGCATAGAATGTAATATTATTATGGAAAATGGAAAAATCATACAATACACCCTTCGGTGAGCGGGTATTGATTTTCATCCCTGTGAAAAGCATTTCACCCTTGCTAGAGCGCAATCGCAATAAGCCCCATTCATTTGTACTCGATATTATTACACATTTACCTACATTGTATAAATATTTTATTAAAATAATTCTACCCAATTTTAATTTAGTGAATAATATTAAATACTGTCGGATGATCTCTTGATAAATATTTATGTAAACCAAGCCATTTTCAACTTATTCAATAAACTAGAGCGAAACCAAGTTTGTTTTCAACAAATAAAGATTGATAAAAATTGTTGTCAAAGTTTCTCCTCTATAAAACAATTTCAACTATACCGACACTCCATAATATAGAAGTCAAACAAACAAGTAATGCTGTACAATGATCGAAATAAGAATCTTTCTTCAATAAGAGATTTGTCAATCAATGCCAAAACTATTTGAAAAATAAATCTCAACCATTGATTTGTTCTTCATTTTTTCTCAACATAAAAATATCGAACTGAATATTTAATTCCGTTTTAGCCTGAATAACGTCTCGGCATATTGCAGTTGTACAACGTTCAGTTGAGGAGAAGGCGTCTGAAAGTCTCTAGGCTGCTTTCGTGCTAAAAGTAAAAAGTCGAACAGACTTGACGTCATCAAAATTCGAAAATAATTTCGTTGCAGTTGCAATATACAAACGAGTATTTTGCAAACAATCAGCAGCAAAGCAATGTGTTAATTATGCAATGAGAATACGATATTTGATTTTACATAGTAGGTAAAAGTACTTCAGAGGACGAACAACACAAATCAGCGGAAATAATAAACAACTTATGGTAATTCTACAAACGAAGAAATGATGATTTCTATTTTGATTCAAATAGAATATTATTTAAGCCAGCCATACGATAAAAACAGTCCTGTATTAAGAAAAATATAGAAAACCACAAACACCCTGCACTGCAGTGCAGTGTATTGAAGTTTCCCAGTTCCCTAGAAAATTTAAATGTCCTGTGCTGCTGGAATTGTGTCGCATTTTCCACATAATTAAGTCTTATTGTAGTTGAGTTGAGATGTACCATGTTGAGGCAGGTAGCAACTAAATGAAAATGGCATGGCTTGGTCGATATTTACTACATTCACTAAATCCAACCCTTTAAATGGGCTTGAAATAGCTCCCTTGATAATAATGAACAACATATTTGCAAAGTTCAAACAGTTTTTGTTTGGAATTGAAAACATTTTATGAAAATCAATAAATAATCTACACTAAAGTCAAGTCTAACAGAGGCCGGAGCGCTAGGAGGCTATAGGGAGTCGAATTCCGTGGGGAATTCAAATTTGAATTAATTAGTCACCCCATCTTTAAATTAAAATGCACGTTTTATAAAACTAACTTACCGAACAATAGTTTATGAATCATAAGTGGTGGCCTTATTATTGTGTTTTGTCTAGATTTGTGGGTGTTATCATCAATAAGCATCCTTGCCTACGCATATTCGTTGAGATTAATCTGAAAAAGAAATAAAGAGAGCAATTAGAGCAATATTCGAACATGGCATTTGTTGATAGAATCAATTTGCAAACTGCGAAAAGATACAAGGATCTAAAACAGATGTGTATTTTATAAATCACTAAATGTAAACAAATATGCATAGATGTGTGATGAATGTATAAACATTGCAATATCATTCGTTTGGCTATTTGCTTTGCGAACATTTTCAATTTCAACGAAGAAAGCTAATTAAAAACACCTAGTTAAATTTAAACCAGCAATCGAATATGAATATGAATAAGTCAGTTAGGATGAGGAATCCTTATTTAGTAGGACAACAAAACAGTAAAGTAAAGATTTCTAATATGTAGTAGTAAAGCGCCAAGCCAAGGCAAGGCAAACAACTTTATACTGATTAAATCGATCCAGCTGAAGATAGAAATGAAATTTTGTTACTAATCCGATAAAATGTATCTTATTGCATTGTATTATTTTATAGAATTTAAATTCGTCTTGGAGGGTTATTCTTTGTTGTAAAAGGAAATGAAGAATAATATGTTTAGCACACCTGTTTGGATTTAATGCAGCCGACCAAGCAAATCAAAAATATGCTACTAGAAAGTGCTTATTAACTTTATGCCACACCACCACACGCATCATCTCCTTCGATTTTCTGCTTATTTTTGTCACACATTCATTATGTAATCATTACTACATAAAATACTTGTTTAATTTATAAACAATATTTACAGTTTGTCCCATATTTAAATTGAACCTTCAGCATCAGCATCTTTGAACGCGAGACAAAGCACAGTTGGTATAATTGCACAAAATTAATAAAAACGATACTATTATTATTATTATTAGCTTGTCTTTATCATTGAAACCAGTTTCAGATGATGCATGCACATAATAATAAAATAGCTTGACTTGAGAAACGTTATGAACTGCAAACGCATCGAAAACATTTTGAATCCGATAAACCTTCCGAGAGTTCAACTCTCACATATTATTATCATCATCAATAAGTATTCATCATCTCATATTATATGAGAAGGTACCTTCACTTAAAATTAGAACCATACACATCATTAAATCAATTTAAAATAGAATCTATTTATATTTGCTTTTTTTATTGTACGACGAGAACGTAAAGTTAAATTTTTCTTTTCGTCCAAATAATTCAACAACGAGTAGGTACTAAAATAACTATGCGATGCAGGTATAAAATAAAAAGAAGCAACATCTCTCTCAAGTCAAGGCAGTTGAAATACACATTTATCTCCCTTGTATACAGTTAGTTTCACTTTAAACATACCGAAAATTGTGTAACATGTCAAAGACTGCCACTGTAAATAGCAATTAGCACCGACATAACAAAATATTTAAATTGTGTGACTTATTTTTAAGCCTCCAGCTAGGCAAGGACGCGCTATAATAATAAAATCTTATTTATACGACCTATCCATCCTTTCTATTTACGATATTATAGCATAAATCTATCCGAGAAAATTCCAAGGAATTCTAAATGCAATTTTCTTTATTTTAGAATGTGGTGGACTATAACTGGCAATTTCGGCAACATTCTTCCAATCGACTGGTCAAAATCCTACGCTAGAAAATTGCATTTAGATGCCCTGCATTTAGAAAAGGTAAGCAAACCATCAAAAATAAAACAACAAACAAACAAATTAACCAAATGAAATGACATCACAAATGGTGTTACAAATATGACCTTATTTATTTTACGAAGCACTCTACAATTGGCGGAATTAGCTTAACAAACGCTTTAATCCAATGACTCATTTCCTTGCTTCTGTTAAACACATTTCAGGAGCCACAAACGCCCGATGACGACTTGGACTTGAGTTCAGAGGATGAAGCGGTTGCCAGCGATTTGGATATGCATGCATTGATTCTGGGAGGATTACAACAGGAAAGTGAACCCCTAAAAACCGCTGACGAGGTGATCCAGGAAATCGACGACATGATGCAAGATGATGCTTGCTCGATTGATGGATCACCTGGATCGCGCGATTCCAGCGTGGAGAATAACGAAATCATGGAGAAAGCTAAAGAAGTACTCAATACCCCGTTGTATGAAGACAGTATGTTTATTCGGTCTATTAATTAGCGTAGATTAATTGGATTGATTTTTAGAACTGCGCGACTTAAGTTTGTCGCAACTGAACGAATTGTTTTTGGAGTTGGAAGTTTTGATTCGAGAGTTTTCGGAAACTTTGATAACAGAATTGGCACTTCGTGACGAGTTGGAGTACGAAAAGGAATTGAAGAATACGTTTATTTCATTGCTGTTGGCTGTTCAAAATAAACGGCGTCAGTATCATGTGGAGAAAAAGAGGAGTTCGAAGAATAGCATCGTTAAAACGCCCAACGGACTCGATCCTAAAGTAGCTTTTTATATTCTGTTGTGCTTTTAATTTTAATTTAACGATTTTTGGTCTTTTTATAGTACTTGACAACAGTTATTCCGTACCATATAGATAGTGGTCCGCCTGATAACCAAACGCTACAAGTTTTAATCAAAAGTATGCATTATTTTTATAGCAATAATAATAATAATGGGAATCATGTGTTTTCTTTTTCTAGTATTAAAGGCCATTAATGAAGATAGTCCCACAGTACCAACCTTATTAACCGATTACATATTAAAAGGTAAATATATTTTATTTATTTCTAGTTTCAAATATTCATTTATTTTATTTTCTAGTTATATGCCCAACGTAAGAAAATCTAGATGCAATTTCGTTCAACTTTAATTCGGATTAAAATGAAACAAATCTAGTTTCGAAAAGTTTTAGCTTGAAACAAAACAAAAAAAAAGAGAAAAATATTGATAAGATTAGCGCATGTTTTGTTTGCATTTTTGTTTAATTTATTTGTTAATACTGAATTAATTAATTTATTATTTATGTTCCTGTGTATATTTTTCATTAAGTGATGTACATATATTATAGTTTTGCTTATAAAAAAAATCAACCCTATTCTAGTCTAATATAATTCTAATTGAATGTGAATTTATGTAAAATGATAAATCATGCACATACATATTTGCTACCTGCTATTATTATTCTTATTGAGTGCAATCGAACGCACTTGAATTATCCGTGTTTTGCCTGTCTGTATATTATATGTTTCTCTATATTGTATAAAGATAAAATAATATGCGTCTATTTTTTGTACAAAGTGATATTAGTTTAATATGTTTTTATTTTTACAGCGCGTTTATTCAAACCAATTCTTGCCCCGCTCTTGTTTTATGTTACAAAGTGAGAGAGAGACAAAAAAGAAAGGCATTCTTTTCGCTATTCTATTATATAAATATTAATTCAATAAAATAATAAATAATTATCGTAAAGAAGTGAAATACAAACTTATAGGAGAGATTTCAGTAAAACAAATTCTGTGTTCAATGTTATAATAACTAGAGAAATCCTGTTAAAATAATAATAAAAAAAAATCATGCAGCCTTTGTGTAGACGATCTCAATAAAAACATTTTCTCCCAATGATTACTTGTTTCATTAATTAAAACGTCCTTCATATTAAAACAAATGACTGAAAGATATAATCCTTGTGATCAATTATAAACAATGTGTTTTATTGGTTGCATATACGCTCTATTACTTTGTCAATATTTTTAATAGCCTGAATTTCTATTAAACCAAACAAGAATATTAATATTGAAAAGTTAATAAGTAATTTAAATAATAAAAATGGAAACACGCATTTTTTTTACTTAGAAACATGCAAAGTCACAATAAATTTTGCTGTCAGACATCATCAAGACCAAAATTTGCTAAAAGAGCAATCATTCACCCCACAAACAAAATATAATAAAATATTATCAAAGTAGTTCAATCTGAATTCAAACTAACTTTAACAAAAAGCAACTGTTTCTAAATTACTTCCTTAATTACTTGAGCTGAGGCAAACATAGAATTTAATATTAATTGCAGAATCTATATTAATACATCGTAGTATTTCAGTTTGTTCAACATTGATTTTAAACCAAAACGTGAACATAAACCGCATCTTTATCGTATCTTATTTATTATAATATAATAAAATGTGTCGTATCAAATCTAATTTAGAATCAAAATAATCTGATAGGCGCAACTACGCGAGACTAAACCAAAGTATTCCAAACACTTTGGCATCGACTATACAACGCTTTCCTAATTTGCATTGGAAATAAGCAAAAGGATAGATTTAATAATAATAATAATAATGAATATTTAGTCAGTAGATTTGAAAAGTAGGCCGCAAATACAGAAGCAGCAGAAAACACGCAACATAACATGCAAATCTGACATTCTGTATCGATTCAACGTCTTGTCAAAATATTCTCTGGTTTGCCGCATCAAATCTCAGTAGGTACCTCAATCAAACAGACCGTCACGAAAATGCGAGCAAGTTTTCATTGACATGAACAGTCAAATCAGAAAATCAAATTCGAAATTTATTTACTAGCGCTCGCTCAATGGAGCAATCCGACCACATTTGTTGCGTTCGATCGTGAGTAGAAATTCGACCGACCAAACTAATTCAAACATTCAAATTTTGCCACTCTTTCAGGAAAGATGACTTAAGTGGAGCATTCAAAACTATCCATTTGGTTCGTATACAAATCAAACTATAAATCAATCTCATTCTATTTCAAGATAGTTTTTAGAAAACCAAAATTTCCACAAGACTTGTGCCTGTTTCAAAAAAGAGTGTTATCAATTTGGATACAACATACCGAAATTATCTGGATCTGTTAAATTATTGCGGTCCCATCAATCTTCAAAAGACGGCTCAAACTATTCCGGTTCAAACAATCAAAATCAAGAATCTTTCATTTTAGAATCTTCATACAGAGAAGGTAAACCACAACAAGATGGCAGAAGCATTTCAAGAAAAACCACTAGTACCAACCTAATTGAATCAGGCAACATCCCTAGCGATCTGCCTCAATACGAAACTGTGGATCGAATTACCAACTACGATAAATATTTGGGTGGAAATTATGAGGGACTAAATAACGAATCGAGAAGTTATCATACCTTAAAATCTAGTTTCAATAATCTTAAAGATGAACACCAAAAATTAATTGGTACCTACTAGGTTTACCTACTAAGTGTAATTCATTCTAATAAATTTTCTTGTAGCTGTTACTGCCGAATTAACCTCAGCCCTACAACAAAACATCAAAGGCCAAGCCAAAAACTACCAAACAATCCTAGACAATTGCAAATGCATTTACCCCTCACTGTTTGAAGCCCCCAACGAAAACCAGTCGGATAATCAATCCATTCGCGAAATTGCACGTTTAAAATCGGATTTCAGTCGAGGACAATCAAGCACGCCTACCTCTTTGATGAGTTCTAGCGACGAAGAGCCTAGATCGAAAATGAATTTACAAGTATCCTTTACCAATATCGAACCCGTCCCAACATCGCAAACACAATTAAGCCAAAAATCTTCAACCCTTTCACCAATGTTAGGCAGCAAAATGCCATTAGACTCAAGATCTTACACTGTGATGGCTGGAAGTGAATCGAACGACATGCTGGATGCTGATTACTGCGATGACAATACGTGCAGTGTATCGGATATTGAATTAAGTCGCGCGTCTACGGATAATGTTGGTTGTGGATGTGAACATGATCGACCAGTTAATAATAACAACACTTCAATTTACAATCAAATAAATCTTCTTTTGGATCACATTTTTCAGACTGCTACCAGAACACCTAGTCCTCGATCGGATATATTCGAATCGAAACATATGAATTATTTATTTGCAGTGCCAAATAATTCACCACGCGATGTGGATATTTTGAATGTAATCGAAGAGGCCAGCGAAGAAACGGACAGGGTGGAATCCTATGCAACTATTAAATCTTCAGCATCAGCAATTGCTTCACCTGTTACTAGTGAAGATAGAAAGTACATTAACTTTTCTTTGGATTATAAGAAGTTGAAAGAAGATTTGTTATATGGTAGTGATTCGACGAAAATGAAACTTTTGCGTGCATTAAGATGGGTAGATAGATATTTTTACTTAAACCGATCTTGGAATCTCATAGTTTGCTTGCTCTTTTAGAGGATTACGAAAAATCATAGGCTTACAAGAAACATTATTCTCTCGGATTATATTTACTACGATTTATTAAACCTGCATTCAAAAGAGCATAACTTGGCTAGACAATATTTTAATGTGGATGAAGACAAAACTTCCGAAGAGCTATTTGTAAGTAACTAGGATCTTTCTAAATTAATCAAATATTTTAACATTTAGACATTTTTAGGAATGCTTTGCAAGACTTGTAAATACTATAGCCAGTTTCACTCAAGGAAGAGACTATCTCCTATCAAAAACATCCTTTTTGGACACAATTCTACTGCCAACCTTTCTAAATGAGAACAAAATTCCATCACTTTTCAGTCGTGATATGCTTATAGCAACATTGCAAAAATTGTCGCTAAGAAAAGGAGCAAGATTACGAATGATTGATGCTGGTTTAACTGAATATCTAGTCGATTTCCTTAATAAATACCACAACTTACTATCAGACTATGCATTAGAATATGGAGCTGCTCTACTTATGAATCTTTCTTTGGAAAAAGAAGCTCGTCAAGTATTGAAACGAAACCCGAAAGTTTTAATCGAATTGCTGAAGACATTGTTGCAACAACACGATGCTTGTTTGCCTTATGTGAATGGCACTTTCTTCAGCGTGCTTACTGAAGAGAATATACGAAGTGAAGCACCAAAACAAGGGTTGGAGCAATGTGTTGTGAATAAAATAGATGTAGGTATCTATTTAATATAATATCGGAATTGCAAATGTTTTTATTGAATATTTTGGTTTCAGCAATTGAATGATGTTCATTTAAAGAAACAATTGGAGATTATTTTGAAAAACAGATTGCGTGACAATATTGAACCGTTTATTAACGACAATAATGACCAAGAAGTGAAAGAAGAAGTTGACTTATTAGAAACTGAACTAGATCAAGGTGACAGGGATGATTCCTTAAACGAAGAGGACTTATTGGAAAAATATAAATTACAAGGCGGTTGTAAGTATTCGTATTGTATATATGACGAAGTGAATGTTTGATTGATTTATTTTATGGATAGCTCGGATTAGAAGAACAGAATGTCTTTGTCGACCGATTACACCTGCAACAATTCGCTTGAAATCCACCAAAAAAGGTACTATACTAATGATTCGACTTTAGAATAAATAATTTAACGATACTCTTTGTACAGAACGAGACTTAAATCTAGGACGTCAATCTACAAGATCAAGTGAAAGCTCTTCGCCCGCAGAATCTGTACATGATGAACAACCTGCCTACAAATCAAAGAACGGAGTGCCTTCGTTATCTAAGAAACAACTTCAACCTAATCGACTTCAACCAAAAAGCTCATCAGCACCTTCTCCTCCACCGGGTGCAATTACGCCAAGTGAAACTGATGACAAATTATTGAAAGGTGATCACCCTAAAAATGTAATTACATCTCCACCATCTGAAAAGCCCTCGGTAAAACCCACTGAAACGACGCCGTACAAGTCGCGAACGCCTGAACCACCTAAAAGTAAAGCTTCAACTCCACCACCATCAACATTACCTACTGAAAGTCCAAAATCAAAAATTGATCGGTCTAAAACTACAATCATATCTAAACCAAATGAACCTCCGAGTTACAAATCCCGAACGACTGAACATCCGAAAAGTACAAGTCCACCGCGCGGGCAGCAACCAATGTCTACTGAAACGGCACATAAGACGAAAATGCCGGATCGCTCTAAACGCACCATATCGCCAACGCCACCAAGAACGAGAACAACTAATAAAACTAAAGACCAAATGATGGACAGAAGCAAGCAACGAACTGAAAGAGACAGAGTACTATCGCCAAGTAGATTAGAGTTGGCTGAAAAAGATAGACAAATATTGCGTGGTGGTGTGTCAGCGTCACCAGCTAAACGACCAGCACCACCTCCACCACCGCCACCTCCACCAAGAGCAACGACTGGTGATTCTGCTTTCAAATCCGTGAAATTGGGGAAAAGTGGAATGACACCAGCTCGATTAGTTGCTAGTGAGTCGATTACTAAGCCGAGATTTTTTGATAGAGACCGCACGATTACAAATCAAAGCGTACCAAAATTTTTTCGAGAAATAGAAGATGAAAGTTGCCAAAAACAAAATTGTAGGCATCATCATACCAGAAACACAATGGTTACTTATATGCCGATGAATTCGTTTTGTTATATGGATATTCCTTGTAAAATTATGAAAGAAGGCGAGAGTCGATACAGTTGTCATTGTTACGAAGCAATGCAAGAAGAAGTTAAGGATATTGATATTAGTAGTTGTATTCAGCCAAATAACCTGGGATCCACATCGTCAAAGTAAGTTAAATGTTTAATCTAATAAATAATTAAATTTAATGAATCTAATCTTTGTTGCAGGAAAAAAGAAGTTTGCGAGCAATGTTTGGAAGAAGTTTGTGAATGTGCTTTCGAACCCCGTCCAAAACTTTCAAGAACTCCTCCATAACGTTACAACGTATACAATTAATGTAAAATTTGTCGTAAATTAAATTTACAATTCATATTTGGCTCGAGACTTTATCTTTATACATAATTATTTAAAAGAAGCCTGACTGTATGGACTCTTCCATATAAGCTGATAATTGAATTACAATTAGTTATCGCACTAAATGAGCACATTTTCAAATCTATCAGATATACTGAGTATCTTTAAGTTTAATAGCAGCTTTGTTAGCAGTCTGTGACCAGCTACCAAGCACGACACATCACAATCGGTTTGATTGATCTCGTTCCTTTTTTTATATTTCCCTCATTTTTGGCAATTTGAAACCATGACCAAATATAATATTCTAGTTGCCACCTTAGTGCTCTCGTGCCTTTTGGGCGTTGCTTATAGCTACTCTAATTGTGGTAAGTACTTTTTAAATTATTTCAAAACTAGTATTTGACGTTATCAAGAGAGGTCATGACATGACTTTTAAACTATTCGAAAAGCAAACATTTCATTGATAAATTCGATATTTTTAAATCTATTCCACAGGTTCGAAAGGAACCATCAATTCAGTGACTGTGTCCGACTGTCCAGACTTGGATAAAAAATGCATTTTGAAACGAAACACTAACGTTTCAATTGCTATCTCCTTCACACCCAGTAAGTATATGATCAAAAAACCAAAAAAACAAGATATAGTTAATGTGCGATAATAAAAAGACCAGTCGCCAATTATTCTACGCTTCCTGGAATTAGATACCATGTGTTGGATTTAATAACAGTAGCACATATCAAATTAGTCATAAAACGTCATAATTACATATCAGCTCGAAAGAACGATGCCATATAAACAAATAAATATAATTATCTGCGACCCACAATATTTCGATAAGGTTATTTTATTAAATAACTCGACATTTGCAATTCAATTGAATGCAAATAAGCACTTTTATAAATTATTCATCTGGAAAATTATATTCTTATGAAAATGTTTGTTTTCCAGCTGAAAATACAAACTCAGTGAAAGCAGTAGTACATGGAGTCATTCTGAGTGTTCCAATGCCTTTCGAACTACCTAACCCAGATGGTTGCAAAAATTCAGGGTTGGAATGTCCATTAAAAGCTGGACAAACATACAAATACGTTTCCGAGTTGCCAGTCAGCAGTAATTATCCCAGAGTAATTATATACAATTGAACTTAATTGCCAGTGCTTTTATAATCATGTTTATCGGTTGCAGTTGACTGTGGATGTTAAATGGGAATTGCGAGATGATGAAGACAATGATTTAGTTTGCATTGAAATCCCATCAAAAATTAAGTAATAAATTCACTACCTATCTATCCTCCCCCCGCACATTTTAAAATGTGTACCTAATTAGATATTTTTTCCTACTTTGATGTTGTCTCAATAAAAGATTTACCACTAATGATTGTTTTTTTTGTGTAACACAGCACATTAATTAAAGGGTCTGGTATACTAATTGATTTTATATAACATTCATTTCTTAAATTCATATTAAAAATAAAATGAATAATAAATATTTACTTTATCCCCACTTCAAAATATAATTGCACCAAAAATCAGAACAAACAGTAAATAACATAAAAATATGACACTCCATAAATACATAAAAATACCCCAATGGCAAGGAATCTAGTTTCTTATCAGATGCGAATATATCTTTCGCCTTTTACTAAAGAATTCCGTAGAGATTAAAGAGTAACATCTTAAAATCTCAATTGGCCCGTTAATATACATAGCAGATGAAAAGAAAATAATAAAATTGAAGAATAAAAAAATGTAATATCTTGTAAATTTTGATTAAATTAGTTCTTAAATGACTTAAAAAAGTCGGTCCGATATCGCAAGGGATAATCCTGTTTGGCCTGTAAAGTACACAACACTCTACATCGTCGGTTTGAACAACGAATATTTGAAAGAATTAAACTAATTTCTTGCAAATTTTCTACAAACTCACGATTATTTAGTCTTGTAATGCTAAAATTATCAGCTAATTAATTAATATCCATTTTCAACATAAACAGTGGGATCTTACGTACCCCGGCCTTGTGATCTTTGGTATTTAGGACGCCATCTATTGTGTAGTAATTGCAACAGGTAATGCAGAGCTCTGCGCAGTTTGAGAGGTAAATGAAACACTGGAGGTAAGTTTAAATAATAAAGGGACGCAGCACAGTTGTATACAGAGGGAATGGCCCTCACAGTGCTATATCAGACCGTCTGCCTTCAAGAGTATGTGATTGTTTTTACCACAAATCGGCGGATAGATAATTCGACAAGTAACATGATAGCACCGCAGTAAGCTATATTATTTTTTAGATAAAAATTAGGCTTGCAAAAATCGTATTTTTGGTTAATAAAAATTTAAATCGGTACGAGAATTTAAAACATTTTTTTTTGGTTTGCGGCGGTATTTTTCAAAACTTTTTGTGTTCAACCGCGTATATGGAACTGCAGCAAGCTATATTATTTTTTAAATAGAAATTTGACTTGCAAAATTTGTATTTTTGGTTAATAAAATTTTAAATCAGTACGAGAATTTTAAACATTTTTTTTCGGTTTGCGACGGTTTTTTTTTAAAACTTGTTATACGCAACCGCGTATATAGCACCGCAGCAAGCTATATTATTTTTTAGATGAAAATTAGGCTTGCAAAAATCGTATTTTTGGTTAATAAAAATTTAAATCGGCACGAGAATTTTAAACATTTTTTTGGTTTGCGGCGGTATTTTTCAAAACCTGTTATGTTCAACCGCGTATATGGAACTGCAGCAAGCTATATTATTTTTTAAATAGAAATTTGGCTTGAAAAATTTGTATTTTTGGTTAATAAAATTTTAAATCAGTACGAGAATTTTAAACATTTTTTTTCGGTTTGCGACGGTTTTTTTTAAAACTTGTTATACGCAACCGCGTATATAGCACCGCAGCAAGCTATATTATTTTTTAGATAAAAATTAGGCTTGCAAAAATCGTATTTTTGGTTAATAAAAATTTAAATCGGTACGAGAATTTTAAACATTTTTTTTGGTTTGCGGCGGTATTTTTCAAAACTTGTTATGTTCAACCGCGTATATGAAACTGCAGCAAGCTATATTATTTTTTAAATAGAAATTTGGCTTGCAAAATTTGTATTTTTGGTTAATAAAATTTTAAATCAGTACGAGAATTTTAAACATTTTTTTTTCGGTTTGCGACGGTTTTTTTTAAAACTTGTTATACGCAACCGCGTATATAGCACCGCAGCAAGCTATATTATTTTTTAGATAAAAATTAGGCTTGCAAAAATCGTATTTTTGGTTAATAAAAATTTAAATCGGTACGAGAATTTTAAACATTTTTTTTGGTTTGCGGCGGTATTTTTCAAAACTTTTTGTGTTCAACCGCGTATATGGAACTGCAGCAAGCTATATTATTTTTTAAATAGAAATTTGACTTGCAAAATTTGTATTTTTGGTTAATAAAATTTTAAATCAGTACGAGAATTTTAAACATTTTTTTTCGGTTTGCGACGGTTTTTTTTTAAAACTTGTTATACGCAACCGCGTATATAGCACCGCAGCAAGCTATATTATTTTTTAGATGAAAATTAGGCTTGCAAAAATCGTATTTTTGGTTAATAAAAATTTAAATCGGCACGAGAATTTTAAACATTTTTTTGGTTTGCGGCGGTATTTTTCAAAACCTGTTATGTTCAACCGCGTATATGGAACTGCAGCAAGCTATATTATTTTTTAAATAGAAATTTGGCTTGCAAAATTTGTATTTTTGGTTAATAAAATTTTAAATCAGTACGAGAATTTTAAACATTTTTTTTTCGGTTTGCGACGGTTTTTTTTAAAACTTGTTATACGCAACCGCGTATATAGCACCGCAGCAAGCTACATTATTTTTTAGATGAAAATTAGGCTTATAAAAATCGTATTTTTGGTTAATAAAAATTTAAATCGGTACGAGAATTTTAAACATTTTTTTTTTGGTTTGCGGCGGTATTTTTCAATACTTTTTATGTTCAACCGCGTATATGGAACTGCAGCAAGCTATATTATTTTTTAAATAGAAATTTGGCTTGCAAAATTTGTATTTTTGGTTAATAAAATTTTAAATCAGGACGAGAATTTTAAACATTTTTTTTCGGTTTGCGACGCTTTTTTTTAAAACTTGTTATACGCAACCGCGTATATAGCACCGCAGCAAGCTATATTATTTTTTAAGATAAAAATTAGGCTTGCAAAAATCGTATTTTTGGTTAATAAAAATTTAAATCGGTACGAGAATTTTAAACATTTTTTTTTGGTTTGCGGCGGTATTTTTCAAAACTTTTTATGTTCAACCGCGTATATGGAACTGCAGCAAGCTATATTATTTTTTAAATAGAAATTTGACTTGCAAAATTTGTATTTTTGGTTAAGAGACCAACGACACACTGGTGTTAACATGGGACCGCAGGCCCGCCAGTGCTCTATCAGACTGTCTGCCTTCAAGGATGACCGTAGGCACCACAGACCAGTGGATAGAATAAACTATGGACGCAACACACTGTTGTGTACAGAGGAGACCGTAGGCTCCACAGTGCTCTACCAGACCGTCTGCCTTCAAGGGTATATTATTGTTTTTACCACAGATCGGCGGATAGATACTAATTGGTGAAAGGAAAACACTTAGTAAACATAATCAGTAAGGTAAGAGACATCGGTAGGGAATCTCTGCAATCGTGATACCAAAACAAGAACAATACTGAACCGACGCGGACTCAACAGAGGGCGCGAGGACCGACGCTGTTCGGCCGTACATATAGACACGCCACATCAGTGCATGGTTGTTGCCGTTTTTACCAAATATCATAATTTCCTCACCTAAGATATATACCAATGGGTTCAGACTGACCCAAACTACAGAATGCAACAAAAAAATTTCAAAAATATTGGGGGTGGTTAAGTGTACCAGCACACTCCATTTGGCTTCCACTTCCGGTACGATTTATAGGTGGAGACTTAGATGAGCAAATCAACCAAATATGAATTGGTCCTAGTAGCAAGTAATTGAACTGTAACAAAATAAAAACTATTATTAATTTCCCATAGCATCTTCCATCATTCACTAATAAAATATTGTTAAAATATTGTAAAAAATAGTGATAAATATTCAAATATTCGCGCTTCACCTTGACATTAGCGCCACAGTGACAACTTGCCCAAGCACAAGCTGCGCAAAAGTCCAATTTGTAATGCGCGACCAGCTGCTTCCTCTACGACAAGCAAAATCTCTAAAATTTGTTCAATTTCAAGTAGTTTTTCATCAATCTGCTGATATGTAGTGCTAAATGAACGCAAATATCATTAAACTCAACAATTTAGTGCAACTGTGCAACTCAAACCGCTCATAAATTGACCATGATAGATATCACTGCACAAAATTGTTCACAAGATGAGGTTAGTAGCAGTTTCACTCAAATACCAGCGTTATCCTCACTCATCTCGCCAAAATCCTTTCAAATTCATTCAAAAACCACCCTCAAGCATCCCTAAAACCATCTACAATCCCAATTCATAAGCCAATTAGCTTTGGCGCGATTTACCACTGTAACCTAACCTTTGAGTCAGGTCAGGAATTAATTTGTACGCGTACGCAAAATTTCAGCCAAATCCATGCAATGGAGTAACCGAATTCTACGAAGATGCGCCCCACGTGGAATGGCAATGCTTTCTACGTATCGTAAATATGCAAGAAATAATACCAGGAGTATTTCTCGGACCATATTCATCAGCCCAAAATCACTGCCTCGCTACTTTACTAGCGAACGATATCAAATACATAATATGCGTGCGACAAGAAATGGAAGCACATTTCATTCGCCCCGAAATCGACCATCCAGCTATCAGCTATTTAACTCTGGATATAGCTGATAATGTTACCGAGAATATTATCCGATTCTTCCCGAAAGTGCGACTGTTTATCGACGAGGCTTTGTCAAAGAATTGCAAAGTGCTCGTGCATGGAAACAGTGGTAATTCGCGCAGTGCCACCTTGGTTCTGGCTTATATTATGGAAAAGTATGGATTAACTAGCGAGTAAGTTTATCATAATTTAATATTTTCTCGATAAAAGTGTAAATTATTATTATTTTGTTTTTGTAGTGAGGCTATGCATTTTGCCAAAGGTAAACGTAGCTCGATAAATCCGAATGAAGGATTCGTGGCACAGCTGACTGAATACGAGCCGATTTACAAGGCTCGTCAGACTTTGAATAATGGCGAACCATCACATGACAATTGTCGACAGAAAAGGAAGAGCGAACAATTGAGTGAAACTGTCGATTATGATCTCATTCAGCCACCACCCAGTCCAAGTGCTGATAATAACAATGTGGAGAATTACGAATCCGCGATGGAATTCACGAATAATGTTTATAAAAGTTTGTGGCTTTTAAAAAAGTAGGATCGGTTGGTTCAGCAGATGTACGATTGTTGTTTGTTGTTTGCAAATTTTTTAGTTTTAAAATTATCTGTGATTTTTTCTTTTTTAAATGTAAGGGCCATTTGCATTGGCTCATCCAAGTATCATTGCAATTGTTTAGAATTAGTAATTTTGGTTTGAATATTGTGAGGCAGCATTAAGAGTGTTGTTTAATGTGTTAGTTTTGAACAAATGCATATTTTATAAAAGTGTTACAATTAATTTAGTATTGATTTTTTATCTTCTGTTTGAAATTCTAGTTCAAACCTCTTAAATTTTATTACTCATTTATTTGAAAGCTAGTCAGTTGTAATTATTAAGTGTTATTTTTTACTTGAAGAGTTTAACAACGGCAAAATCTGCATTTTGGAGAACGTTACATTTTGTAGACGAAATTTAAGAATTTGCCTTAGAAGCAATTAAATCTTAAATTTCCTCTGATAAATATAAAAAGTGTTTGCTTACTATTTTTAACGTGTAAATAAATAGTGCCTCTTGTAAAAAGTTGTAATATTCATAAATTCTTAGTTTGTAAATGTAAAAATGGACTATTTTTATACTTTTGTAATATTTATTTCAATCAGGAAATAAATAACGTGTTAAGTTTTCGACTGACTTTGAATTTCAACGGATGTATGTATGACTGATTGCATACTGCACGAGTATCAAGAATATTTAAGCGTCAAATCACAGACCTTATCTGTGGTCAAATGCAACTATAATAATATATTAAAGAATAAGTTTCATAAGACCAATTTTATTGCACGAGTTCAAGTTAAAAAAGCGACTCGAAGGGGGCATTATTAAAGCACTCCTTTTTCTATTCCGACACTACTTTTGGTGCTATTCATTTAAGACGTAAAATAGATAAAACTTTATCAGTAAAAATTCGAGCGTGTAATACTGGTTACCTAACTAAATAATTATCCATTTCAAAAAATAATTTCCAAATGCTACCTTACCTTATCGAATCGGAATCGAAGCCTTATCAAACAAATGCGTTTCCTGAATGGTTAAATTCCACTGAAACAATATAGAAAATAAAAATGAATTAGAATAATAGTCACACATAGCGAGTCAAATAAAAACATTTGCATAAAGATCAAAGCGATTAATCTAAAAACACATGACTCCAACTAACTACAGTTCCGGATGTGAATTTACCTATAAAATGCTACAAGATAAAATCGTCTCTAAACGAAAAGTGGCACCTCTAAACTAATGTGTGCCAAAAAGCAGAGCCTAGCCCAACACCGCCAACTACAAAAAATCGCATCAATTTGTTTTCGATGGCTATTTGTTATAATAAATCGCGCTTTAGCGGCTAAACTATCTGAAAATCGTGACTTGAAGCGAGCGCTTGTTCGAGCCAATCCCTACGCAGCTGATGTCATTTCTAGCCAATGAAAGTGAGCAATTATGACATCAAGGTCTAAAAATAGCCCGTTTATAAGGAAAACCGCACATGGTGGCCGACAATGTTTGAGTTTAGCAAAGAGCGCGGGCGGAGAGAGACACATTCATACGTTTACGTACGACGGCGAACGTGATTGAGACTCTATGCGATGTTTATTCAATACAACTACCACCAAACCGATTCCATTAAATTAATATTACAGTGTCGTTCAATTGAAAAGTGTCATCATCATCACACGCTGATTACTTCATGTGCGAGACTTTCATCGAATTGTGGTTCGAAATCTGAGTTTTATCGCAGGTGGTTTTGTCCGAGGTAAATTTTGTTTATATTTACCAAATTTATTGCATGCGTTTTTCTTTATTATTTTGTTTGTTGGTGTGTGAATGTGTGTGGGGTGGGACAAACCGTATATTTGCGCACTACACATTTAAATAAACAATGGCACTAATTTAATTTTGTTGCTTTCTGGAAGAGCATTTGTTTATTTATTTAAATAATAGTATAAACTAAGCTAAGCGAATTAGCATATCTTTAATGTAACTAATAAAAAAGTCAAGTTTTCCGGTTTTCAAATTAATATTTATACAACAAGATTGTGGCTAATTGCAAATACATAAATAAATATTAAGTGGTGGTGACATCTTTTGCATTAATTTTGCATTTTTACTGATACTGCTTAGAATTCGGGGATTCCCCGTCCCTAATATTAGGGTTCAACTCGATTTGAAAGAAATACTCAGTCCATTTATAAAAAGTATAAATGTTTCAATAATAATAAACTAGAATTTAATTATATAAAACGCAAAAATATTCGGGTAGTAAATATTATTACTTCACGTCGCCAATTTGTTTATTTATAAAGCATTGTTCGCAGCAAACAATTACAAATCAAGTAAGCAAAGCAATTTAACGATATTTATTAATCACGTTTTTCAGGTAAATAAATTAAAAACGTTTTTGATGTCATAGTCTTATTAAAAACTATTAAATCAAGAGGTGCAGTTGCAAAAGAGAAAAAAAATCATCTATTAATAGCGCTTATAGAGCGAATAAGTTAAATAGTCAAGCCCTTGCCTGCCTGCCTGACTAGGCTAGGATACAGTCGGCACATACGATCAAACATCTAAAAGCTACCAACTAATACAATAGATCATTTTGCTCTTATGTTTTGCACGCCCACCACCCACGCAACTAATTATACCTCATGGCTGAATTATTATATTACTCTCTGATGGAATGTCGCGCAGAACAAACAACAAACGGGTTTTTTTTTAGGCAAATCGAGCCAAGTCTATGAGCCCTTGTAACCAATAATTGTATCCAAACATTCGATTTGATTCGTGCAAACATGGAGTCGTATTAGTGACCTTAGAAAATTCAGGATGAGTTCATGAATATTCAAGTTCCATGAAAATCTGTGTTATGATGCTAAAAGCAAAAGCGTATCCCGTCGTTTTCCAAGGCTATTCAATTCAATTGAATTGAGGCTCATCTCAACAAAAACAAATCGATAATGCTTAAGGCGCAACACCATCAAGGGTGTCAAAAAATGTTTGCACGTGCAATATCCAAGTGCCTTAATGGCGCTCAATTAGAAATAATTAGTTGCATCGTTGGAGGTTCGCGCTGCATTTTTCATCGTTTTATGGCTATTTAACACTAATTTGATGTGCTATTAAATTTATTTATATATTTATTGTAGCCTTCGGGAACAATCATTTATTCTCTCTTCAATATTTTTAGGAAAAAATAAATTTCGAAAAAAATTACTAGCCTTCTAGACGAAACAATAATTGGAATGCATCATCATAAATAATTCTTGCAAGGCTGCTTTTTTCACCTTTTTATCAAATTCAATTTATCTTTATGAATTACTTTCAATAGAGAAAATAAAAAACTGCCCGCATATTATATATGCTACTACCATTAAAACTGTCACATTCTATTATGACTGATTAGATACGATTGTTTTTATTTTTTCAATTAATACTGCCCATTATTAAAAAAAGAAACGAGCAAAGCTTAATTAATTTATTACCCAAACTAATTAGTGTGCGTTTGAGAAGCCGGAGTGAACATAACCTCAAAAAACCTTTGTATCAAATACGTCAGGGAAATTCGATAAATAAACCGCAACCACACCCGAAATATGAAGCTTCTTGTAATATGCATGCTTTGAAATTAAATTAAAATGATATTTAGAAGTTGGCTTACTTACATTAACAATTAAAACAATTAAAGGACGATCACTATTCACTTGACCGTTGAATGACTGACACTAGAAGATTCTAGAACTTTCAGCAACAGGGCGCGCTAGTGAAACTTGACAAAACTAAAGTCCCTAGATGAAATTTTTATACGAATATTTAATTTAATTAATTATAAAGTGCTTTAAAAATTGAATTAAATAATATCCCTAATAAGAACAATTAAATAGCCCATCACTTGGCAGTAGACACTGTAGTTTCTAGCATTTGTGGCAACCAGGGGGCATATAGTATTACTAAAATATAAGAATATTGAATTTAATTAATTATAAACCTGAACAAGGCTGGCTAGCTGAATTGAATAATAACCCAAATTCTTTTATAAATTACAAAATGTACATGCAAAGACTGTTAAAATAAACGATAAATCAAGTTTTTTCAAGTTTCACACACACACAGATGTTCGTGCTGACGGTTTTATTCAAACAAATTATTTTCTTAAAAATTAAAATTGTGCAAGCCACTATTTATTTGAAAAGCAAAATAAGTTTGGCAGACTGCCTGCCGCCGCCTGTTGATCCCGACCCGAAGAGGGAATTTCGAGAGCAAATGAATGGACTAATTTGTATGCAAAATAATGACGTAAACTTCAGTGGAATTGCATTATGATTGGATTACTCATATTTGCATTTTACTACAAAACTATTAATAAAAAAGCGTGTGTGCATTATGTTATTACTTATTTTTAGATCTGATATTAGTATAAATGATGCTCATTAAATCAAACGAAATTGACAAGATATTTACTATCTAATTATAATCGTGTAGTTTAATATTATAATTACACATATATCGAAGCGGAATTCTAATAATTATAAATCTTGCCTTTTTCTTTATGTCTGACTATAATAATTCAATTTATAGCTGCCAAACCTGCTTGAAATTCAATAAACGCGAACTGGTTTACTTTAAACCCGAAATTGACCCAAAATAACTGGCTGCAACTTCACGCGATTCAAAAATTTGACACATTGACAGCATCTTTCTAGGTTATGAGAAGAATTTCAATGATTGTATTATTACTATGTGTACTAGAAAACAATGTAGCAACACGAGTTTGTAAAAAGTAAATCGCCGAGATTACATATCGCATTCAAATTGCGTGTATTTGCATAGATCGCAACGCCCAGTTTCTTTGTGCAGGCTTGCCGGCCACCATGTATTTATAAGCCATACATTTTAATCTTTATATTCAAACATGTTTATGTAATGTATGTGTCGAATTTAAATAATACCGACCGCCCTGGGTCTTTAATTATCTACCATTTCTACAATTATAGCTTGTGCGAGTATTTATTAATTATCGAAACCTAATCAAATTCGATGAAGTCATTCTGTTTCATTTTCATTTCATTCATATGACTAAGGGCTTAGAAATTAACCGTAAATAATTGACGAATAAACCGCATAATCGGATGGAAAAATGTGTATTGTTTAGTGTTTACCTTGCAAGTTGTTCCAAGTGTTCCACTTTGCTTCATTTCCATTGAAATACTCATTGATAGCTGATAATTAACACCACAAAACAATTACGCATCAACTTTTCACCGGTCACTCGTCAGTTGTCAATTTACTTAAAGGTAGCAAGGGGTGCCAACACAATTGGTGCCAACCAGTTTTCGAATATGTTCAAATTCCCCTGAAAAGATAATGGAATTAATTATGTTGTGTAATTAAATTGAATTTCGTTAAAATAAAATGTGTGGATTATAGCATAGCAATATAAATGTACCTCTAATAGAAATATATCGTGTGGCTATAAAATTTCCAATCAATTATTCACTGTTGGTTAGAAAAATTAACATTTTCGTTTTGATATTTAAACATGGCATGTAATGAGAGTAAATTTAACACGCATTCTATCAATTTCATCTAATTACATTCGGGATAATTATTACGATGTTTTTAAAAGCGACTAATTAATACTAATTGATGTATTAAAATAGTTCCTACACTTTCGAAATCGACTCCTAGGGGGCGCAATTATGGCGGCACGTTTGAATTTGAATTTTTAAGATCCCATGGCTTCAATTACACCAAAACCAAACACATTTCTAGCCGAAAAAGCCTTGAGTCGAATTCATTTACATGCAGTAAGTATCATATTTCGTTTAGTTTTTTCAAGCGAGTGTGTTTAGAACAAAACAATGCACAAAGAAGAGTGTGAAAAAAATAGTCAAGAAAGCAGCGTGGCTGTAAAAATTCCAAGGTTCAGAATTGAAATTAAAGGAAACAGTTTATGTATTTTACAGTCGTAAAAAATAATGTTCATTTTCATTGGTTTATGTTTTTATTTTTCAGCAATATAAATTATATGGCTGGGTGTATTTTTTTAAAAATGCGAATGGAACGATAAGATAAGAAAAATGAATGAACCGAAAATATAAGCGCTATCTAATGTAATTAGAAATAAATTGGCATGTCAAATCAGACAATCGTCGACAACAAGGAACAACACATTTAACTCAAATTTCACGTTGGCCTCTTTCCAACAAAACATCAACTTGTTGTTCTATTTCGTCTTTTTCGCAGAGAAAGATAAATGCAGGCAGCAGCAGCATTCCATCATAAATTTAACGATTTTAACCCAATTTTAATAGAACATAGAGCTGTTTCTAATGTTCGAAAAACATAAATTATACGTCAAACAATTTCCGGTTGCGTAATTTAAGGCCCACCCTGCTACTGCTGCACTGCCGCTTTCAAATAATAGATCAAGGATTGTCTTGACTTGAATTTCAAATCATCAAGATTTGAGTCCCATCAACCATGTCACTCACATATCGGCCGCGCTTATCTTCAAATTGAGTTTCAACAACATTTTTACTAATTAATGCATGTTTACAATGCTATAAATTTTATAATTATCGTGCGACTGTTAATTGCTTTTATAAACAAAAGGAACATATCAATTTACTCAAAAATAAAAATGCAAATAGCGCCTTCTAGCGAATTGTTCTGACCGAATGGGAAAACAAATCTTGATGAAATTCGAAATGCTTCAAGTTACACAATTTCAGTAATTCATCTAACCTTGAAATTGTGTTGTAAATAAGCTAATAAAATAAGCATTTAAATTGCATTTTCTGCTGCTGCTGTACCTGATTATATTTTTATGATGATGGATGCACAGCACCTAAATAAAAACCTGTTAATTGACGACAATCAATTAATAGTACTATTTGGAGTTAAGGTCGCATAATCGAATAATTGAAAAGTTTTTCGGAAGATGTCCTGCTGCGCGACTCGAATGAAACAAAAAATTAGCATAAACTTTATAAATATACGTAGGCGGTTGTTATTTAGTATTATTTATTGAAAAAGACGGGCGTATACGGTACATCGATGCGTGGAACAAAGATCATTTAACCACTCCTACTTATATACTTTTAAAGTATCTATGTAGAAAAAGGAACACTGTTTCGATATTGTTTTCTATAGAAAGCTGCGTCAATCTAATCGAAATCCGTAAATAAATATTCGATTGTACAATAAAATCCTCAAGATTTTATCGGCTTTTAATTAACTTTAATGGCACATTTAAATCAAATATAAATGCTAATCAAAGCTGGAATAAATTAGTTTTGAATTGCTAATAGATGGCGCTTTGGATGAACATTTTCCGAAAAACCTCAAGTATACTTGGAAATTGTTTATAAGAGAAAACCACTGTTTGCATAGAAAAACGACATTTGAAATATGTGGGCATTTGTTTAAACAATCTAAACTGATTCTTTCCGTTTCGTCGAATGATTTATACTCATACACACACTTAAAACTTAAAAATACGATTGCTTAACTTTTCGCTGTGTGATTTGTGACTTTTCACAAAGCAACAAACACTAACAACAGATGTTTCTGTACTATATAGTCAAGGACTAAAATATTACATGCATTCAATGGTTTTATTTATTATTTTGGGAGCAGTCAAGACTTTTTTGTACTTGCCATTTTTTCCAAGCCCAATGTTGCAATTGCATTTACGATAGACAATTCATGGCGCCACCTCATCAAAGATAAGATCCAAGATAAACAAATTCGCCAAAAACAGGATTCTTAAACTAACCTTTTCGTTTGCCCCCAAAATTTATTAAAGGAAGAAGTTTCGAGGACACCACCTTCGACTTATTTACGATCATTTTTTACTTCGTATAATATTATTATAATCAATTTTAATTTGTTTAAATTGGATAAATGTGCTCCTTATGTGGGTGCACCGAAATTACAGTAACTACAAATTGAGATTCCTAGTATTCCAATCAATACTATTTAGAATTCCATGCACTATTCAGCAAAAGAAAGGTTTCTTTTAGCCTTGAATGCGAATTAGGCTGTTTAAAATTTAATTAAAACCACTTAAAACAAACATTTTCGGGTTTCGATAAATGTCACATGTAGATCTAGTGACAGTTGAGACTTTAACATTTGAAATTAGTAGTACCAACTGCAAAATTTGAAGGCCCTAAACCCCGCTTCCTTATAGAGGGCGCTGATTGAAATTTTCTTTTGAGGGTTGAATAAATATGAATTGAATTTAAATAATGCAGAATGAAATAATATCAATAAATAGGTCATACATTATAAAAGGTCACACGCATATATAGTTTATTAAATGATTTATCACCTAAGGCTCAATCTTGCCTATGCATTAGAAGTAGTTAAAAATAATTTACTATTATTACCAGTAAATTAGAAAAATAATTCTATAAAACAATTATTTCCATAACTAATAATAATAAAGATATTACAAAATCAATTTCTTCGAATCTTAGGATTTATATAGTTGCATTAAAAAACGGAATTTATTATTATCAATTTTTTCCATTATAAAATTAGCGGTTTTTTTTTTCGAGAAATTTAATGATAATCAGATAGCATTGAATAAATTATTAGGTAATTAACACTTTACATGTTTTCTTGCTTAACGAACGCTTATTAATAATTTTTTGATTTTTATTCAATGGAACCTTGTCAAAACAACAAACATAATTTATCTTCTTTTTTTTTTGTTTCACTCATAAAATTAAAAACTGTTTATAAAAAAATTAAAACAAGGCATGTGTTATTATTCCCGCAAATTAATAAGCCAGGCTCTAATAAAATGTCTGGCAAACGAATTAATTTACTAGTAGAAACATCATTTGGTTAAGTTAATTACCACATCCGGCCGCACAAAATTAGCTTTCCACTGTAGCTCATAGGGGGCCACACAAAAAAGGCCCCCCTTGGTTTTGTTTATTTATAATAAAAAAAGGAAATAACCGCAAAATCTTATCTTTACAATGTTTAACTTAAATATTTCGCAACCGTTTAATTAAATTAAAATGAAATTGGCAGTAGAATTCCAAAACGAGTTGCACATTTAATAGAAGAGTCAGTAGCTATATAAAAGAAAAGAGAAAAAATGCCGCAAGTAATTATGTATTCAGTTTAACTGTTCCATAACTATTCTGCAAATAAATGGCAGCATTATAAAAGAGAGAGAGAGAAAAGGAGCGCGCGAAGCGAGATAATCGCGCAGCCCGAACTTTATTGGGGCCCAAATTGGGCAGAATACATAAAACGTTCAGGTAGGTTGTGTGTGTGCAATTTTACAGCACCACTGTTTCTCCTCATCTTCTCTTTTTTTTTAGCAATACACAATTATCAACTTGTCTTTTTTTTTCAGTTTGTTATCACCTGAAACATTAGATTCTTTGAACCACACACGAGAGTCGCCCAAAAGAAGCTAAGCAAGAAGAAATCAAAGTGCGCCCCCTATATTTATTAATATATAAGCAAACTAGTTTTGCCTTTGTGATTTAAATACTAAAACAGAAGAAACAACCCGTGATATTATGTATAATATAAACGTAAGTCTGGCGGCTGGCAACAGCCTCCTGGTGGATAGTTCGTGCACTACGCCACGCACCCCCGAAATACTAAATTCTCTAATTGCCATGACAAATCCCCTCGATAATTACGCGTTCGGCGACAGTGCGAACGCCAAAAAGAATGGCTCCTCCACTTTGACAAATAACATTAGTAGCGATTCAAACAGTTCGAGTAGCAGCCAAATCGAATCTCCGACGACGAATAATCCGCCCAGCGTGCAACACACTTGTTCGCAACTTATTAAAGCCGGACTCAAACTGTCGATCGAGCAAAAACGAAAGCATCTCAATAGCGAAGGAGAAGATCTCTTAGATTTGGACAAAGTCGTTAAAAGGGTTAAGAAGAACGATTGCAGCGAATCTGAAGAGGATCGAGTCAAACATGAAACCGGGGTGAGTATTTTTGAATGGCAATTTGAGATTCACTAACAGATCCTAACCACTATAGAGTTATACATTTTCCAAAGAGATATTTCGTCTTAAACAGTTCACTAATTGGTAATTAAATAGCAGACTTACCAGTAAATTGAAGTCAAAGATTTAGCTTAGACGCCATTTCGCTCGCCATTTTGTCATTTTGAACTGACAGTGATAGCTCCGAAGTTAGCTCCAGTTATAAAGTTAAAATTTTAGCCGAGACGCAAACCATTTCGCAAACTTCCTTGGAAAATCAAATTTTCTCTATCTGAAATGCTAAAACGCCGTTCAATTAGAAATGTTTGAAATACAAGTCAATATAACTAAAGTTACAAGATTGCTAACATATTAGTGGATATTTTGGCAAGAAGTAGAACAAAACATATTAAATATCCATGCTTGTATTGGATTTTGGCTAATAGCCAAGAAAATAAGCTAGTTATAATTTTATGTAATAGAAATAAATATTAATTTGCAAGCAGAGTCAAGTAAACACCCACTCTGAAGGCAAAACAGGTTCCTTCGTGCAGAATTTATTTATTTTGACAAGAAGAAAACCTACTTGATGGTAATTTTGCGCATTTTTTCTTCGTTTTTGATGGTCCGGATTGTATTTATATGCATAATTTGAATCGATCGTAACGGTAGATGGCAAATAAAAAAAGGCGAGTCGTGTGGGTTGAATACAAATCTAAATTTTCAATTGTCTACTTGAAATCTTGACTCTCGAAAATAACTTGTTGAAAATAACAATATGGTTTGTTGTGTTATTAAATTTGTCTTTTTATTGATATTGGCTTTAATTGTGTTGAATTTAATTTATAAATAAACAAATGTTTACTGGAATTTTTATTGTCTATAAAAGAGCAAATTGTTTTCATGTTGGCGCCGCTGTTCCATGCGAATAAAGCCTTTTAAAATTAATTTAATAATAAATGCAGCAATGTTTACCGTTCCAAAACCGAACACTAGACTATAGAAGACTTTATTCCCTTCAAGGTTGAATATTTTAGCAACTATAATAGTTTACATAATTTTCGACTGTTTGTTCCTGTTCGTTGTTGCTGCTTTACCATAATTTGCAGTCTAGCAGTGGCGTAGCAGCAACGCCCTGTGCCCAAAGTTATGCAACCATACATACACATATTGTTTTAATGTTTCCACTGGTGCGCTTTAATTGTATCTCTATCCTGTGTTTTTGGCACAAATTGACAAAGGACGGCAATAGATTTAAAGCAACGAGTCGAAAACTACATAAATTTGAATAGAGTGCAGCAGGTAAACTGTTATCAGATTGAATTTTACGATCAGCCTTGCTTTTGCCATAAAAACAGTTTTAGTGTTGCTTTTTTACAACACTTAAATAATTAATCAATTATATTA
This sequence comes from Cryptophagus acutangulus, assembly GCA_963556235.1. Classification (NCBI taxonomy): domain Eukaryota; kingdom Metazoa; phylum Arthropoda; class Insecta; order Coleoptera; family Cryptophagidae; genus Cryptophagus; species Cryptophagus acutangulus. Next base: position 10,560,158 of record OY744561.1, on the reverse strand, counting down.
CGTGCCGAATAGAACGTAGAATTAATTTATCTCTCGCATTTTGTATAATTTTAATTTTATTTTCTATTATTTTGCGTTGATTTCAGATTCAAAATTCAAATTGGACATGCGATAATTATTGGTATGACAATGATTGCAATGATTACAATGAAAACGATGATAATTATTCAAAAGTAAGTGCAAGCCAAAATTGCTTGCAATTTTAATTAACAACGCAACCGGATCTAACCAGTATCACGCGAAATTTCCCAAAAAACCATCAACCAACCCTAATATAACCTTACTTAACCTAAAATTAATTTTCTTTGCAGTTGACTCCCGAAGACGAGGAACGACGTCGCCGTCGACGCGAACGAAACAAAATAGCTGCGACGAAATGCAGGCTGAAGAAACGCGAACGCACTTTGAACTTGGTAAGTGAGTCCGAAACGCTGGAAACGCAAAATGCCGACTTGAAGCAGCAATTGCAAGAGTTGCAAAGCCAAAAGCGCTCGTTGGACGACATGTTGAACCATCATCGACCGATTTGTCCGAAAAACATTGGCCCCGCTACACGCGACAGTATCTATCGGCTGCCTCCGGTTTCGTCCGTCATGGACAATCATTCCTACAGTCGGCCTGCTTCCGTCGATCCGAACTTCCGTCAGCAGAGTTTGGACGTCTACAACCGGCCTGCTAGTGTCGGCAACATATCGTACAACCGTCCAATGAACAACAACAACAACAATTTGTACAATAGCAACAAGACGCCACCTAGCATCATTGTGGAGGAAGTAGATTATTACGAAAACCATTTTACGAATTTGGACGCCTATCATAACCAGTGCCATTATCCGAACTATGGGAATTCCAGTTCGATTGATAATGGTTGCATGGCGTAGTTTGTTGTTAAAGAAGCAGTTGTTTGATTTATTTGTTAAAGCTACGGCCATCACCTCATTAATTGTTGTTACCAGAATAGATTTTATTAGATTTGGTGCACAAATTCTAGCATTCCAAGTGATTATACGTTTTATATTTGTATTGAAAAGAGAGACATTGTAGTATTTTTCTTATTGTGAAAATGTATATTATTGTATCATTATTAATAATGTTATGTGATTAACATTTTATTTTGTATATGTTACTGCCAAATTTTTACCTATTTTTTAATACTATTGTGTTTTTAAAATATTTAATTTTGTTTTTAATTACATATTTTCTATATTACTTATTATTATGATTATACTCTAATTAGATTTAGATTGAAAAAACTATTTCTTGTACCTTTCTTCCATTGTTTACCTCTGCTTAGATTATTATAAATCATTTTCTTTAAATTGACCGCATCACAAATCAAATTTGATCCGACGGCGGATTCATCGCATTCTATATTCTACATTAGTTGATTAGTTTCTTGGGCAATTTATTTGCAATAATTTGCTTTTAAGATCGCTTTCATTGTTTGTTTCATGTTTATTGTAAACTGTGCCTTTTTAATGTGTCCAATGTAAAAATGGCATATGTTGATTGTCTTTGAAAATGAAATACTTAATAAGTAAAAACTTGTGATAAATAGATGCTGAGCCATCTACAATTTAAATTTAGGAAGATTTTTGGTTTGAAAAACATGTGCCATCAACGTTTCTATTTTTGTATAAAATCTATGTTGCTTTAATTCACTTTTTAATGTGATTTTTGAATGTTTTTTTTGCTGCTTCCTAGGTATACTTTCTCATTTATCTTTCCAATCATTAATTATTATCGTTACCTGGTCTGTAAATCTACGAAACGGGTTCTGTTATATACAAATCATTGTGCCTTATCACACAAACTATTGGTTACAAAATAAAATATTTAATTTTACACATAGCCGCTCAATTAATTAATTAAAGCCAATTACCAGTTCCTAGTAGTAGATCCTCACGTCCTCTTGCACTTTATCACATATCTTAATTACTTTTTCATTAAAAACTCGTTAAATTGCAACATGACGCGTACTGAAAAAAACGGTTACTATTAATTGAAAGGTCAGCTAACTTCATGTTACAAGTTGGCCAACTCAACTTAAACAAACATATCAATTATTTTATTAAACATTCTTTGTATTTATTAACGTAGATTATAAATCTAAAGTAAACAGATGAGCTTTTCTTTTATGAAAAAATACAAAAATTTTCAAATATAAATTATAATTTCTAATTAAAAATTAATAATATAGAAACCTGTAATTCTCTAGTAAAGTAATGGATGAATGAAGGTAAATAAATTAAGTAGAATCACACTTATGAACCCACAATAATGTTGTTGATTGGTATGTGGATGAGTTTAACGAAGAATCCAATGAATCCCATAATGCAGAAGCCGATGGCAGTTGCAACCGCAATTTTCTGGAATTCTGCAAAACATAACCAATTAACAGGTCAGTTTAATAACCGACATACGTGTAGCGATGCTTAAATGTATATTGGTCAGTTTGAGACATATGTACATATTTCTGAACATTGGCAAAATCAACAAAACCTATAAATAGCTCAATGCTTACCTCGTCGGTCTGGTTTTGTGCACCTTTTGACTAATCTGAGAGAATCCTTGGCGAATTGACGGCCTGGCTCCACGAATTTAATTACCTGGTCCATTATATACTGCGAAAAATCCACAAATTAACCTCAATTCAGTGTAAACGTTGCAAATATAATGAATATTATTGAATTGCAATAGAAACTATCTACTTACATATGTTTAAGTTATTTATTGGAGCAGTAAAGTAATGTAACTGTTCACTTTACAGAAAGAATTGACGATGTAAACCGCACACGTCAAATGATTTCACTGGCTGGCTGACACGTAAAATGTGACGTGTCTTGTAATCAATGTGAGTGCGTTCGGAAAACACCTTTCTAATGCGAATTAATGAATGAAGATGAGTATTGAACTGAAATTTATGATAGTTTAGTAGAAATTAAGAACGAAATTAATACTATAGCAATAAATACTTTTTTAATTTGCATAGCTTATTTGATTCATATGCAACGCTGTGATTGGTTGCGTGATTTGAAATCAAACAAGTTTACGAATACAAAAATTATCAAGAAATTATAATTATTGTTAACATAATTACAGCATTTAAATAATTAAATATAGTGTAAATGTCTTATTATTAATTTAATAAGTATTTCGGAACGCACTTCAGTGCGCATCGCGCTATTTTCTCATCACAAAAGTGCTGCCCTCTGCAAAGCTTGTCTGTCGACTTGTTCGTTGTGGCTTGCGTTCAATTTTTTTTGACATAATTTCTCAATATTTACAGTTCAGTGTCGTTTTTTTCAGCAACAGCACATAATAGCTTGAAAAACGTAAATCAGCGCTCATAAAACAATGTAGAAAAGTGACCAAAACGAGCGCAGCAGTACACTTGAACAAACAAAGTGTGTGTGTGAGTGTGGAAAACGCCGCACTAATGCAAATGGACCGCAGCGTTACCAACAACAGCACGAGGCGTTTGCATTGAATAGAAAAGTGAGCAACGACCAACGACACCATGGATATTACACCTGGTGACGATAACGAAGCAAATAAGTTGAATTTGAGCAATTCCGATGATGCATCGACCGAGGATAGTACCAGCAATGATGCTACGAATGTGAATGGCAACAATGAGGGGCCATTGATCATCGAGTCGCATAAGAAGAAGCCTGTGGACGACGAGATTGAAAATCAGAAGGAAAATAATGGGGACGGTTTGGTGATTGTGGATATTTCGCAGAGGATTGCTAAAGTCGATACGGATGACAGTGAAAGTGCCGATGATTTGCTCAATGATGCTGTGTTTAGTAAGGGACGCAAGAGGAAAGCGAGTGAAATGAGGTCGGATGATGAAATGGATGGTATCAAGACGGCAGATTCTACTTTGGATTCGTCGATTGTTGAGCAAGTTGATAAAGGTCAGTTTATTAGTTAGGGTGGCTCATAAATTGAATTGAAACTTTAGAGTAATAATATCACTCGTAAATAATCAAAGCGACGTCTTATGACATTCTTAGGCACTGTAGATTTTATCACTTAAGCTGGCGCGAATTTTGAATTTATTGCACTACAATTAATTATTTCACTAATTAATCACAGAATTACTAATTAATTTAATGATTATTGTTTATTACAGATGAATCCATGATGGACGATTCAGATCTCGGTGGTCTGCCACCAAAACAAACCCTAGGCAAAGGAAAACGTGCCCGGATTCCCAACAAACGTTACAGCGACATTCTTTTATCGCCCAATCGCAACAATGGCAGCTCTGACAGCTTCGCAAGCGAATTTAAAGACGAATTGGGTGCAGCATCAGCAGCAACACCACCCACATCTACTATGTACAACTACCGAAAAGGCAAAACGCAACAGCTTGAGAAAAAAAATCCCATGTATATGCGACCATTCGAGTTGGGCTGGAAACGCGAACTTGTTTATCGAGCGAATTGTGACGGACCGAAAAAGACGACGGGTGATGTCTATTATTACACGCCGTCGGGCAAGAAAGTGCGCTCGATGAGGGAAATATCGGAGATTGTAGCGAAGTCGGACGAGTTGACGACGGATAATTTTGTTTTTATAAAAGAGGCGGTGGGTGTGGACGACCCTGAGAAGGAGATCATAAGGGATGCTAAAAGACCGGGTGGGTCAAAGAGGTTTTTAAATAGGATTAAAAGTAGGGTGCAATCGTCGAGATTCAGTAGTTCAAAGACCCCGAAGGTGACGACCGGGGATTTGGCGTCGGATTTGAAGAGTTTGAGTAAAAGTTCGACCAAAGGGCTTGGCTTTAAGGTAATTTCTGCCTCAAATTATGGGAACAAAAATATTTAGTTATGTGATTACAGATAAAGGCACCGAGCAAAAAAGGCAAAGAACCCCCAAAACTGGACGAATCAATCGACACTGATGATGGTTCAAGCAAACCGAGTGGCTCTCGCAAATCGGCCCGCTATATAAATAAGTGAGTATCCTTTTTGCTATTTATTATTTGATTTAAGGGACAAATTTGTATTGGAAGTAGCTTTGCGTTACCTTTTTGAGTTCCTTTCAATCCCCATTATCCCTACTTGCATCCATTTTCAAACATATTCCACTATCAAAGAGTTTTAACACAGGGAAACAGCAAAGAAGACACAAATGCAGAAACCATGTTCGATTCAATGCATGGGGGTGCAAGGCTCCATTCCAGCATTGCAATGTCGCGTCTGTTTGTGTCTCTATCATCATCAATGTGTTGGATTGCCGGCGGCATTAGCCTCAATGTCTATGCCATCTTATGTCTGCAAGGTAAACTAATTTAGTTTTATTAATTATATTAATAATAGGTGTAATGTATCTTTAGAACTGCCATCTAGTGGATGAAAGTTCAAGCATGGATCTATCTCCACCGATTCTCTCGCCACCTGCTCCGATTTTACCGAAGCTCCAGCCAATTCCCGGAAGTGAATCGCCGGATGCAAATATTCATTTTGAAATGCCCAAATTGACCCCTAGACCTTTGGATAATTTACCGGTAATTGAAAATAAGTCGCTCGTTGGCGGAGTTACAACCTGGCTGCCACACAATTCGACGATTGTCGACAATATTCAAAGAGGACTACCCGAATTCGGCCTAATGGAAGAGATGCGCAGGCCGCAGTATTTGGAAATATTAGCCGGACGAAAATTTCTTGTAATTCCGAAGCATAATTTTATGTCCGTTTCGCCGAGTTCGAGTCGGAAACCCTCGATTGATAATACGAGTAGAGCTGATGAAACTGCAGTGGCGGAGGAAAAGGAGAATGTGTCGCCCGCTAAACCGGAGAGTTCACACACGGATGAAACTACGTGAGTTTTAAATTATATGATTTTGTTTGGTTTTATTGTCGATTCTAATTTTTTTTTTCACATTTTCAGGCTTCCTTGTTTTTCCTCCTTTAATGTCCTATTTTTGGTTTTGATTTCTGTCCGCGTAAAAACATTTCCAATGCAAATATTTAACTAGTAGCAATATTTATTGTTTGTATATTGTTAGATCAATTAGTAGGGATTTTATTCACTTTAATTTAAATGACATGTAGGATGGTGGTGACTGATTGAGCATTTTGTTGTAGATCGACTTCGGATTCACCAGCAAAAACCAAACATCTGGTCAAATTGCCAACAACCACTGGAACGAGCAACGAAACTCGGGAAGATTCTCGGTTTATGACAAACTACTTACAAAATGTAGCCGTTGGTTACGCCACTTTGAAACACGTGTTTCAATATTTAAAAGTGCAAGACTTGTTGAGTGCTGGGTGCGTTTGTACCATGTGGCGCGACATTGGTAGCGATCCATTGTTATGGCGTACAATTCGCATGAAGAATTCCCAAATACACAGTTTCGAAGGTTTAGCCAAGTCAATGAAGAAGTACAACACGATGCATTTGGATATGAGGAAGATGATGTTGCCGAGTGGTGGTGATGAGATTTGGGATCAGTTTGCCACTTTGATTAAGGATGTGGATAGTTTGAGGAAGATCGAGTTTTGCCGATGTACGGCGGCGGTGGTCGAGCAGATGTCGATCAGTAATCCCTTATTAGAGGTGATTAATGCAACGGCGATTAAATGCGAGAGTATGTCGCTGGATTCGTTTGCAAAGTTGCATAATATAAGCGAGTTGCGGTTGAAGTCGACGCAAGGAATGCGATTGACTTCAAATATCGATGCGTTGACGAATTTGAAGAAGCTGAAGCATTTGTCGCTTACGTCGGTTCGGGATTTGAATAGTATGAGTTTAGAAGTGATTGGAGAGTTGCTGGATTTGGAATCGCTCGAGTTGGGCGAGTTTTCCGACTTTCCGGAAACGTTCGGCAAGGAGATACTTAGTAAACTGGTAAAATTGGAAAAGTTGCGTTTGGAGAAAGGACAAGGCAATTGCCATACGTTTGAAATCTTGAGCGCCGTTAAAGATATGACGAAAATTGAACAATTAGAGTTGGTTAATTTCGATATTAAGGCTGGTTTTGACAAAGCGCTGGGAGCGTGTAAACATGTACGTAAGCTGATGATTATTCCAACGTACATTTCGCAGAGTGCGACGACCAATCATATGGTTTTGGGTGGCGTGTTGCGATTGCAAAAGAGTTTATCGCATTTTGTGTGGGGCGTTACATTGGAGTTGCTTCGAGTCACCGAGTTGTTCATCGATCAATGCGAGGAACCCGAGAAAAAGAAGGAGAAGAAAAGGGCAGGTGCTGGTGATAGTATTCCAGTGTTGAAACCAGTGCCATTGTTGAATGAGGATGATGAGATTGCGTCGGCACATGAGCCGCCGCAAGTTGAGATCTTGTCATTGCCGAATTTGCAGAAGTTGTTGTTGCAAAGTTTGCCGACGACAAGAGTGAAGATTTTGAAAATTCCGTTTCATGCAACGTGGCGACAAAGCATCACCGATTCGGGAAATTAGTTTTTTTTAGTTGTGTAACATATTATGGAATAATTGAGTAGATGACTATGATGATTAGTAATAAGCTGACTTATTTGTAGTTTAAATAATACATTTTTTTATAAGTAATTGTGTTGTAGATGTATTATTGAATTTTTTATTTTAACTTGTGTACATTCTTTCACTTCATTTCTTCAATATAGTGAGTAAATTATTTTTTTTTATTGTTATGGTTGAATTCGGAAAGAATGCATTTTGATTTATGCTATAGAGTCAACTTTCAATAAAGTTTCTAATATTTTAATTAAATTAATTATTTAATTCGAGTGGACGAATTTCGATGTGGTCAATGTTTGGCTTTTCGTCTTCCATGTGTTCGGAAACGATACTAGTGCCATCTCGCAAGTGATTATTTAAACTAGAAAAACTACTAGCGCCATAATTGTCATACTTGCCTACTTCCGCTTCCCATAAAACCGTATTAATCAAGTGCTGCACATTACTACGAATCCTATTTGTCGGCAATTTGCGCATTTTAACGGCAACTAGCTCGCCGAATAAATCGTACTCGTCTTTTCCTCGTTTATCATCGGAACTTGCACTTATATTAGTAGTAGTACCAAGTTCGTCAACTAGGTCGGGACAGCGCTTTCGTTTAAAAGTTACAGGTTTCTGTAATATCGATGACGCATCTAGTACTTCCTCATGGAAGTACTCGTCGAACTCTGAATGCGAATCGGACTCATCGTCATTCTACAATAGCAATAATGTCACAACAAAATTAAAAACTAATTAATAATACCTTTTTCGATCGCGGTTTAATTTTATCCTTCAAAAATAGCAAAAGCCTAAACGCATACCACGTGCTCTCATAATATTTCTCACCCTCCTGTTTCTTCTCCTTCAACTTCTTGATCTCCCTACTAAACTGACCCACCAAGTTCCTCAACTTGCGTTCGACCTCCTCCTTGGGCACATCCAAAACGCTGCTGATCTCGTTCAAAGCCTGGTGCCGGATATTCCTCACTTTGTAGGCCTCATGCTGTGGATTCCACAAAACTGGTTTTAAACGATACAACTCGATCAATTGACTTGTATTCTGCTGATTCCAATCCATATAGAACACGAATTGTGGAAAACAAAATGTCATGCGACCACTGCCAAGTCAGATGACATATCGAACACGACAAGAAACTTGTTTGTAATACGTGGAGCATGCGCACTGCTCATTAAGGTCATCTCTTGTTTCATTTTTCAGTTCAGTTTGCGTTCGAAATTCAACTTGGTCGCACGCTCGCTCGCTCGCTTGCTTCGAGAACGAATAAATAAATTACGTAGCATCATAATTTATTTTAACAATACATTTGGCCAGCTAACACATAAAACATCGACATCGACACCTAAACTACACTAAGGATTGTCTGGACTGCGGCACAAAATCGTCGTCGTACTGATAATCGTAATCAGTAGGAACACAGCCAAAAGTAGCCGGTCCAGAACAATCGAAGCTTGCTTCCATTCCAACTCGCATAATTCTCTTCGATCTTGATCCATCAATCGCTGCTCGTTGCGATCGATGCAAGCGTGCACTTTATTTAAAATGCGTATTATCTGGTTTTCAAAGTTATCTATAATGAATTTTTAATGTTAGAGATGGCCACCAGATGGTGTGTTGTTATTTAGAGTAATTATTACCCAATTCCTCTGCCCGATGTTTGGGTACAAATCGTGGCGATCTCTGTTGTCGTTGCTGCTGTAAGCAATAGCCATCCTCTTGGGGCAACTTGTCGGACCAGGGCCATGGACAATCCAAACGCGTGCCAGTCTGCGGGTTAATCTCCTGGAAAAATAATTAATTACATTTAAATTAAATGCAATAGTAATTAATCATTCCGCGGTTTCGATTGGCTTTTATAAATTCAACAATCTATTGTGTTTTGTTTAGTTATTGTATGATTGATTGATTTATTAAAAAATATAAGCAAATAATTAATGATGGCATTTTTTCTCCTCCTCCTCCCTTATGAATTTTTCATAAATTCTTATGCATTAAATATCAAAAGCGGAAATGCGCTAGTTTACCGAATAAAACAGTCATTCTAAGAGAATCATTCATTATCACTCAACACAATGCCTTTTGATTGTTTAAATATTTCCATATCGAGAGAAACTTTGCACAATAAAGTTCACCTAAATTAATTGTTCCCTAGTTTGAGAGGAATCTTGAATCGTTTTTATATCATTATTGTGAGTGTGATAAATTCGTAGCCGAAAATCAGGATTGCTTTTGACAAACAATTTAAATTCGGAGCAGGATCGCTCTTTCGCTGAACTGAATGTATGTATGATAAATGGATTAGTAGTGTCTGACAAATCAAATCGAGTAAGAGAGAACACAGGAGTTCAACTCAGGTAAACGCGAGCTCGCACAAATCCTTTACGACGTATCTTCTAATCCAACACAATAATTATTGCACTGAAAATAAATCAAAAACATGCAAACGCTATAAACTGATTTATCGTGGGCACTTTTACTTTTTTCTATATAAATCTTCATCACAACGCACAAATTGAAATAAATCGATGCCACCGGTTTATTTTCGTCCAACAAAACAATTCCTTTTAAACAAACTAATTAAACAAAATAGTTTTAAACTCACCTGCATATTAACAGAGCGCTGTCGCAAATGTGTTTCAAATTTCATAAAAACAAGAGGTGCCAATCTCTCCAACACTACAGTGCGAATGATTTTTGGCACAGCAGCTCCTCGTACTCCCCTATGATAGATATTCAATGTAACCACCGATAGACCGGATGCAAATGACACCAAACAAATACTCACTCCATAATACATACCTAGAGGAAATAAATTAAACGTCAATTTTAACGGAAAACCGAAAGTAAAACGATTAGTTAGGTTTTTTCGCACAAAGCAAATAAACTCCGCCCTTTCGTCTTATTGTTATAGTCGTATTTGGCACAATACGAATGGAAAATAAGGGAAACGCTTTCGACAACAAAGCAAAATGTTACTTAATACTAATAAAAACAATAGCGAGAAACCATTCATAGAAAGATGGACTAGACGCGTACAAAGCCCACATTTAATTTAACATTTTGTAACGCGGGCAAAAAGTGATTTATCGAAGCAAAGCACAATTATTTTTCGTATTTAGTAGTGCAACCCGCAGTTACTGCAACTCCACTTTTGTTTCTATTAATATAAAAGCATCTCGAAAAGCATATTATAATAACGTGCGATCAATAAGCGCGACGTCCAAATAACTTACTAATTAAAGGTGTTTTCTCAGTTGGAGGAAGCGTCTCTCTAATGGTCATTAAAAAGACCGTCATTGACAGCAGAGCGCTGATACCGAGCGTTACTTTTTCGCCAGACTCGGAGGGCACATAAAACACCAACAAAGCTACAATAAACCCAAATCAAATTAATCAAAGCCTTCCATAAATCTCTATTAGTTCTGCACTTACCAATTCCATTTATTAATATACAGGGCAAAATCAAGTTGAACACATAGAATAAAGGACGTCGTCGCAGTTTGATAGTGTAAGTTATATCAGGATACGGTTCCGGGCAGCAGGAATAATATTCGATGTGTTTTACCGAAGAAAAACTGATCAAATCAAATTCACCGTTTGCTTGATAGTTGCTCACATCGCCTTCTTCTGTTTGTTTAACCAATTCCACCTAAAATATTTCATTAGATTCAATTTGCAATGGAAACATTGCATTTCAATTTTTAAAATTCAATAAGTAGCCATTTTGATTATTTCCGACCTTGTCTAATCATTAATAATAGAAAGAGATGGATGGAGTATTTTTAGTTTGAAACCAAAAGCCCTAAAAGAGCTTTATTAGTTTATTGGCGCCATATTTAAATATCGATTTGTTTGATATAAAAAGCGAAAAGCTTTGAAGCATATAGTAAAGTGCAATTTACAACTTGTATGGAGATAGATTAAAAGTAAATGAAGAAGTAAAAGCTCATCATATGTAAAAGAGAGCTTGCCACAATCAGAAATATGTTTTGCCATTTTTTAATACCTTTATGTTTTGCGGCATTATCAAGAGTTTTCATCAATCTAACAAAAGAGCGTTTTTCATTTCCCACACCCCTCTTCAACTATTGTACGTTTTTCTATATATTATATTTCGTAAGCTGAACTGGTAAAATTAAAACATAAAATTCATAGATATATCCATCTCAAATTATATAACTTTTCCAATTTTTATTTCGTTCGTTCTGCTCCGTGTGGATCGAATAGATGTAGTCAAGTTTCAAAGTTTATTAACTTTTCAATTTTCTATCATATAAATATTGTTTGAACCAAAAATCAAATTAAAATTAATCTATAGATTTCTGAGACCTCGGCTTGGCCCAAATGGAATCCAACAGAAAACGAACGAATATATATCTAATTTAGAATTAGGGCAGGATTTCAAAATCTTCCCTTTCGATGCATGTTTTTATTTGACTTTGATATCCAAGCCCGCAAGCACAAATATAAATCTCTAAAATATTAGTATATAGTATATTTCTAAAAAATTAAATTATTTGCTGACAACTTATTAAATTGCTATAGGTACGTACACATCTCTTAATTCGATTGCAATTAAGTGCATCAATGTGTAAAACGGGATTTCATATGGATATAATTGCAATTCCCTCAAACAAATGGCTCGCTATTAATTTATATTGCCATAAAAATAGAATTTTGAATATTTCTACTAAAATTTTTGAGCTTTTACAAAGCAAAAATAAAAACCAAACGGTTTACCATAAAAAATTGCATTCAATTAATTTTTATTACAAATGTAAAGCCTTTTTGATCTTGTCAACATGCTTGCGTTTGCCTTCAGGCCACAAACTGATCCTTTTATTTTCCATTCTACTACGAATAAGGCAAGCCAATCGTAAAAACAAAAACAGTGTCATAAGAACAAACAACAAAAGTTTAGCGTTAACAATTAAATTGCAATTTGGTTGCACAAGAATAGTTTTGAAATACCTGGTAACCATCATATGTCCACGATGCCCATTTCAAATGGCAACTTTGCAGATCAAAGGGAAAATACTCTACGTTAATGTCACACGAAGACCGATAGATACCATGACTAAGCCACACAACTTCGCCCGAGTTCGATACAATCACATTCGTGTTAATTACAGATGACTGGAACTGCGGGTCGGCACTGCAAATTGAATAAGACTTTTAAAAACCACCACTCAATCAATTTAGTGTTGGTTTTTCGTCAATTCTCTGGCACAAAATTAGCGAATAAAAAATACCGTACTTACTTGTTATAGAGGATCAAGTCGGGTCGCCAAACTCGGTTGTAAGGGATCCTGATTACTTTAATGCCGGCAAAGTCTGAAGTGTTCCAACGCAGATGATGATCCATCCAAATCTGAGTAATCCAGCAATTCGTTGTCAGGATTTGATTCTTCTCGTCCTGAAAATGTGTTTCACATCGATTCAATTATGCATTCGCGTGATATAAACAGACTGTTACCACATCGATGATGTGATGCAAGGAAACACCGAAAATGACGCTGAGTGGTAATGATGAATTTTTAACTGGTCGAACGGCCGCATCGTAATTGCTCATCAAATGTCGCATTAATCTCGCTTCGTTTTCGTCTCCATTACAAGGCTTCAAGCCTAGAATTACACATTTTTCCAATTGGTGCGTCTACAACCACTGAACGCATATCTTTATCTTTGCCCTGTACAAACTGGCAAAGGATATAGGGATATACTAAGACAACGCTATTTTCCTAGTAATCGCCGACCATTCATATTCAAACTAGGATAATACATTGTTGTCAACACTCCTAAACTTACCTTCAACTCGATTATAGTTAGTTCAAGGCGCCATTCTAAATTCTATTAATTCTGCATCAAATCGTGCACTAATTAATCCTAAATTAGTGATTTTAGTTCGAATAAATGTTCGTTGACAATTTATAGTGGCCATTTTGAAATTCAAATCTCACTTGTCAAAATAATTATGAGCGCCACCGCTATTCCAGAAGCTTCTACTCACGTGAAGCATTGCTATTGGTCGACATTCAAAATGACCATTTTATACAAGGCAAGCCGTTGCGGAGTTGCAGATTTGAGAACCGGAATTAAGGATTCTAGGACTTTTCAGGCCTTTTCTGCTAGAAAAATGGTAAGAAAATATTTCGATGATTTGCATACGATCGTCCAATAGTCTTTTGGTCCTCGTTTTGGACATAGAAGTAGTTTGAGTAGCACAAACATTTCGAACGTAACCGCACACTGTAGATAACAGTGTTTGCTTGTGTGCTGTGTTTAAGTAGTGTTGGTGGGCGAAGGAAAGGTTAAACTAGCTAACTAGAGCCAGCTAGTTGGTTTAATCTCGCTTTCGACACAATTGATAGGTGTTCAAATGCCACCACACCGAGCCAACAATGATTACGTTCGGTGCTAATTAAAAATGCGCTTATCGATAGAAAAATAATTATGAATAGCGAAAGAAGTGGCTTAATTAACAGCGCCATTTAAATGTTTTGCTAATTAGACAATCATTATATCTTAATTTTGTAGTTTGAAAAGTTTCATCGTAAATTATCCATGTTGTTCGTAAAAATAATAAAAAAAACTTTTCGTATCTCTTAACAAAGCAAATTAGATTCTCTTTTAAACTTGTTATTATTTAAATTTGATGCTGCCGAATTAGTTTTTTACGAAATTCAATATAAATATGCAAATGGCACGCCCGCCGGTGCCACATCTTTAAATTGATAATAAGTACATTGAAAATATGATATAAATCAACGCATTAATTCAAATATATGATAATTAATCAATCAATTAAATGAGGTAAACAGAACATGAACAATTTAGTTATTCAACGATCCGGGTGAGCAGTAAGTTTTTTAAATAAAGATCTAATTGGAGACACTCGTATCTAATGATGAGGGTTGCAGCACATTCATTTTACTTCGATTATCTTAATAATAAGACATCTACTTAGAAATGGATAATAATCCATCGCTTTTGTTTTGTGCAGATTCTTGGCATAATATTCAACGCATCTTTGATTTGAGGGTATTTACTGTATGGCTTTTTGCTAAGCCATTTAGCTTTGACTAAAAGATGTATAACGATACATTTGTTTGCATTCCCGTTCGCAAAATCGAACTTCTTATTATAGCAAGCTTCAGTTTTTGTTTTTTTAGTACTAATTAACGAAATGAAGATTGGAGCCGAACAGAAGTTGTCCAAAAGTTGATTATCTTATAGACAGAGTACAGTAGAGAGAGTATTTCGGTTCAATTAACTTAATAATTCGCGTTTAGAGAACTGGCTTTGTTCTTTCAAATTATGCATTCATGGAGGACCAATTTAAGATCCATCGAGAGTGTTTGTCTATACAATTTATTGAATATTTATTTGAGAATAATTATTTTACGAGTCGCTCACCTGCATAACAATTTGCATAGAATGGAAATATAAAAATCATCGCCTCCTACTATTATTATATTGCAATAGAAGAAGTGCACTTGTACTTTTCTTCTTGCATAAAACATCACTATCTTGATTCATATTCTTTCATTAATTTAAGCGCCATTATTAATTATAGAGGGGGTGTATTTTTATTGGTGGCAAAGATGGTTATTAGAAAATGCACATGCTTCTCGATTATCCGATATTAACAAGTATCAAGTTTGAAGCTGGGCCTGGCCGGGCCTCTAATATGCATGAACTGATAGCAGCAAATTGGTAGAAGACAGTTTTAATAGATTAAAGAGCCGCAATGAATTATCTATAAGCTATCTATATAGTTGGATGATTATAATTTATATATTCCGATAGTCCATCCATCTTTGCATGTTATGGTCTTCGCTGCACATCACTTTGTAAGTGCAAACTTCCCTAACTTGTAACGATATCAGCAATACATCAACTAGAAAGGAAACTCAAACAAGTTATGATAATTTTATTTGCATTCATTCATATTGGCGGATCCTAGAGAAAAATCCGGCCAACTTTATACTTAATTAATCCATCTAAAACAGGTGTGACAATTTATCGCTTCTGTCAGCACAAAAAATCAACATTTTAATAACAAATACTTGTCCTAATTTATTGTTTCGCGGAAAGTTTAACTGGAAAACAAAATTCGTCTGGCGAAATTGAATTTTCCACAGTTCACATCACAAATTAATTGACTTGTTTTCTGCCTAGCATTATTTTGTTTCGTAATTTAATCTTCTGACATCGAACATAACCTCAAGCTGTCATTCTGTCAAAATTGAAAACCAAAATGGCATCGTAAACAACTTCACTTCAGTATAGACCTCAAATTAATAAGTTTTTAATTCATTTGCAGTGAAATTGTGCTGTGTACGCCTTTTAAAGTTAGTTTAAGACTTTATTTAATTATGTTTAAGGTAAATTGGTTGAAATTATTGTTGAAATTATTCATTGGTAACGTTTTTTTGTCGCAATTGAATTGTGAGAAAGTTTTGTTTAATGGCTTTGTTTTATTATAAAGCAAAACCCTTATCACAGGCCTAAATCTAATTATAGACGGGGATAAATACATTATAAGGCTTTTATTTTTCCTCATTCGTTGTCAAAAATTCAATTGGTTGAAATTGGAAAGCATTTTTTGCCATTGATGGACTTTATTTAGCTTCATTTAATAAAAATACAGTTGATGTAACTTTTCTCATTAATTATCCAAAGAGATTCTAATTAAACTTGTAAATTGGATGGCAAATATAAGCATTTTTCGCATTTCTCGTGATGCCGGCCAAGCCAAATGTAATATCTACATACTACTATATCACACATAATAACTTTGACTGTGCAAATAAGTTTAAGACGTGAATTAAATACATAAACATGGTGCTCAAATAAATATTCCAACGAGCTGAATTTTAATCTGCTTCTTTATTTTTTAGACGGCGACGATTTTTTATGCATGGATAAAATCAAAAGATTTGGATTCTTGATGCAAAGCAAAGAGCAAAGCAAATAGGAATTAGTGGAACTGTTTATTTTCTCTTTGAAATTGGAAAAGTTCGGTTTGCATAGAAATAAGCTAGTTTAGCGGCCTAATTTGTTACCTGTAAGAGCAGTTAGAGCAAGCAGAATAACGGGGAATGTCTTTGACAAAACTTCCATTCTTCAAAACTGGCCGAAACTTTGCTAATAATTTAATTTACACCGTATATAAGTTTGCATCAATTAATCACAAGGAACAGAATGTTTGCCATCACATCCATCAGCCATTAATCCAAATAAAGGAACAATTTTAATTTAATTTAAACACGACGCGGGGCGGTCCAGACAAAACACAGATCAGGAAAACACTGTTTTCATCCCCGAGTGGAAATGCGAACTGGTGGCTCCAAGAAAATTTGTGACAGATTTCGAGAGGCGCTTTTTGTGACGCATGTCAACACATTAACAAATATTCTAGTTTTGCATCTTTTGTGCGATATCTAAGAAGTAATATTTATCTGTCCATCAAACGCTATTCATAAAATTCATCCACTAAATTAATAACTTGGGAAAGTTATTTCAGCGATATGGAACAATTCATCAATTTATTTGTTGATTGAAATTGAAAAATGGAATAGTCTGGATGAGGTAAATATTTATTTATTTATTTAATTAATAATTTTTAAATGGTGAATGCGCCAGGGTTACTATTTTTGCAATAATTGGTGAAGTCGCTGGTTTTATTTTTACTTGTGCAATTTCATTTAAACTTGGCCTGCTTATTTATAAAGCATTGCAAATTAAATAAATGAATTATTCAAATTGGATTCATTCAAATTCTTTTGTTTACATGCGAAAATATACATACAAAGTATTTTACTCCGTATAATACAAACTAAACATTTTTTTTTCCGAAGAAATAAATCCTGCCAAAACAAAAGCGATATATTTAAATTTAAATGTAAATTAGCTATTCCAAATGCGCATTAACTTTAATAAATTTATTTTTAAATTTGTATTTAAACAAAAATAGCTTAATATTGTGCGGCGCCATCTGCAAACGCCTCCACAAACTATGCTCCATATTTATAAATAATACAAATGTAACCTGATCATAATAATTCGTGAATTTACCCACGCGTTTTAACACATACAGACGCAGAACATTTTGAGTGAGTGTAATTAATTTGTATTTTAATTTACGCTTAGTGCAATGGGGCGTAAAGGACAAGTTCAACGAGCTTCGTTGAAAAAGAAGAACCAACGTAACCTCACAATTTCCACCGACGAGAAAGAACTGCTAATCAACGTGGATAAATTGCTCCGAATTAGTACGATCCCACAGCAAACGAACGTGCTAAAAGCATTAGAAAACCAAAGAGAAATCCAAGGGATTACTGAGAAAATCAAGCAATTGCAATTAAAATTGAATAAAAATCCTGCAGAAACTTCGGCCGATAAGCGAGCAACTGGCGCCATCGTCGACAACTTTACGAAGTGGGTCCGCGAGAACGGCGCTGAATTCAAGTGCTGTCAGATCGCAGAATTCGATGGCTACGATTTAGGCTTGAAAGTAAACGTAAATATCCCAGAATCATCGCTTGTGATTGCCATGCCACGTAAATTGATGATGAGTATCGAAGCAGCGAATCGAAGTGTTCTAAAAAATTTAATGGAACGCGATCAGATTTTGAAAAATATGCCTAACGTGGCTTTGGCTATTTTCTTGCTGATTGAGAAGTTTAAAGGGGACGATAGTTTCTGGAAGGCTTATATTGATATATTGCCGCTTAGTTATACCACGGTTTTGTATTTTAATTGCGAAGAATTGGAGGAGTTGAAAGGTAGTCCTACTTTGGAGGTGGCGTTAAGGCAGATTAAAAGCATTGCAAGGCAGTATGCTTATTTCCATCAATTGTTTGCGACTTCAGATGATGCCGTTAGTACGTTGATGAAGGGGCGATTTACTTTCA
The DNA here is from genome assembly GCA_963556235.1 of Cryptophagus acutangulus. Lineage (NCBI taxonomy): Eukaryota > Metazoa > Arthropoda > Insecta > Coleoptera > Cryptophagidae > Cryptophagus > Cryptophagus acutangulus. The sequence continues at coordinate 10,541,762 of OY744561.1, read as the reverse complement.
ACGAGTATTGGTGAGTGACTTTGATTTAATTTATAAAATCTGCCGATTGAATCTGTAGTCGGTCACATTATATTTTTTTCTGATCGCGCGAGACAGGTCATTAATTAATTAATTCGCGGAAATTGCTTTGCATTAGTTTAGTTTCGAAACCTAGTTTTCAACAAAGGCGCGCCTCTTTTTATTTATCAAGTGAGGAAAAATAAAACGCTCCACTATAATTATTAATAGAAAAACAATGAATAAGATTATTTTAATAATGGAATATAACACTTATTAATAATTATCAATACCACTCTTAGTTCAAATAAATATTGCACAAAAATCACATACATAAATAATAAATAACTAACTAGAAAATAATGCTTAATACGAAGGCTTGCGATCGTTCTCCCAAATATTATCCGACATACTTTGCAAATGACTCTTGTAATAATTCTTCTTACGCCCTAAAGTTTCGTTCATAAAGGTACGAAGCGACTTTCGTTGATCTCCCGCCAAAATCGGCGACTTAAATCTCGATGAAAAACTGCTGCAATAATTCAGTCGAGTTTTCCTCTTTTGTGACCATTTAAAAATCATCAAAATCGTCATAAACACAATAATAGACAAAGCTATAATTGCCAGGCTTGCTATAATTGCCGATTTGACACCGACCGGCAAATTAATCAATTCTTCATCATTATCTTGACTCAACTTGCGCTCCAAATCAAGATTCGACAACGAGGAAAACTTAGTTTCAATATTATTGTTATCTAGATAAGTCTCAGTTGTATTATTGTCTTCCTGGAACAAATCGGGGTACAATTGCTTCCACAAAAACGGTGGCGCTTGCTTATTTTCCTTCAACTCAATTTTTACAGTCGGAAAACTAGTAACAGTATACGCATCAATTGTAGTCGGCTCTTTTTTATTCGGATTTAGATCCAAATTAATTGGAATAGGCCGACTTTTCTGCCGCCGGCCAAACAATGGAAAACTATTAAAATGCGAATTCATACGGCCAACAAACGGTTCATCTGTAGGCTCCGGTTCGCGCGTCTTATTATGAAAAATATCAGCTAAGTGGAGCTGACTTGATCCACGTTCGCGTTGCTCCACTAATTCTTCCACAGTCATATTGCGCGTTTGCAGAATTCGTGCTAATTTCTCCTTAGTTTTCGGATCGTCCAAGATTTGCATTATTTCTTCTTTGGCTGTGATTAGCTTTAATTTCTCTGGAGGCTGTTGAGTTGTAGTAAAGGCTGCGTTCAAATCCAGCGACATTCTTAAGGGTTCGTCTTTTGTTGCTAGAATATCCTGCACGCTTATTGTGATTGGTTTGAACGTGAAGCCGATTTTCGGGTAGTTTTCTTCTTCCGCTGGGGCTTTAATTAAATTCGCTTTGGTGGTAAGTTTCTTGAAGTTGGTTTTCAATTTGGGGCGCAATGCTAGTCGATTGAAAATGCTGGTAGTCTGTTGCGGTTTTTCTGTGGTAGTGCTAGTAGTAGTAGTAGTCGAAATTTCCTTAAGAGTAGTGGTTCCTACTTCTTCTAAATCGTAAGCTTCAGTGAGTTGCACCCCAAAATCGGGCTTAAAATCCAAAGAAGTATAATATTTTGGATGCGATGGTACAAAAATCCGTCGTTCTGTAGTAGGCTCCGTGACTACATCAAACTTGGTTACATCCGAGTAGATTTTATTATCGCGATGCGCGTGTAAAATAGCCAAACGTTTCCGTTGTGCTTCCAACGTTTCCTTAGTGGAAAGCGATTCGATTGAATCTTCAGCTTGATCAAAGTTGCGGTTCACTTTTTGCAAAGCAATTGATGGTGGCAAGCGTTTATACTTTGTGCTATCGTCAAACTCTACAGTCGCTTCTGTAATTTCGAGTGGCTTCTCCGTCAAAGCAGAAATAGCCTTTTCATTACCCATTAGCAATTCGCTGAGCGAAAGATTCTTCTGCTGTAAGATTTCGCTCAAACTCAATCCCGATCCGCTTTGCTTGAGCAGCGCTTTTAAATCCGTTTTCGAACTCACAGTCGTTTCTTCAGGTGCGAATTGAATAGATGCACCAATTGGATTGGCATTTTCGCTTGTGATTATGATGTCGTCGTAGACTGGGGTTAAACGGCGTCGAATATAAGGTCGTCGGATTGATTCGTCGTTCATTTCTTCGTCCCAAGGCTCGTGTATTTGATCTAGTCTTTGTGGACGTACTCTACGACGCGTTGGACTTGCGACTTCGTCCGATTCTTCGGATGGTTGGGGCGGGCGACGTTTTCTTTTTCGGAGACGTCGCCGTTTCGTGGGTTGGTTTTCGTTGGCATTTTGGTTTTGGGGCAGCCAGCCGTCTGAATTTGGGTAAATGTTTTCTACGGCACGCCAGCCCTGAAAATTATTCGGTAGGGAGTTAATTTTTGACAATATTATCCACTTGATAAAGTAGAGTATAAGTAATTATTAAAGTTCATTGAACATTTGATCGTAATTGTTGATGAAGGTCAGTTTGTTTCTTAAAATTGCTGCTGTATTGAAAATAAGGAAGTAGGACTGCGTCCCAGTTTGTCGCAGTTTTATTTTATTATTGCACATTTACAATGTAATGCTGCGAGTTGATTATTTTAATTGTCTATTATTACATAAAAATATAATTATAATAAGCGAGATAAATATGCGCGCAGGTGAGTCAAGAGTTACTTAAATTGTTGTTTATCACATCAGCGTTAATTATTCATGTAAATGAAATCATTTTATTCATTTTATATTACAAACAAAAACTAATAGTTTGAAATAATTAATGTTGCAGGATGTTGAATTATTCAATAAATTGATAAATCAAATTTCTATGCGGAAATTTTCTATTTTTAAATTAATTTTATGCTATAAACATAATTGTATGTTTATTGTAAGTCATATTTGAAGGCTGCGAAACTTATCAGCGCAATTTAATTAAATTTGCAGACAAAATAAATTTATTATTATTATTAATTCAACCTTAGCACATAAAAATCCAATAAATAGCGAAACGAAGGATAATTTGTTATTGTTCCCTTTTTTATAATTAAAATTAAATTAATTTACCTCTGCGTTGTATTCCCTCAAATCGCGCACATTTTCTTCAGACGTTTCGTCCCCAACTTGACCATCTTCAGCCCCAAATCCAAAACTAATCGTCACAAAAAAGACCGCAAATACAAACACAATTTTCCACCAATCCATAACGGTGTCTGTTGTACACGCACTCCGGCAAATCGACTCTGAATGCGATTGCAGAAAATGAATGATTAAAAGCTAATCGAGCACATGGTGTTTACACCGCCAGTTGTACGGCATCATCTACAGAACACGATACGACTCCTTTCACATTTTGCTTGCTAAGAGGGGGCCCCATACAAATACAATACAGATTACAAAGCTTTCTCCGATAATTCGTCGAATTTAGCGACCAAATTGCTGGCAATTTGTACCTGGAGGATTATTTTGGGGATTTCAGTCAGGTAGATGGCTGAAGACGTCATCCGATTGCGCTGGAACTAATTTGGATTCCAACGAGTGGCATATGGTTGATGAAAATTATATGAATTTGCGTTGCTTTTCTTTTATGGTAATTAAATGAATTAACTTAGCTGGCTCGAGCCCAACCCATCTTTTAAATAGAAAGTGTAATGCCATAAAACGTTTTATTATGTTTGTCAAAGAGTCAGTGGGACACTTTTCTTTTGGTATTATTAACCTTGACTAAAAATTTGATTTTTCTAAACGGAGAATTTTTGAAAAATTGGAAACAAAACGCTTTGCAATTTCTATTCAATATTTCTTGCGTTGTGAAATCTATTTAATTTTCCTGCTTCGTTTACGCCTATCTCTAATTAGATATAGAGTCAATTAACTCGTTTAATTTCAATTTAATATTTATCTTACATAACTAAAGGGCAATATGATTTTGAAAGCTTTCTCAATTCAGTTCGATTGTTTCGGAAATATAATAAATGGAAAGAAAGACAATAAACCTTCAACTTGAACTGTTGAATTTGAAATTTAAATACTTGTTTATGTCACTAATTATATTAACGGTTCTTATCTAGTATAGGAATAAATTAAAAGTGTTTGTAATTCCAATTTCACGGTTGCTGAATGGATTTCGTTTGTAATTTAAATTAAATGTATCAAGGCTAGCAGCAGTGAGAGAGGGAAAGCATTTTCCTGGCAATTTAAATTAATTTCACTTTTCTGCTTGAAATATAAAAACAATATAAAAACTTTCTTTGGAAACGATCAGCATTCCGATCTGATATTATTTTTTAAAATACTCTAAAGACAAAGTGGCACACATTTTGAACGATAAGATGATATTTTGCTACTTTCATTTTTATTATAGTAACGTAATATCATAATTTTGTTGTCATTAGAGCTTATTAAAGTTGAATTATAGAAGAGATTTGATACGCTTGATGATTTAAAGGATTTTCCGAAGATTAGCATTAACATTAGCAGTAGATTTGTTTGTTCTGTCGTCAAGTCATTTGCAAATCAGCAACCGGAAAATATTTATATTTATTATTACTAAAAAGAGTAGTTGTATAATAATTATTAATTTATTAAATCTTGTGATGTAATAAGTGCCCAAATTTTCACACTCACTAATGATTCGTTTGTTTGTTTGTTTAAAATTAAAAACAATAACATTTCGACTGTTCATGTGAATACTTTTACTGAATTTACTTTCTTTGGATAGAATTAACATTAAATTAAGTCAGTTCAAACACGATTCATCGAAACTTCTTTGAATTAATAATAATGAAACAGGGAAAGCAGAATTGTATCACACCATGTTGTAGATACTTTCTTAACAACATATTTCTAAACATTAATAAACAAATATTTAGTACATTTTCCAGTCAGAAAAAACAATTAATTATCAAAAACCAATTTAAATATGAACTTTTTGCTTCACATGTAAGGGAAAGTGATAGTTTAGTGAGTATTGTTCAAACATTTCGTGTAGATATATATTACTTGAAAGTATGAGAAAATAGTTTCATTTGAAAAGTTATTGGAGCATCTATAAGTCGTCGTTCAACATGCAACTACATGTGAAAATCACTTTTTATTATTAGAAAACTGCTTCTACAATTTCTGCCTTAAACATTTCTCTTCCTTTTCTTAGCTGGGCAGTTTCGACCATCATGACCAGACAAAATACAATCCCATCAAGCGATGGTCAGCAAATGATCAATGCATTAATCCCGCTGTGGGATTTATGCAATCACACTAATGGAACGGTGAGCTTAACCAAACCAAATCACTTTACCTCTAAAACTACCTAAAAATCGCAGATCTCCACCGATTACAATCCCGATCTGGACCGTTGCGAGTGTCTGGCATTGCGAGATTTCAAAGCGGGCGAACAACTATTCATTTTTTACGGTGCCAGAAGTAATGCGGATCTGTTCATTCACAACGGGTGAAAAAAAAGCACTTTAAAAACCACTTTGTACAAATTCAAATGATTTATTTCAGATTTGTATACGAAGATAATGAGCACGACGGCTATTGGATCCGTTTGGGGATTAGTAGGTCGGATGCGTTGCAGGAAAAACGCAATGAGCTGCTAAGTCGATTGGAAATATCCACAACGTGCGATTTTTTCATTAAAAAAGGTCCACAGCCAATTAATGGCAAGTTGTTGGCGTTTGTACGCATTTTCAGCATGAATGAAGGTATATCTTATTAGTCTAGTCTGATTACAAGTAAATAATCCAGTTTTGTGAAAATGTAGACCAACTACAGCATTGGTTGGAAAGCGATCGAAGCGGCGATTTACAGTATATTGAATGTGCGCTGGATACCGTTTTGGAGAAGAAATCGTGGTCGTTTATGCAGGCTCGTTTGAAATTGTTATTAGCTTCTTATAAGACGACGCTGGAGCACGATTTGAAATTGTTGCAAGCACCTAGTGGTACCGCAGATGTGCTCAAGAGATTGGCCATTCAAATGCGGGCGAGCGAGAAGAAAATTCTTACCTATACGCTTGAATATGTAGAGCAATATATTAATCAGTAATTAAAAGTATTTATTTACCAGTATTTTGAATTATAAATTACAGAAAACTGTTTATTGTTGAATTAGTTTAGAACGTTGTCGTTTAAATAGCGCAATAACTTTAGCTTTTTCGAATAGGCAACCAACTATAAGCACGCAACTCGAATTAATTAGATCGCGATTGAGTTTCGAATGCGGAGCGCGCTTTGTGAATTTACTTTGTAATTAATCGCCGAAAAAATGTCAGAGTTTAATAACGGTTCATTTCAAGATCTTGAAAATAGTTTACGTATGAAAAATTTGACGAAAAATGAGTTGAATTTTAAATTTGTGGTGATTGGTGATTTTGGAGTTGGTAAGAAACTTATTTTAATTAAATTCCAATAAATTAATGTTCGTTGTTTAGGTAAAACATCAATAGTTGGTCGATACACTGATGGTAAGTAAGTTCTAGCGAGAACACATTCCACAAAAATCAATTGCGGCTGCATTCTTGGAATGCTTGAACTAATCAATAATTTATACATTTAGCTTCTTAAAAAATAGACTTGTCCACATTTCCTAATATTAGATAACATCTTTACAAAATATGCATTCATTTATTACGAGAATTATCTTATCATAGTGAAACTGAGTTGACAATCACGTTGTGACGTATTGTTTTAATCAAACAATGAAAACATGCTCCTGATAATTAATTAAATACAATTATAGGCGAATTTTCAACGACTTATAAAGTGACTATAGGCACTGACTTTGCTTTAAAATCAATCGAATGGGACAATGATTTGCGCGTTAATTTGCAAATATGGGATATAGCCGGACACGAACGATTCGGTTATTTAACTGGAGTCTTTTATAGATATGCGTAAGCAATAATAGCGCAAAAAAATGATTCTTTGTTCAGGACTTACCAAATATTGCAGCATTGGTGCCATACTCGTTTTCGACTTAACTCGACCAGAGACGTTTGCTTCAGTGCCGAAATGGCTCGAAGATTTAAGGAATAAAGTTAGTTTGCCTGGAGGAAAACCGGTGCCCGTTATAATTCTAGCGAACAAAGGCGATGTCGCTATGAAAAACGTGCCGGAACAAATGGATGCTTTTTGCAAGGCAAATAAAATTTTAGCCTGGTTTATTACATCGGCTAAAGCAAACATTCACATTGGTACCTTAAGTAATGCCTTAAAATTAATTGTTTTAATTATTGTATGTCATAGATGATGCAATGATGCGATTAGTAAATGCAGCAATTCAACATCACTACAGTTTGCAAATCGATGGACGATTAGATAACGATGTAGTGCGATTAGTTGAACCAACTGCTCCGGAGAAGAATTTGCGAAACTGTTGCCAGAGATAAATTAGATCGGTTCGTTTGTACATTGATTTAAATTTCTGGTAAATTTATTTGTACAACAAACAACTAACAATTGACTAAAGTAATTAATGATTGGGATCAACTGGCGCCTAATTTTTGAGCGGCTGCCATCGCATTTTCATTAGCTAATACCTGAAATTCTTGGAAGCGTTGCGATATTCGTTGGTTTACTTTGAGAAACTTTTCTAGGCAGTTTAGGGCGCATTTGTCCTGCAATCAAACGAATGTTGTCATTTAATAAATATTGCAAGTGACTACTTTGATTGTTTTTACATACCTCGCTTCCTTTAATGTTCCTAGAGGTAAAATCGGAAACACAATCGACGAAGCACATTTCCGTAAGTTTGTTGTACGAGATTAAAAAGTCTTTGAACTGAAAAATTGAAAAAATGTAACAAAAGTGGCAAAAATAGTGTTTAAATTACGGTTTTAATTTGTTCCCCATCAATATTTTCAACCCCTGTGCCGGGTGGTAGTGGTACACTCATTTTTATTCACTATTTTACAAATATTTTAAATAATAACGTGATCAATAGTTTTAAGGTTAGAATATATATATATGACGTTTGACATTTATCAATTTCGTTATGTGACTAATAGGGGGCGCGCTTACAGTTTTTTAATTAAAGCTAGTAAATTATAATTAAATGTTTTATTTATACTACATTACATTTAACATCTATTGACTATGTTGCTATTGTTATTATTTATATTATTGCCCAATAATCTATTGTCGCAAATTTTCTACTAAAAGTTGCTCGATTTGTCGCTAGGAGACGCCACTAGTGTAGTACCGCAATGTTGTCAAAATTTCAGTTATTTTGAGCCGCTTCAATTAGTTTCGTTAAGTGTAATGTGAATACTTAATTACTATAAGAAATTTACGGTTAAAAGTGATTATGAGGTCAAGAACATTCTGCAACAAGTGTAACAGTATTGATAGTGTGGATTAGATTTGCTAAAACAACGGTCTAAACATAACCTACAACATTGTTTACAAACATGGTAAGAAAGATTATAAACAATAAGATAACAGCAAACCAGGTCCAATTGGATAACAAAGTGAGTGTTGTTAAACATTTCAATCCAACGCGCCGTTGTACTAAAAGAAACGACGATGATAATATACCGGAAATCACTTGGTTTTATAAGCCGCAATTGCCTTTATATGTTCAACAATTTAACAAATCCGTGTTTGAAAATCAACTGTCGAGCGAATCGAGTGAAATACAAGTGAAACAGAAGCGTATTAGAACAATTCAAAGTATTTCCTCAACATCGTCCACCAATATTATCAATGCAAAGCCCAAGCGGTCGATTCAAAAGCACGACTATAAGAGAACTAATCGAAATAAATCAGCGCCACCTCAAATTTCTACCAAACGGAATTTAATTCCTAAAAGTAAACCTAAAGAAAGCACTGGATCATTACGAGCGGCTACTTTGGTCAGTTTAACTGATGAACGAAGCAAAAAAAAAGTTTCTCAATTGAATCCGAATTTCGATTCATACATTGAGAATCTAAAAAAGGAAATCCAGCAAAGTAAAGTGTCTAATAAGTTGAAATCAACCCCAGCCAAATCTAAACCACCGCCTATAGAGATAATACTGTCTCATAAAGCACCAAACGAAGCTTTAATGAAGCAATTACATTCTGAAATAGACGAAATGAAGGCGAAAAGTCTGGACAAATTCAAGACGCATGTAACGAATCTTAAGGATGAAATTGCCGATTTTCGAAAAGGTGGCCAGCCTAAGAAAAGAGTTGAAGAAGCACCGTTAAAAGTGGATAAAAACGTTGAGTGTTGGACTTGTTGTGCTAATGCAAATTTGGATGATGAAGATAATAAGGAAAATGTGCATCAGCAGGTGAATGTAGACGGTAAGCTTAATTTATTACACTGCGAGGCAATTTACAAGTAATTATGGTTTATTTTTTGTGCAGATAAGAACCTCTCTCCAATTGTCGTCGTCGAATCAGAAGGGTGAGTCAATTTGGATTATTTATTATATTTAATTGGTGTAATTAGTGATTGTTGTGTTGGTTGCGCGAAGTTGTGTAAATGGCATATTCTCATATAACAGCAGTTTATTTAAATCTGGCCACGTGCACCCTTTAAATAATTCGATATAAATTTAGAAATAACATTAAATAGAAAAAGGTCACTCTTGCCAATCCTTTTGTTTGCAAATTTAGCAAAAAAACATGCTGAAAAACGTGCCTATATAAAATTGGACTGAATTTGTTTGATAAAGAACGTAGAAGGAAATGATTAATGCACACACTTTTATTTATAAGGCAAAAAAATCAATTTCTTTTGTGGGGCTCCCCTTTTTTTATTCTTTCAACGCAGATGTCTTTGAGTTGAGGAGGGTTTCTTGAGTTGTACGTGCAGCTGTCCCGTTTGTCGATATAAACAGGACGTCTTTGTGGTCCACATTTGCTTGTGTGCTCCTTGAACCGTATGTTGAGCAATGAGCACACCTTTTCTTTTCCGTTTTGCCCAATAAATCAAACAAAAGATATTTGCATGAAATGACTAAAGTTGAGGAAGTAAATCGAAATATCAAAAGAAAACCTTCAACCAACCAAAAGTTGTCGTCAATTTGCCAATTCGCGCTTGTAGTAGTAATAATAAAAAAGGAATTGTGTGTGTTCGTATCGTATAGTAGAAATCGTTTCGTATCCGACGATAAAATGTACAAAAGTCCCAAGGTTAACCTTGGTATGTTCTATTGACCCTGTTGTAGAAAAGGCTGGCTTTTTCATTTTCCCGTCTGTTCAAGTTTTATATCGTTGTGGAGATTAGAAGCAGTTAAATGCACGAATAAGCAAGAGCCTCTTTAGCTCAGTGGTAGAGCACTGGTCTCGTAAACCAGGGGTCGTGAGTTCAAACCTCACAGGAGGCAGATTAACTTTTTTTACTTTTTTTTTATCAACTTTCATTTGTTTAAACAATATTATTATTTTATAATGCTTAGCATTGTTCATTATGTGGATAATTTAACTTCCTCTAGTCTAGACAATAAATAAATAGAACGAACGAGCGAAAGGGTTGTTGCACGTAGAGATCGAAGGAAGGAAAATTTGAAATTGTTTGGGGATGCAGGCCTGCGCAATTTCTGTTCCCAGAAAATGTGCTGGTAATTTTGGGGTCGATAATGCAGCAGGCAGCATCAGGAGGAGCGAATCGCTTTCTCTCCCTGTTTAGCTGCACGCTGTGGATCAATCTTTTTGAATCATACACGCAGTTCTAGTATTTGTAGTAGTAAATGTAGTAAATTGAGGGATGTTGCTTCAAGGATCTAATTTTCTTTGTATGCGATATACGTTTGGAAATCCTTCAAAGAGCATTGAATTAATTTCGGAAATCTTCTAAACGTCTCCAATAATCGTTAATATTTTGAAAAATAGACTAGATAGGCCTACAAATAATTATTTACATTTCTTCTCTATAAACATTGAAGGAAAATTTATTATATGATCCTCGAAAGTCGTCGCGGTGGTTTGTCGCTTTTCATTGTGGAATGACTAGGGGTAGGTCCATCCTTTCTGTGACACCTTTAATCAATATAATATCTGCTTCCTCGCCGCCAAGTGGGGCTTTCGTTATTGATCCAAACGCCGTTCTAACCAGTGAGCCAGCCAGCCAGCCAGCTAGGCACTTTTTTCCTCTTCTTCACTTTGCCTTTCGTTCATCATTATTATTATTATGGGGAGGGCTTCCTGGAAATGGAATTGAAGAAGTGTAAGAGACAAAACAAAAATGTACTTGGCTGCTTTGTTTGCAAATATAAATTGCGAACAATGGGTCTATAAAATGTGTACCTACGATGTGAAATTATACAATAACATCATTGTTCTTCGTAATGGAGTCTGAAAAAACAAGGCATAATCACATAATCTGTTTTATATGCTTATAGTAGTATTGTCTTGCGGGTATGGGGCCTTATCACAATCACGTGTGTGAGATTTGTATTGTTTTTCTGAAAGAAGTGGAACAGGTTGAGAGGCAGAGGCAGAGGAGGAGAGCAAATGTGGCAACAAGGCCGGTTCTTCTGTTGTATGTATATGCAGAAAATCCGGTGTTGTGTGCAAGTGCGGGTGGTGGAGGTGGTTAGCTGGCTAGCTGGCTGCTGAAACTGAAGCTCCACGGCTAAAAGGATACATACTACATACGTCACGAATCCTTGAACTCCATTCTGACTTTAGTCAGCGACTACAAAAATAACAGAAGCGAGAAATGCCTTGCTTGCTTGCCTCTCTTTTGGCTTGGCAATGGCAATGTTGTCACATCATTTCTTTAATCAACGATTTATGCGTTTATTTTACTTATCTATTAACATGGTAACAAGATAGAGGATTTTATCTTGTCGTATTATTATCATTATTGGGGAAATTAGGCTTTTTTTTAATGTAGGAGATAAATTTGTTTGATGATTGATAACGGGGATAACGTTGAGGTGCTTGCACTTTGATTGGATTTTTTACGTCATTGGAATTATGTTTAGATTGGAATAGGAAATGATAAATTAATAAGAAAAAATGTTTATTGGAACAGAGAATGTTTTTTCAAAAAATTACTCTAAAATTTCCCACTGGGGAAACAATTCAGACATTCGCAGCAATCTCAATTAATGAAGATGAAGGGGTTAAAGTGAATTGGATATAAAGTCATTTTGCAAGTTGACGAATGGCCGAATAAGGTTCAGAACGTCTCTAAAGAAATACTACCTTTAATGGATTGAGTTCCTCTCAGTCAGAGAAATCTTGCAAGGATTCCTAGATGTCTAAATGAGGACAATTGGATGCAGAAGCCTCTTCAATCTTCATTCCAATGAAAAAGTCTTTTTCATCCTTTTAATAATCCATTTTGATGATGATTGAAAAGTGCGTCAGAGGAAATGTTCCATTTAGTTGTTTCTGATTGCAAAAAATGCTTTTAGTTGTGTTTCCGACTTGTTGACATTGTTGAATGTCAGACACACACACACAATGCGTTACGGTTACATTGTTTAATGTGCGACGACCTTCTACCACTGTCTTTTCGGTTCTCTTCAGTGAATTTACAAATTTACAAACCAGCCGACTATGATAAAGTTTTGCGCTTCGTTGATTTGCAGTTAGTCTAGTAAGGGAAAAAAATGAGTGGACAAAATGATGATACAGTTTGACCGTCGTTGTTTTGATGATTTGTGTGCGAATTCTGGTCACGAAACCCGTCAATTTGAGCTTTTCGTGTAGCAAAATGCTGAGAGTTGGGCCACGAAGACGGTGCAGGGGTGGTTGCGGGTTGGTATTCAGACGTGATGCGATTCCAAACTCCTGAGTTGAATTGTTGATTTTTTTCGGACATGTGCTTGTAATTTATACGCCTGCAAAAGAAAGGAAAGATATCGTATAGTAAAATGGAATGATTGCATGCGAAATTATAAAAGTTATGGCCGTCTATTTTTGAGCGCTTTTATATGTGGTAGCGTGGCGCGTAAACTCTTGTTGTTGAAACACATTAACATTTTCACATTAATGGGTTCACATGTATGCAAATCGGATCTAATTTGACATGGTCACGAAATCAAGTGTGTTTATAGATGCTAAAAATTCGAGCCACATTTTCATTTGTCTGCCGGCTCAATAAGAGCTTTTAATCTTTGCTGCTTTATCTGGTTGATTTTGATTAGAAAAATTAATCTTATCGCCATATAAAATTAGGGCAAGTAAATAGATAAATGATGATGGTTTGGATATCTACAGAATTTTCATGTTAAATCATCTACACGCAAACTTTTATAAATTTCATTGCGGCACTGTGGGCCAGGTTAACGAAACCGTTATGAACCAGTCCTCGTAGACGCAACGGTTTTTCTCCAAGACATTCCAATCGAATTTTGTGTAGGCAGGCAGAATAATTGTGTGTAGGATCCAATCCCACTACACTATGCATGTTGAGAGAGTTGAGTTGATGAAAAAAGTGCAACAACGCCCTGAAAACTTTCGATTCAAATCACTCCACCACTCGGTATATAAACAGGATGGATGATGATGACTAAACGGAATGAAAGGGGAGAAGAGCGCAAGTAATAAAAGAGAGGCATCACGTTTTCCCATTGATTTTAAGATTAGCAAGCGAGGGGTCTTGATTAATTTCGAATGTAAGATGCATGCATGGTCACGGCTCCGCTTTTCGTTCGATCCCCTTGAAAAGTTCATTTGCTTATAGAAGATGTTGCGTTAGGCTTAGGATATACGCGAGAATTGCGATAGAATTGGAAATTGGAAACGGTGCAATGGACTCTGGACTCGCAATTATTGAATATTGGTGTAAATGCTACCTACTAGTAGTAAGTTGTAAAAGGGGATGAGGAGCGCGGCCCGTTTTGTGTGGTTGGGACATCACATCATTGATCGGGTCGCACACTGTGACGTCACAAGGAATTCTCTCCTCGCTCCTGTTTGTACACCCTGGCTAAAAAAGGAATTTAAGGGTACAGTCGATGTGGCAAGTTGGAATTGTTGTGTTGCACACCCACATAATGTTGCCCGGGTTTTCTATTGACCATCTTTTGGTATTGATGTGCGCAGCTTTGGAATTTGCCACTGAGCACTTGACTTCTACTTTTTTGCAGTTTTTGATTTACCAATTTGGAATTTAGGCACTAATAATCAATAGGGAAATGGATACAATTTAGGGATTCATTTCTGACCGTTACTTTTTTAGGATATTGATGCGTGACAGATGTCAGTCTGTCGTCACTCATTTAGTAGTGCCAACATTGTATAGGAAAAGTCACCAGATTTGTAATTAATTGCAAGTTGTATGAATTGCGTTTATTGTAAATGGGGAATTATGACAATAGATTGCGTATTTCTTGTAATATACAGTGTGGTATCACGTTAGATGGTCACAAGTGAATGATGGCGGTCACGACAAGTACCGTGATGACACGCAAATGCAAGTGGATGGCGTGTCTTTTTGCATTGCATGCGTCCGCAACCGAAATTAATATTAAACATGCTAGTTTTTCCCACTGCTTTTAATTACTGCTACTACAACTGGCATTTTGGCATTTCTACTCCGTTCATTAATTATTCGTTTAGTAACATTTGTGCAAATGTGTTGGCAATGGCAGCCATACTTCATTTTGACATAGTTGCCATTTTGTAAATGTGACGTGTCAGCTAATTATAGTCGATTGTTTGGTTTTGATTTATTTTTAATGATGTTTATTGAATGGAATGCTGTGTGGAGTTATCAAACTGAAAACACAGTTGATTCCCGAGAGTACGTTTAAATATTTGGCTAGCATTCGTGTACTGGGTGACGTAAACGAACAAATTAAATATTTACGTTTTAGTGTTATTTCTCTCGTTTGCGTACAGAAATAACACGACTCGAATGTATTTTCGTATTGATTGATATGAACTTTATTGATTACATTATGCGCTGCTGCTGCCATTGCTGCTACTTTACCACATTTAATTGTTATTAATAAATAAGTAAGAGAGGAGAACGAGAATTTCCATCATGCATCGAATAAATGGTCCGTTATTATTGTAATAATAATATACTAACACAACAACTCTGGTAGAAAAATACATAGTCTACATATATTTATTTATCTTCATTGATAATTTATTATGTTGTAGAAATTTCGACTTTGGAGTCGAATATAAATTCAAGTAAAGGTCATTCATTAATAAAATTGCGATTGGTTGCATTTCATTTGAAATAATAATGACTCTATAAATACCAATTCACCACATCTGCTCTCTGATGGTTTGAAACTAAACATTTTTCGAGAGGAAAAGTGTAAATTTAGCCTTCATGCTCTCTCACTACGAGTTTACTTGAAAAGAAAATACGGATATAGAATTATATCTACCCTGTGGCGGTTTAGCTTCCTTTCCATATGCAAACGGATTGCTTGCTTGCACTTTAAAAACCTACTAATAGATTCCAACTCTACCAAAATAATATTATGTAAGTAATACTATTTTTTATGTTATTTTCGATGATGCCGCTTGTTTTTCTTCCTTTGCTTTTTGGCCCGATTCCAAAAAGCACGTCATTAGAAAAGTATTGCTAGTGAGAGAGAGATTTTGAAAATTGGGGAGAAATCAGCAACGTTGGCATCACTGATTGTGCAATACACTCCGATTTTGTGTTTATTTTATCGAAACCGTTTTGGAATAATATTTGATGATAAAAAATAAACTTAAAGATTGTGTTGCATAATTTGCGATGTCATCATTTATTAACGGTTTATCGCTTATCTAAAAACCCAAACAATAAATTTCAATGTAAATAAATATGAATAGATAAGAAAGCGAAACGCATTTAAGTAAAATCTATTCAATAGCTAAATTTAAATATATATTCAGTTGGTATTTCGAATGAACGCCAAAGATAACGGAAGTACTAACTAAACTAACGAACGAACGAACTAAAAGAGCGGTGCACGTGAGCTGGTCGTGGTTCTTGTTGATAAAATACGTCATCTTTGACTTTCATATCTCTTTCTTTGAATAAACAGTTGGAAATTGTACAATAAACTAGACTTGGCTTGGCTTTTATGACGTAACGTTAAAATTTTCGTTATATGATGCATTGTAAAAGTAAAGGCTCTCCTCAACTCAGTCAGGTATAACATAATAATAATAATAAGAGTTGTAACAAGGAATCGATATAAAATATGACGTGTTTATTGGCAAAAAGAAAAACTGCCTAGATCACCCTTGACTCTGGTCATGATTCTGTTGAGGGGGGCGCAGCACCGGTTCTGGGTGGCGTGTCGATAAATCGTGGGCGATACTTGAACGGTTTCACTTGGTTTATGTGTGGGTGGAATATGATTATGTAGTCGTCGACGACGACGACGACGACGGTCGAAGAAGTTGAAAGACTGAGACTGAGGAGGGGTGGGTGCATATTTGCATATCGTAGGGTGCAGTGAACGCGCAGCGCGATTCTCTGCTGTTGCTTGCTTGCTGACCATAATCGATCCAATAGTCTGGCTGGCCATCAAACTTGGAAAACTATACACTTGTTTGTGTGCTTGCTAAATAAAGTGTTTACTATTTGAATGAATTGTTGCTGCGCATGGTTGATGACCTTTTTTGCCTTTATTTTATGTAATCATTTCTTTTTTAGGAAGTAATTTTATGGCTTGGGTGCGAGTGCGATATTGATTCAAGTTTCTGGAATTTGATTATAACTTTTCATTGAGTTAGGTTAGTAATGTTGTGAATTTCCATTGTGTTTGGCAGAATCGTTTGGTTGTTTAGTATTCTAATTGGTAGGGTTGTTTTGTTTATTAAAAGCCGATTAGTGCATCCCCCCTCCACCCCTTTCTAGTAAAGGATAAATTCTTCTTAGCCAAAATTTGTAAACGTGCCGTCTAAGGGTAGTTGCTTTATTCCACAAATGTAATTACATGTCATTTAAGTAATTGTACGCTTAAATAATATAATACATAGTCGCATAAATAATTCAAGCGTAGTGGTGTGTATTTTGTATAAAAGATTCGACCTCATTCGGTTCGTGGCCAGAATATTAAAACTTGTACAGACATACACTAGCTCACTCGCCCAAAAAAAAATTGTAAATTATTCAGATTAACCTTTAACAATATTAAAGCACAACTATTTGATTTATCGAAAAAAAAAATGACATCAGTTATTAATATTAATTAATGTAAACATGAGAATAGGGTTGTAGATGACCTCAATTCGAGTATTCCCTCTTGCTTGTCTTCCTATTGAGGTCATACCTGCCAACCCACCAGCCAACCAACCAATCACTAATTACCTCTCCAGGAATTGACCCATTTTAGCCACGTTATTGCTAATTGGCGTTGTTTATTTTTGCAAAATGACCTAGAAGCAATGTTGTATTATTTTTTATGATATTGTTTATAATATCGTTCGTTGAAAGTTTATTTTCGTAGAAAAAATGAGCTAAAAATACGCTGTTTAGCGTTCGCCACACACACACACACACTCACACACACGCATATTATATTTCCGTTTTAAAAATAAAAGAATTAAAATTGTTGGAGCAGGTCACGTTAAGTTAGTTAGTTGGTTAATAATGCGATTGATTCGATAACGTGAATACAATCAATAAATTCAAGCGCGCCAAATTCAAATGAGTTTATATATAAACAAGGAAATTGACTCGAAATTGATTGCCAACGAATCAATGTCACGTAAAGAAAAATAATAATAGTAGTGGTGTGCACGCGTTTGGTTGGATCCACTTTTGCTAACTTGCCTTGCCTTCAAAGATATTAGTCAGTGTTATAAAAATTCCATTGCATTTTCGTACGAAAAAACCGTTTCTACGAAAAATGTGTGGTGTAAGCGTCCCCACCACGCGAACATACCGAAAGTGCGCACGCACATTGTGACGTAGCTGCATGTTTCTATTGGGTGTTCAATTGGCGGTGTGACGTCATAGGCAGTGAGCTGGCTCTGAGCTGCAGCAGCACCCGATTTTCAGTTCTCGGTGTTGAATTGTGGTAACGAGTAGATGTTCAAGTGCGCAGTGTATTTCTAGATCCGAATATTATAATCTCATTGTATGTGGTGAAATCCAAATCGAAGAAAACAATTAAATCCGGTGCGATAATGTGATTAAAGTGCATTAATCTACCCCGTTTTTATTTTCGTTGAAGTGTGATTGTTGAAATAAATGGTGAAAATGTCTGTCATGCAGATGCAGCAGGCTAAAAGGCAACAATGCTACCTGTGCGATCTGCCTCGGATGCCGTGGGCCATGGTGCACGATTTCACGGAGGCAGTGTGCAGAGGATGCGTGAATTATGAAGGTGCCGATCGCATCGAAATCGTGCTGGAGACAGCAAGGCAAATGAAACGTGCTCATGGATTCCAGGAGCAAAGCAGAGGAACAAGTCATAGTGCGAAACAGCATCGAACGGCCGCCGCGGCCGCAGCTCACGATAACCATCAGAACGGCGAAATTGTAGCGACTTCCAGTCGCCAACAGAATCCATCAGCCAGTCATTATGGCTTGCATCATCAGAGGACGAGCACTATGTTGGAGTATCAAAATGCACCGCCGCCACCTCGACGGGCCCCCCAAATTGAGAGTAATGCGGAGCACGAAGCGCTTGTAGGTCGTAGCAGTGTGCGGTTGCCGACCGCCGCTCATCTTGCAGCCGCTCATCATTCGTTGCAGCAGCAGCAGCAACAACAGCAGCCGCATCATCATGTAGCTAGTGCTAACGGTAGACCTGGATCGATGCAAGGCTTGAAACGGAGTTTGGTTACTGTTGACGATGATGATCATCATACTGGCGGTAGTCATCATATGAGTAACGGAGATGTTAACGGAGCTAAAAGAATGATGTCGGTTGAGGAGCATAGTAACACAGTGCGACCGCCGCTTACGAGAGGCGAATCTTTGCCGGCTGTTTCGTTGGCACAACCTTTTGTTGTGTCAAATGAGCAGCAGCAACAGCAGCAGAGGACGAGCTTTAAACAGGAGAAACATCCGATTCGAACTGCTTCGTTTGATGCAGGCACTGGCTTTAAACCGAATGGTAAGTTTCGTTTAGTGCTGGACGTTTGTAATTCTGTGACATATTGGGTAGTTCTTTAAAGAGTTTTAGCGACGAAAATGTCGAAAAAAAATGAAATATGTCGCTTAGGTATTGATTTCTTGCAGTCAAGTCAAGTCAAATCAATTCTAACGACTTTTGTGTCAAACTTTCAAGTTGGTATTACCTCAACAACAATAACAAAAAATATGACGACTTCGTCATCGTTGTTACGTGACTAGAATTGAATGTGACGTCATTTCGACTTCCCTCTCGACTCGGTAATCATATAACAACAGAATGTTGTTTGTAGATTGAGAGGTCCACACTTGAAAATGGTTTTTAAAGGGAGATGGAAAGGTCATAAATTGTACAGATAGCGGTATACCAAGCAATTTGGTGTGTGATGTGTCAGACTGTGCCCGTCCCCCCTATCAATTTAATTTAAAATTAAAAGGCTATCAAAGTTCACCACTTGCTCGCGATTCTCGTAATCTAGATTATCAGAATTTCCAATTTTGTTTTGGAGACACGGTTGTGCAACACCAGGCAGCAGCAGCCATAATATTTCTGGCTTTCACTCGGTCAGCCTTGTGACGTCAAAAACCAGTCATGCCAAACCGATTTGCTGTTTGCTCTGGCTGGCTAAGAGAAATATATACTACAACCGGTTTGAAAACAACTACACACTCAGTCACTGGACCGGTTTTCATAATAAATACAAACAATGTATACTTTACTCGAGAGAAGAAAAAAAAAGTTGAAGAAAAAAGATTCCAACCGGTTGTATATGGCTGCCATGTCAACTCGTGTAAAACTTACTACGTCATCACGGTATCTCAGTCTTGGTCGTTTCTTTCTACTATAATAATATTGATGATTCTTCACTATAAGAGTTTACCTGGCCTCGTTTTGTGTTTACCGTTGTGTGACACCTTTGGTATTTTTTACACTCCATTCTTTTGGTATTTAAATCCAATTGCAGTTTACCCATTATTTTTTCGGTTAGTTTATATGGCAGTAATGGCTACCATTAAAATTAATTAAAGCACAAAGGCTCATTGTATTGTACGATGGAAAACGAGATTAACTAGCCAACTAAAAACAAAAGGCTTTGGCCGGGAAGGGATATTGAATATTGAACCAAGTACAAAGAAGTTGGATGGATGAAAACCAGTCTTTTGACATCAAGATGACCTTGGAGAGTTTCTCACGGTGCAACTGGACTGAACTGAACGATGCAACCCTCTCTGGCTGGATGGCTGCTATCTGCATTTTCGATATTTATGCAGCTCACACAGCATCTGTTTCGAGATGGATGGAAAAACTAGTCGGGCTTTAATTTATTGGTAGTAGATCAGATGTGGAATTGCGATCGAAGGTAATTATTTTTGTTCGTTTGTCGAATAATTGAGGCAGCATATGCCAGAAGGACGGCAAAGAGAGAGACGACAATTTCGATGACATGAAATTGTTTGTTTATAAATAAGTACGGGAATGACGTCATTTCTATTTTGCGCGTCGCTTCTTGTATTCATTAAGGTTATGCCTTGTGTTTGTTTGTACCAATTTTTCTCTCATTTATTTCAAGGTTTTTTTATTGAAATTTGCGCTGATGTGTTAACCGCTTTTATTTGCTAATGGATGCGGGAATATTAGGTTTGAGGGTCGGTGTTACGTATTTTGAAATTGTCTTGCCAATTTTGAATGGCGAAAAGTCTCTAGGAATTTATTTATTTGAACTAATACATCAAAGGCCGATTGTTTTCAATAATCAACCATAAAGCAGTTAATAAGTCACGCTTATTATACTTTCAAATAATAAAATGGTTCGATTGATTGTTCATTGTGACGAAATCGAAATCGATGTGATTGAATTTCGCTTGTTCATTCGTTTTGTTTTTATTATAATTGGTGTTTTCAAATTGAAATTGTGCGAATATTTGTTTGTTATTGTATGTATCGGCATAAAATATGTTCTTATCGTTTCAAAAATAATTTGCAATCATGTGCACTTATGTATTGCATTGCAGCAAACTGCGTTGTCAACAAAAACTTTTAATTTATTAAAATTATAATAATAACAAAACAATGACTCACAATATTTGACCTTATAGATAGATTATCGCATTCTTATTTATTGGCTTTTGTATCGAAAAGTTCAGTCAGGTGCCACCACTACCATCATTCTAATTATTCGTTCTAATTGATGGTTATCTCTTACAACTACTTCCTCTGACCCAGAGACACACACACTGAGGGTTGAAAAACAGACGGTATTTTCAAATGTACAGGTGGATGAGTTTTTTACTATGTTATTATCTATTTCCTTAAGAAAGCAGATGGTGATGGTATTATAACTAAGCCAACAGCTGGTTCAGGGGACACCTTTTCGCCAAGAGGGCTGCATTACAGCCATAAGGGAGCCCTCTGTTTTTCTTTTACTTTGCAGTCTTTATTCGATCGAATTCGAACTATAAAATCCTTGTCCGTCGACGATTTGTCTGCTGCTGGTATTTGGATAGCGCGTTTTTGCAACATTCTATCAGGCTTGCAGAATCTGACGGAGGAGGTCAGTCGAGAGTCTGTACGTGTATTATCCACGTGACCTCGTTTCTCGTTTGCTACGTCGCGTGACGTAGTATGTACTTGTAGCCTCGTTCAGTTCCGACTCACTTCGATTTTGTGTTGTTGCTGATGATGCTGATGGGAACTATTGCTCTCTCAATGTTTGTTCCTTTTCTGTTCCTCTCTTCTTGCTTGCTTGCTTGTGTGTACGGTTACGTCGAACGAATTGTGTGTATGCATGCATGCGCTCTCAACGGAAATGTGTCGTCATGCCCTTGATTTCTTTTTATATACTCCACTCATACATATTATCGTCTCTTTTCTCTTTGCCCAGCATTTTGTTGTTTATCGCTGCGCATTGGCTCCGTTCTTTATTTTATTTTTCCAAACTATTGTAAATATTTTGAGTTCTGCTTATCGAGCTATTTATACTCTTCTTATCAGTTTCGAGTATATTTGCGGATGTATAGCGTTTTTCTTGATTAGATGGAATTAATTGTTTACGCAGCACAATTTGGGTCGATCGATAAATGTCACAGAATTACAATGTATAGCGACATCTAGTAGTAGCTCAATAAATAAATTGAGGATTTTGTTTGTAGTACCCGTTTCAGCCGCTAGTGGCGTTAATAATACCACTTCGAGTTCGCCGTTATTAAATAATCGAACTGGCTCGCCGCCGGATCAGGCAAATCCCACAGGAACCGGCTCACAACAGAATCAGCAGCCGTCCGCTGGTTCTGGACAAAGTCCAATGGCGGCTCTGATGTCAGTGGCCGATAACTTGCCACCGGGGAGTCCCCGGTCGGCTGGTAGTAGTCCACCGACGAATGTAGCACCGCGATCTGCGTCCAGAGGATCGCAACACTCGCCAAACTCTACAGGTTGGTTTTGATTGGTTTGCGGGAGAGAAAAGGTGATGGATAAATGGTTGTTTTTGTTTTAGCAGCGTCTTCAAGTGGTCGCAGATCATCCGGATCGAGACATGTCTCTTCAACTACAGTGACTTCGACGGAAGCCGGTGCAATGAATGCTGGTGGACCGAATAATGAAACGATGAATGGTAGTGTTGGCGAAGGTGTGGCGACAACACCGGCCACAACAGCCACTTTAAAGTGCACAATTTGTCAGGAGCGGTTAGAGGATACGCATTTTGTGCAGTGTCCGTCAGTGCAGCATCATAAATTTTGCTTTCCTTGTAGTAGGGAAAGTATTAAGAGACAAGGAGCAGGATCTGAGGTTTGTTTGCTTTATTTAGTGCGTTGGATTTGGTTTGTGATGGTTTGCTTTTTTTGTTGTAGGTTTATTGTCCGAGTGGGGAAAAGTGCCCTTTAGCGAATTCAAATGTGCCCTGGGCGTTTATGCAGGGCGAGATTGCAACGATTTTGGGCGAGGAGTATAAAGTGAAGAAGGAGCGAGAGTCGTAGGATTGAATTGAATCTGAGGATCACTTTTAAAAAGTGTTGGCTCTTTTTGTAAATTCGACCCTAGGTCGTTTTGAAGCAAATGTCTCTCTCACTCACTCTGTGCATATTCGAAAGAGATGAAATTGTAGAAATATAAAGTTGGCGAGGGCTTGGAAAAAAAAGTAAATTGGATCGATTGTGTGTAATGGAAAAGTGAAAAGGCTGTGTCGGAATTATTTGTTTTATTTTGTTTTGTCGATTTTTGGGCTGACGAATTATTGTCCGAATTGAGAAATTGTTTTTTTGATTTTGACTCATCAACAACACCACTTACCACCCACCACCACCACCGAATTATATATGAATATATTTAAATATATGGCTAATGTCGCCGAATTTGTACATAAAAATCTATCGATCGGGTTGTATTAAGGAAATATGTTTCGTTTTTGCAAGCAACCACTTTGATTTCTTTGTTTCGCTGTACATACATGTAAATACCTAAGAAGAAATGTGCTAAATTGTACAAATCAATTATTAGGACTTAGTCGTTAAGTAAGGAGATGTAAAACCACAAAACGCACAGCTAGTCAATAATGAATGATTTTCGTAGCTAAGCTAGTTGTTGCTAGATTTGGATTTATTCTAAACAAACAGAGGAATACTGTTTATAATTTGCTTTCTAATTGATTGATTAATTAGAAAAGGAAATGATTGTTTTTCTGTTTATATTTTATTATGGAACGTACACTAGTCAAAACTATGAAGTTGTTTCGGACACTTCATAAATAGGAACTACAAAACTCGCTGGTAACATATAAGAACGATATTTAAACATAAACAAACAATTCATCAATATAATGATGATTAATCTAAATAATAATGTTTATTATTTTAATATCTGTAACGGTATTAATTAAAAATATTTGTGTCTTTCGCTTTGAATTTAGAAGCGACCAAAAAGACGAAACTTTATTTATATTATTGTAAAATAATCCTATCTTTGTATATAAATAATTGAATGTTCCCCCCACACACCACTAAAGACATTGTTAATTAAACAAGTGCGACCAATGAAGAAGAAGGTTCTTCTTCATATTTTTTCTGTGAAAATAAATTTTAATTTTGAAGCTATTAATAAAATAGTTGTGAAGAAGATTATTGTTGCTGTCAAGCTTTAAGAGATAAAAATTGATTTTTTTTGTGGCCTAAATATAAACAACACGATGATTTCGGTCAGTTTTTATTTTTGGGTACTAAATTTGTGATGCTACATGCACAGATTGAAGAAAAAAACATAATAATTGTATTGACAATGTCAGACTTATTGTATATTGTAATAATTGTTAATTGAATAATTGTTTAACTAAAAAGCTTGTACAAAATAATGCTGTTAGTTTGATTGATGTCGATATATAAAATAATAAATACCGCAAAATCTTTTAATTTAAACCTCTTAGCCAATCACATGCATCCATAACCTGCCTCTAATTGGTCAATATGTTTTGCTTCCAGATTGAAAGCCCCAAATTTAACATCTACCTGTTCCTGTCTCGAATCTGATAGTCAAGATGAATCAATTATTATATCGAAAATCCAAGAAGCAAATGTTCTAATTGATCGCGTTAAAGATACTTTAGCTACAATTCGCGAGAAGAATTTAAAAACCCAATTATCTGAGATTCCATCAGATATAATTACAGTCTCCTCATTAGATTCTCTGAGTTCAGAGCCGGAACGGCCACAAACGAGACGAGCTGATGATATTCCAAAAGCGGACGACAAGTTTAGAACTATTTATAATGAAAATTTGAGTGAATCTGCATTTGATTTTGAAAGTGCAGATTACTTGCAATTTCCATTGAATACTATTACGGAACGATCTGAAGTGTCTAGTATTGAAATTAGCCAGGCGAATATTCCAGAAATTCGAGCAGAAATTGTACCTGAACAGCAGGTATCACCGAAAATTAGAAAGCTAACTGTGCAAAAAATGCCGGCAATTAATATTCCTAGAGGATATGTTATGCAGAAAACTTTGAATTTGACTATTAGGCCGGATGGGGAGTCTTTGAATAGTTTTGTGGAGGAAAGCGATAATGTTCGGTATGAAGCTATTAAAGTCAAGTCAGGCACAAGTAGGAGTAAGCTAGTGAGATCGACTTTAGATAAAGAAAAAATAGAGGAAATAGGGCAAGAATTGGAACTGGAAGCATATATCCTAAAGAAATTGTCAAATAAAAGCGTTTCCTTTTATAATAGAGTGTCGCAGTATTTGAAGAACATTGATGAAGGTAAAAATGAACATTAATTATAATTAATTATAATTTTGTAGGTTATGTCTCACTCACCATTTTGTTTTTGTTTTAAGATGATCCAATGTGCGACTATGATCAAATGGAAGGCGAGATTATTTGCAAATCGTATCAAGTCGTTTGTAATTCGGAGGATTCCATTAGTACCCATAATCCTGATCCACTTACAGCGGAATCTTTTGAAAAGGTGCAGCAGATCGACAAGGAATTGTATAAATCCTACATTGATCCGGACGGTGTGAAAAAAAGAGAAAGTGTACATAGACCGCAGAATTTAAAGGAGACAGTGCAGAATATTCGCAAGAACATTAATTTAATCAAAATGGACTCCGAAACAGGTAGGATTTATTTGAATTTAAGTTTGTGATTAAGCCACTAGGTAGCGCTAAGATATGTATTTAATTTTTTTGGCATTGTTGCCATGTTTTTTTTATAGATCGCACTCGATTAGTCGAAAGAACTAGTGATCCTTTGAAACTGGTTGATTATGGCTTTCTTAAGTCCGAATCAACGCAATGCAATTTGGATATGGAACTATTTGTTGATGTTGCTTCCAAAGATATTACTAGTTCGCTGCTAGATTCTGAGAGTTTGCTGGAAACAGAAGCAGAGCCAACTGAGAAACCTGATACTTTAGTTTTAAGTAAAGAACCAAGTGAACGTTTAAGTGAAGAATCAAGGAAACGTACTAGTTCAATTGCAAATGCAGTTGAGATAGTTCAAGTATTATCTGCGGAACCAGTAGAAAAGCCTTTAGATCCAATAAGTGACGATGCGATAAAATCGAGTAAAACGAGCAAATCTGAGCTGAGTGTAGAATTGGTGATTAAAATATTGGAGGATTCCGAGTCTTCACAGGATGCATTGAAGAAACAATTTGATATTAAGCAGGATTTAGATAATATTCGAAACTATTTCGATGCGAAAGATGAATCGTTAATGTCAAGTGTCACTTCTGACAATCAAGTAGTAGAGGAAGCAGAACAAGAAGGAGAGGAGGAGCAAGACAAATTCATTTCCATGCCAGTTCAAATTAAATTGGACCAAATACCGGTAATGGCGGCTGATAAAACGGTTCAACGGAAAAGTGGTGAAAGTAAAATCGAATTGGATGTAGAGCCGATTACTTTAGTGGAGAAAATTGATAGATTTTCATCGCCTTATACGAATACTATGGAACCAGTCAAGATGAGGGTAAAGAAACATCGAAGCAGTAAAGGTAAAACAAAACATTTAAAATTGGAAAGTTCCCTATCAGAAGGTGAAATTAGATGCCAATGTAGTTCGAGTTTGGGCGAATTTCATAAATGTGCCAACATAAAATTAGAAAGATTCCCTAAAATTTACAATCTAGGTAGCAATCTTAATGTCGAGCAGCATCGAACCTATTTTAAAAACTGGATGACCTATTATGTTTATAGAAATGAACGGCGCTCTATTAATGATAGCAGTTCCGAAGCGACTACCAGCGGTAGTCATAAATAAATAAATGATTTATATTTTATATTTCAATAAAAGCGATTTGTAAGAAAAAATCACTTTTATAATGCAATGCAACCAGCAAAACATATTGGGCCGCCATTCACGTACGTGGTCAAAGTAAAGCCCTCTGTCGGGAAAGTAGAGAACGGCTGCTGTTGAGTGGAGGAGGTGGTTAAGGAAAAAAGTATGGCCGCTATCTGACTGCTCCTGACAGTCGCAACAAAATAAACGAGCGAAAAAAAACGAAACATAATGTAAATAAGTCTGTTGTGGGTTCTGTGCAAATATCGCGAGACGTGTTGAACGCAATTGTACGGTTTAGCGTGGAGTGTTTTTGTGATAATTAATAAATGGTTGTGGAAATGTAATGTGAAAGTGGCCCCCAAAAGTGGCTGTGTGTATAAAGTGTTCGTTTCAATGACCACCTGGCTTTCTGTCAGCCGGGCCTTATCATTTCAAATATGATGGGCATTAGCATTGTTTACTCGAAAGGAATCATTTCAAGGACTAAACTGTTAAATTGGTAATTATGCAGCCATTTCAGCCCCTTTTCCACCAAAACAAATACTACAATTCCGATTGTAGAAAACCCACTTTAGTTAAATAATACTTGTTAATGTTTATCATTGCCCAAAGTACAATTTTAATTAATAGCCGATAAAAAAAGCTTCAAGTATAAACAAGAATTCATGGGAATACCGTCGTGTTTTTTTATAATAATCGTAATTTACTTGTTAATTGAATTACGGCTACTGATAATTTAATGTGTTTTTATACTCTCTGCCACAATTACTTTTAATTTGTTCTGTGTGAAACTATTTTGCATAAATGCATAATGATCTTGGTGGATTTTGGTTAAGTTGTCTGGTTGGTAACACTGACCAGTGACAACCATCTACAACTAACAAACGGTTACTTCAAACATGAAACAACTATTTTCTTTCATTTATGCTATAATAATTAGCATATAATAATTAGTTATTAGTGTATCAGTTGTATTAGTGTATGTTTTGGGTAAATTCTGCACAAAGTTGGTGGTCTTGACTGCCAATTTTGAATCCAACTCACTTTTAGGTTAGACACCAGCGGCTTATCGCAAAAATTGATAATAAACCGCATATTCAGCGAATGCGAAATGATAAGATTGTGTTTGTTGTGCGTAGACGTAACGAACTCGACGGATGCCTCCGTTGGTGGAGCTGAGCTACCAGCTGAGGTCCATGGAACCGCCCCGCAATGGAGACATGGTCAGCTCGTACCTGCGGACGGCCCTGTACGACTACGATGCCCAAGGCGAAGATGAACTCTCGTTACGCACAGGCCAAATTGTGGAAGTGCTTTCGGAAGATGCGAAGATATCCGGCGACGAAGGCTGGTGGACCGGAAAAATCGGCGACAAGGTAATTTTTGGTTCTATCTTGACTGTTCATTTTTTGTCAATCAATTAATATCACTTATAAAGGGCTAATTTATATTATTTATGTGTAGGTGGGCATTTTTCCGTCGAATTTCGTAGCACATAGCGACCCATCCGACGATCCCATCAATCATTTGGCCGACATAAAGCCGATCGAGATAAATTTCTCGGAATTGGATTTAGAGGAGGTGATTGGTGTAGGCGGTTTCGGCAAAGTGTATCGCGGTTTGTGGAAAGGACGCGAGGTGGCGGTTAAGGCCGCTCGGCAAGACCCCGATGCGGACATTTCAGTGACCTTGGACAATGTGATCAAAGAGGCGAAATTGTTCTGCCTTTTGCGGCACGAAAATATCGTGTCGCTAGAAGGCGTTTGTCTGATTGAACCGAATTTGTGTCTGGTGCTCGAGTATTGCAAGGGTGGTTCGTTGAATCGCGTTTTGGCCGGCAGGAAAATTCGGCCCGATGTGCTCGTCGATTGGGCCATCCAGATTGCGCGGGGCATGCAGTATCTGCATTGTGGTGCCCAGATTTCGCTAATTCATCGCGATTTGAAGAGTTCCAATGGTGAGTGTTTTATGCATTTTTTCTATATTTTGTTTTGTTGGTAAAGTCCATGGTCGTAGTTTTGAACGCGCAGCCTGTTATCAGCACGAGGTTTGCACTTATCGCCAATTCTACACCGCATCATGTGACGCTAATTATTTGTGTTGTGTTTTGTTCTTTTTTTGTCTATACCTAGGTATATCGTAATCATTTAAGAACAATTAACTTGACGACTGACGTCATTGTGGTGTGCGTATTAGAATTTGAGAAATGTAGGCTTATTATTGGGTATAATACTAATAGAGAAATATGTGCCTACACATTTTTGAATACACGGCGAGATAAAATTATGTAAAGAATTTCGTTTATCAGCTGTTTTATTTGGTTTGGATTGTTGAGTAGAAACAAACTTTGTAGGTGGAGACAAACAACAAAACTATTAATTTGAAGTTTATGCAAATAATATTATAATGAAATGTATTCAAACGGGTCCAATTAAGTAGGTTTCATGGGAACTAGAAGGTGTTATGACTGCAAAAGCTTTTAATTTTGAATACAAAAGCAGTTTTTTTATTCGGTTTTCGATCAGGGAAAATAATTCTCAATTATTTAAAAATTGGTTAATCCTAAATTGGAAATCAATTACAACTATAAAGTGTGAATTATTAACCTAGATGCAATGGTACACAATATACTATATGCAATTTGAAATAATTCAATTAGCATGTGTTCGACATTGGACTTCCTTAAACGGTTTGAGAACGGCTGCAGAGAGAGAAAGAGTGGACTGGGTCACCGCCCTCTCGACAAATTTCAAATGTAAACAATTATTAAAACGCCACCACACAGCACAACAATTTCAATATATTCTATTTATTTATTTATAAATAATGTGCACACCTAAACGAGAAAAATACTATCAGGTATTATTAGGTTTAAGTCTAAGCGTAAAATATATTTATCTATAAATAAGAATGAGTTAAGAGCATGTAATTGACTTAATTGATCCGAAGCGAATTTTAATTTTGCTTTTATACAAATCAAATCCGATTCGAATAACCTAAATACTACGCATATTACCTCATAAATGCAAATAGTGGTTATTTACACACATTCCTCCATATATGGAGGGAATTAATAATCCCATAAATGATTGCGATAATTCTAAAAGTGGCTTGCTTTCTTTAAGAGCAAGAAACACACAAAGCTTGTAGACGTCGTTCTTGTATCCGGTCTGGATCCGGTTTGTAGAGGTCGATGGTGGCCTCTGGGTTTATCTTGAACCAAACTTAGATGCTGAAATATTAATTGGCGAAAGCAAAAGTCATTTCTACCGGATTTTCGCATTTCTTTTTTAATCATATGTTGAGCTAATTTAATTTTGAATTTTGATGACATTTTGAGGAGTGATTTTGAAATTTAACTTAGGACAGGCTTAAGAAGCGTTTATTTTGAAAAGACAATATTAATATTTGTCTCGATAGTTATTTGTGTGTATAAAATAGATTAGATTACTGTGTGAAAACCCATTTATTAAATTAAATACGCTATGGAATTTTGCTATATTTTTGACAGTTGTTTGGTATTAAGCGTGATTGATTTGATTTGTTTGTTTGTATTGCAACATAGTATTTTATAACTGTGGCTGATCGAAGCTTAAATATGTTTTCTTGTGCTATAAAGAAAAGGTAAACATTTATTTTTGTGTAAAGTATAAATATAAACACACGACCTTCCTCGGATGTTGCCTTTAGGCCATAAAACATGCTTTGTGTTGGAGAGATCCCCGTGCCAGTCGCTAAAACACATCTTTTCTGACGCTCTTATTAAAACTATGCTGTAAATAATTAAAATCAACAGATTAATAACGGTTTGCACGTAAAAAGGGCAGTTATTCTATTTTACCGACATATGTTTTGACATTCTTTTAGTCTTTACATTATTTATTATGTTTTTAAAACAAACAGTCAATTTGTGTACATTGACTAGATAAATAATTAGCGTCAATTGTTGATTTATGAATCCGATAAGCTACCACGAATTCAATTTGTATTTAATCGGCATCTCTTTCATCTATTTATAGTTCTTCTCAGCGAAGCCATCGAAAACGACCACCTACAATTCAAAACATTGAAAATCACCGATTTTGGGTTGGCTCGCGAAGTCTACAAAACCACGAGAATGTCGCAGGCTGGTACTTATGCATGGATGGCACCAGAAGTGATAAAGAACTCGACATTCTCGCGCGCCAGCGACGTTTGGAGCTACGGCGTTCTATTATGGGAATTATTAACGGGCGAAACGCCCTACAAAGGAATCGACACATTAGCAGTGGCTTATGGGGTTGCGGTCAACAAATTGACATTGCCTATACCAAGTACCTGTCCCAAACCATGGACGGAACTCATGGAAAGTAAGTAATTTACATGCAAACTGTGATGCGATTGTCGAGAACAATGAATGCTTGTAAAAGACTTGCATAGTAATAACTGGTTGATGGATGTACAGATAAGTTATCGACCTTTTGGAAACAATATTAATTTTTCTTTTAATTTTAATTAAGAATGTTGGGAGTCCGATCCACATAGACGGCCTTCGTTCGAGCAAATCCTAGAGGATTTGGATAACATTAATCATTCTTCATTCACACAAACGCCTCATGAAAGCTTTCATAATATGCAAGATGATTGGCGACAGGAGATTGAAGCGGTTCTTTTGGAGCTTCGCAGGAAAGAAAAGGTAAAAAATTCGATTTACTACTAATTTAATACTAACTGTAGTGAAGTTGTTGCGGAATGCCGCCATTTTGAATCTATATTTGACACATCAGTCCTTCAAAGCTGCTACTATGTTACTAACTTATATTTCTGTTAATGCTTACATTAAATTATTTAGGAATGCAAATCATACGAAGAGGTAACTATTTCATTTGCATTAATTATTGTTTCCCGAACTAGATGGTGGTAACAGATTTGTGCTTGTAGGAGTTGCGATGCAGAGAAGAGGACCTTAACAAAGCGCAATTAAAGCAGCGAATGCACGAGGAACAGCTGCGACAAAAGGAACAGGAATTACACGCAAGAGAAATTGATTTATTGCAGCGTGAATTGCATTTCATGATAACGCAACAAACACCTACGCCGCATACTAGAAAAGGTTAGAATATGTGACAGTTAGTTGTTCATCCATCTTGGATAGTTTTGTTTGCACAACTAATACGGACCGTAATTTATTTCAGGCAAATTTAAAAGATCAAAACTGCTGAAATCACTTAAAAAGCAGCCGGGTACGAATATCAGCTCGCCATCAGACTTCCGACACACCATTACAGTACAACAATTAACCGAACATCCTAAAGGGATGAGCGGCGTCATATCCCCGCAAAGTCCACCAGGATCACCAGCGATCTCGCGATTGCGTGCCATTGCTCGTAAGTGAAACCAAATTGAATTAGAAACGCATGAATAATGCATGAATTGCCTCCAATATAAGTGTGTGTGTGTTTTTTATTTGATTTGATTTAATTTGCCGTATTATTTGTACTAAAATAATAGTAAACAAAAATGAGAGAAGCACACAGAACAATAATTGGCGGGGGGATGAATTAATATAAAACAAGGGCCTATTTCAGTGCCGGCGAATGGAGTGAAAGGGAAAACGTGGGGTCCAAGTACGTGCCATCAGCGCGAACGAGGTCACATAGCGATGATCAAACCGACGCCGAATCGAACAGCGATTTGGTCGAAAAGCGCCCCGAATCTGGACAAAACGAGGAACAATGCGTTGAGTAGTCGCCAGCCGATTGATATAGGTAACACAACTTCTACAGATATCAGTAGCAAAAATTCGGGTTTGCAACAGCTCGTAAACAAAATATCCGCTTCTTTAACACCCGAATTCAAACGGTTTGGTGCTGCAGCCACCAATACACATAACAATAGTTTTCCTATCAATAATGCTGCTTCTCTAATGCAAAGTAAAAATGCTGCGGGGCTGGGAGCGAAACGATTGAGTCGCTCGAGTGGGAATATTCCGCGCTACGACACTGTGTTTACGACTAATAGTTTTGTTATTCGCACTCAGGTGAATAATGGCTCATTTGATGATATTCATGAGGGTGATGATTTAATTAGCGACCAAGTTTAGAGTGGTGCCATCTATCCGTTGTTTGTTGCTTTGCTTACGAAACCATAGATGGCGATAGTTGTAAGCACAGTTTAGTAGCGCATGATGATCAAAGAAACTTTCATTCAGTTGATGTAGTATTTCTTTTATTTTTATTTTTCTTGTTTTAATGTTATGTATAATTAGGAGTTAGGTAGAGTTTAGGGTTTTTGAAAGTGAAGACGATTTGTTTAGCTTTGTTTTTGAATACGTTTCAATTATCGTTAATCTTATGATTATTGCTTGTTGTTTGAGTGACTATTGTGTGGTTTACTTCTCTTAATTTAATTTATGGACGTGTGAAACGTGTTCGAAAGACTTGAGTTATAATTTTTTTTCTTAAATTGGTGATGGTTTATTTTTAATTGTATTTTTTTTTTAATAAACATTGTAATAATGTTTTTTAATGCTGTATTTTTTTTTTTCGATGTATTTACTCACGCATGTCCTTTTTTTTACATTGAAGTTTGGGTTTTGCCTACACGCACGATTCAAGTGATTAATTATTTCTTATTATTTGTAATTCTAACCAACACCACTTTTAATCAATTAATTAATTCTTGTACTAAACTTTTAACATCTAGTACTATTATATTTCGCCAAACTAAACGTGGTGTTGGTCGCTCTTTTACTACTACGACATGCAATAAGTAATGTAAACAATATTTTTGTAGTAATTGTATTCTAGGATTTTTTGCACTATAGGTAGATTAGGTGTTTGTTCTTGAATATTTATAATATCACTTAGATAAACACGAATTCTTATAATGTGTGTATAAATGCAAGAATGAAAAAGCAGGCTTGAATTAACAGATTATGTACCGGAAGACTGGGGCCCCGAATATCCGATTCCAGGCAGTGTCCGACACAATGTTCCAATACCAACCTTGTATAGTGCTGATGGTAATCTATTAATCAATCAACAACAACAATAATTAATATTCTGATTGCAGGTCAACGATTAAAGCCGAAACTAAGCATCGTCGAACTAGTTCTTTATAATTTAGCGGCGATGCTGGCAGGTGTCGCTTCTGGCTATGACGTAAGACTGTCTAATGTCTCTCCATTACATCCCCGACTGCAACCGAACAGGTACCTACTCTATTTATTATCATAATTACAATGTATAATTATAATTGGCACATTTTAGAGCGGAAATCATCGATTTACCAGCTTGGCGTCCAATAGAAAACCCCGACTACGAATACTCTACAAGCTCCGGCTACAATCACAACACTTATCACGGCCCCACTCGACATTACCGCCCGCAATTAACAGGCTCACAATTAATCACACTACAAAACGAGGAAAAGAAGCCATTGCGTTTCACGGATTCCCCGCAACATCACCCACCCAATCCGTCGCCTAGACGCAAATCCAGCTCAACTAGTAACGACGGGTCCGAACTTTACGCACCCTACGAACGCAACGCCACGATTTATATACCGGGCGATTATCATAATGAACCAAACTACGGCGGATACAGCTCAGAGTACAGTGGCACCACTACATTGTACGGTTACGGCACCGATTACGCTTACGATAATCCGAGCAGCATTAGTAGCGGATCGCGAACGCCGCAACGCATTCCGCACCGCCGCACGCCGTCGAATG
This sequence comes from Cryptophagus acutangulus, assembly GCA_963556235.1. Lineage (NCBI taxonomy): Eukaryota > Metazoa > Arthropoda > Insecta > Coleoptera > Cryptophagidae > Cryptophagus > Cryptophagus acutangulus. Next base: position 10,507,289 of record OY744561.1, on the reverse strand, counting down.
TGTCGAATGCCAGTTCGACCACGACGAGCGGTTCGAATGTTAACCCGAGCTTTAGATTAGAAGATGAGTACACGCCTACACAATTTGCGAGGAGAGAGTATGCGCATCCGCATGAGCAGTTTGAGCGGCCGACAACGCTGGAAACGTCTGGATACACCAAGTTACGTTCCAGTTTGAAGAGGAATAATTTTTATCAGAGTGGTCCAGCGGGAGGGGGACATTCCGGTGGGAATACGCCGACGAATCCGACACCACCTGATAGTTTGACGAGCGATGACAGTTCGTATGTGTCGGCAAAGGATAGTAATAGTAGTGTGAGTCGAGTAAGGTTTTCGCCGACGACATTGATTGATTTGCCGGTGCCTGGGCAGAATTTGGATACAACGGTGCCATTGCAAGCGAGAAGGACAAGGCCCAGGCCGTCGTTGGCGGAGATGGAACGGGAGTTTTTGTAGTGGGAAGCTCAATCGTGTCGGTAAGTGCGTTTTACGTTTTCAATGGGCGGGGTGGTTCCGAAAGAATTTGCGAGTTGCTAGTAACTGTGATTATGATTGATTGCGGTTAGTAGTGCTAGTGAGCTAGGCAACTAGTAATACATTTTAATTAAGCCACCAAATTACGATATGAATTATGTTTTGCAATTTATTAATAGGTACATGTCCTACTTTTAATTATTCTATCTAATTAGGATAAAGAAAATTCTATTTTATTGTGATATAATAACTTAAATTATTAATTTTGTTTATAAAGTGTTAGAGGCACTCGCCCATTATTATTTTTCTGATAATTACTAGTCGAAATATGAAAAGCTCCAGCGCAGACAATTTTATTGTGGCTGTAAATAATTATTATTTAAAGTTTGGGCTTTAAAACGTAAACTAACTAGAGAAAAAGAAAGAAAGAAAATGAAGACTTTCGATATACATACTGCTCAATAAGATGTTTTATGAATTGTAGTATTTTTTGTAAATTTCACAATCCATAGTGCCTGTGCAGCTTATTGTACAAGTGATATATCCTCATTAAATAGTCATGTTTATGTGCAATGTTGAAATGCATCATTTTTTGATTAAGCTTTTGGCTTAAATGCGCGCATTTATATAATTGTTGTGTTCGAAAATGCAAATTGAAAGAAGACTGTTGTAGAAAAAGAGAAAACATTCCGATTTCTTTTCTAATTAAGCAATCATCGTACTACTATTAATTAATAACTGGTGACCAATGTTTGCATTTTCCTAAAAATGAATGCAAATGCAATTCTTTTTGATTGTGGTAAATTAAAGTACTTAATTAAATAATTAATTATTTTTTAATCTTAAGATTTGTGTGGGAAAAAACTAAGTATTATAATGTTACAATAAAATAATATTGATTTTGTATTATAATATTTATGAATTTGTTTGTGGCCATTGTTTTAATAATTGCAGTATACATAATTAATTAATAATACTAATTGAATCACGAAACTCTAATTGTTTGTACATATTATTATATTATAAATATAATCTAGTATTATTATTATTATTATATTATAAATGGCTTCCACATTGATGATAATGATGATGATGAATGACTGATTGATGATGAACATGTCAAAAACATCCATTATTTTATTTATTTTTTTGTCTGTAATTATTGTATTATTTTATTATACATTCCAACTGATTTTCTCTGGTAGAAAACTGAAACATTAAATACTCATAATGGTGTGAATGATTACATTGTATTGATAACAACCAACAATTTAAAATAGAATTTTTAAAAATTTAATGCCACCTTTTATTGGTTAATATTAATACCTTGTGATTTTATAAATAAATTACTGTCAGTATTATTAAAAATGCTAGACAGGAATGACGTATTTAATTATAATAATGTATTTTCATGTTAAAAATGTTTTAAATCTTTCGAATAGATTCGCGCTTTATGTAAACGAACGACCCCCACGAAACGTACTCGGTCGGCGGCAATCGGGATCGGTCGGAAAATCAGATGATGTGGTGTCATGGTGATGATAGTTAGCTGTGTGGTGCATCGCTTCATTCAAATGGACAAATTCGATGATTTAATGTAAGTGTTTAATTATTTTTATCGTTTATTGCATGCATAAGGTATTTCTACGTTTGATAAAAGATTATTTTTATTAATTAACAACATAAATAAGAAATAACAATACATTCTATTTACAATTGCAATCGCGTCCAAAACTCCAAAATGGCGACATTCAAAATAATAGTACGAAACACGACCACATTTATTTCTTTTAAAAGTAATATTAATTAGTGCTAATGCTAATAAATTAATACTGCTAGAATAAATAATCGTACAACACTCACTATTTCATAGCATTGATTTGATATAAAAGTGGAAATTTTATTTAAAACTACAGTTAATAGTACATTGCCTCGTGTTAAAGAATACCAAGCTGGCCCAACTGTAAAATAAAAAACCAATAATGAATTAGAGCATTTTACAAATCAAGTTAAAGTCAATAAATTACCAAAGTTTGCTTTTGCTGTTCCTTTTGCAAAACCGTTTCAGTTTGCAGTGGATCAAACTTGCACACCGCTGCTATTACTCTCGCCAAAACTAAACTCTCTTTTCCCAACATATAATTATAGAGTATGTTTCTTAAATATTCAACTTCGGTCGTACTCGACAATTCCGAACAATGATTCAAAGTCACTAGCGTCTCATCCAACTTCCGATTAAGCTTCTCATTATTATTCCGCAATTTTTGCAACTCATTCTCATAGAACTCAATCGAACTCTTATTAGTTATATCTAATGATTTGTACAAGGTGAGTTTATCTTGTAAGCTTGTAATCTCTTGCTGGAATTTTTCGCTTGGGATTTCCTGCTTTAAAATTTGGAGCGACGCGAGTTTATTTGAATTATTTTGTATATTAATTGGCGAAATTTTAAGCTCTTGGATTTCATCGAGCAGAAGTTGCTTTTCATGATTCAGTTCATTGTACTGATGCTCTAATTCATTAAATGTTTCCTGCAAGCGCTTATAATTGGCGTTGGACTTTAATTCAGTTTGTAATGAATCGTTTTGGAGTTTTAACGCCTCAACCGTGCCTACTAAGACTTGGTTTTCTTCCGATACGTGATTGTTATCGGACGATATTTGATTTATTCTTAGTTGTAATTCAATTATTTCAGCGTTAAATTTTTGGCAGTCGCTTGAAAGTTTTGCATTTTCCACACCAAGTGTTGCACAATTTTCCTGTAGCTCACTAATTCGTAGTAAATTATCTTGAGTAGCATTTTCTAATTTTGTAGTTAATTCTTTGGAATGTAATGAATGTTTCTCATCGGCTTCATCAATTTGAAATTTCGCTTTTGATAATTCTTCACTTAACTGTGCATTTTCATCAATTAATTTCTGCACTTTATTCTTCAACTCATTAATTTCCTTTGCATTAATCGCTTTAATTTCTTCAAAACTAGTTTTAATTAGCCCCAATTCACTCGCAGTACTTTTCTTCTCTTCTTCGGCAATGTTCAACTTATCTTCAAGGTCCTTAGAATGTTCCGCATATTTCTGCAAAGCTTCCTTGCCATGACTAGCAAATAATTGGCGCTCCATTTCAAATTCGCTCAGTAGCGCTTTCTTTTCTTTCTCCATGGAACTAAGTTTCATTTCCAACAATTTACATTCATTTGAATTAATATCAATTCCTTCCATTTTTTCTTCGTACAGTTTCACCTTTTCTTCCAAGTTATGTATCGATTTCTCCAAGCTGCTATTGATTTTCGACAACTCAACAATTTGATGCTCTTTTTCGCTATTATAATGTTTGATGGCGTTAAAATCTTGTTCCAACTTCTGATAATTTTCATGCACTTCGTTTAATACGCTATAATTTTCCTGACCATGTTTTGTCAAGTTTTCTTCGAAAGATTTGCGCTCAATTTCAAATTCGCTTAGGAGTGCACGATTTTTCTGTTCAACTTTTGCTAGTTTCATTTCAAGTAGCTTGCATTCGTTTGAGTTGATAGTGTACCCTTCCATTTTTTCTTCGTATAGTTTTATTTTCTCGTGAAGCGACTGCAAAGTATTTTCCAAGGAGAAATTGGTTTTGGATAGTTGAACGATTTGTTGTTCTTTTTCCTGATTCAAATGTTTAATTTCATCAAAGTTTTCTTCTAGTTTGTGGTAGTTGTCGTGTAAGTCCTTGATTGCGCTTTCCTTTTCTTGTAATATTTTACTTAATTCTTCTTCTTTGATTTTAAGTATAGATTTAGTGTCTGCCAGTTCTTTTTCGAAATTGTCGGTTTTTTCAACTAGTTTTATTAATTTATCTCCCAAAATTGTGTTTAGTTTGTTTAGCTCAATGTTTTCGTTGCCCTTTTCAAAGTTTTCTTGTTGGACTATCTTGAATTCAGCTTCCAGTTTGCTATAATCTTTGCCCAAGCTACTCAAAATGCCACTATTCTGCTCCTCAATTCCACTTTCAATCTTTCTTTTTTCCTCCTCAAGCATAACCAATCTACGTTCCATCATCTTGCATTCATTAGCGGAATGTTCATAAAGTTCTTCCAGCTTTTCAAAATTATCATCCTTTGTTTTCAAATCTGCTTCCAAACCTTGAATTTTTACAGTGAATTCTTTTAACTTGCGATGCAATTCGTTACTCTCCTCAATTAGCTCTAATTGATTCACTTGCAGCTCTTTATAAAGTGCATCTTTCGCGGTAATAGCTTCCTTTAATTCTACATTTTCTAATCTAGAACTACCAAGTGCATTTTCGCTTTCGAATAATTGAAATTGCACTTTTTGCAAATTCTCTGAGCTACCGCTAATTTGATCTAGCTTCGCTTTAAATTCTGCTCTTAATTTTTCAGTTCTCTCTTCATAATCTTTTTCTAAATTTAATTTAATTTTGTCTTCTAAAGTGAGCAATGCCTTTTGTGCCTCGCCTCTTACTTCTATCACTTTCAATTCAAGCATGTTTATATTTTCCAACGCTTCATTTATTTTCGTAATGTTTAATTCATTTTCTGAATTTTTCGCTGCAAATTTTTCCTGGCAATCGGCTATTTCGATTTTGTATTTTTCGACTTTAAGCAACTCGCTGTCCAGATGATTATTTTTCAAGGTGAGACTTTCAACTTTATCGATTAGCTTTTTATTCTGCCTTTGCAAATTTTCTAATTTATTATCGGTTGGTTTAGTTTGCGTTTCAATTTCATCTAAACTAATGCGCAGCGTTTCATTTTCGCGTTTCAAACTCGCCAATTCGGCATCTTTGCTCAAAATTTCATTATGCAATTCCATTTTACTCTGTGCCAACTTCAAGTTGTTCTCTTTTTCGCGATCGTAGAACAGCGCAATTTCCTTTCTGTATTCTTGCTCTTTTGTTTGGAATACAATAGAGTTGGCTTTCAGTTCTTGGATTTTTAGATTGAGGCTTTCAATTTCGTTTCGGGCATCATTTAAGTATTTTCGAACTTCTTCCACGCTCTCGCTGCCATCGTTGTCATGGTGGTGTTGTATTAGTCCGATTTTCGTTTCGAGCGAGTCAATTTTGAATTGTTTTTCGTCTAGTTCGTCGCGTAAAGCGCCCTCTAGATGAGCTTTAGCTTTTTGTTCTAGTGTACATTGCTCTTTAAGTTCGTTTACACGTCGGATGGCTTTATCTTGCGTTTCTTCTAGCAGCAACTAGACAATTAATCCATCATCAATTATTAATACGATTGATATTATTTTAATGCCAAAATTACCTTCATTTTGCCGTTCTCCCGTTCCAAGTCCTTGTAATGTCGAGCAAGGTCCGTGTAGCGCCCTCTGTATTTGTGGTAACGCGATTGCGATTTGCTAAAAGCTGAATATATTTGCTCTTTGCTTAAATGGCCTAATTGCGATGATGCACTGGATGCATTGTCTTCCACTTCGCTCGCAGATACGTCTAAGTCGGACTGCAATTTTTTTTATTAGTGTGTTGTATCTTTTGTGTTTGTTTATTATCTAACCTGCATATGGTACAAGCTAGAATTGAGCTCGTAACGTGGTAAGAAAGACACGTCGCTTGCCATTGAGGTATTTGAGTTTCGTCGATATCTGGTGTTTTCTTTTGGCGATGTAAGTGAAATGTTAGAGAAGCCCGCTTCGGCATTTGCAGAGTTAATGCTTGTATCTGGAAAAGAGTTACTTGTTAGTTTTGCAGTTTTTTTTTGAGAGATTGTTTTTCCGAATTACCATCTTCACCGATCGAGAAGAAGTTTTCTTCGGATGGAATGCTTGTTTGTAATCGATCGCTGACTGATTGCGTGAATTGTTGCAAACGTTGCGGTGAACTTTTCACTTCTTCTGTTATTTTTTCTTTTAGTTTTTTGAACATATTGATGAGCTTTAGTGGTTTATTTATTGCAAAATATGAAAATATACATTACACTCCTTAAATTAACCTAGAAATGACGTGACAAACTTTTGAGTTTTGACAGTTTGTTTAACTTTTTACAGAATATGGACAGTAGGCACAAATTAGAGTAGGTCAAATCTACTATCCATCCAAATGAGTGGTGCTGGAACTGGAAACTAGGTGCCGCCAAAGTTGTCTTTGTCATGTAAGTTGTATTCTGTCAGATCTATTTTCGTGTAAACTCGAGCGTCTAGAGCTATGGTTGCTTTATTTTTGAACCATCCAAACCACAATTGCTGTTTTCATGTAAAATAGAGCGTTTAGAGTTAGTTTTCTCTATTTTAGAGCCGTTAGAGGATAGGTCTGCTCTATTTTCGTGTAAACTAGAGCGTTTAGAGCTATGGTTGCTCTATTTTTGATCCGAAAATAATAGAGTGTATTGAAACCTTGTAATTAGTTATATAAGATACTTTTTAAAAGAGTCATTATCTTCTAGAACACTCTGTATAATTGTGTAATTTTTATTGGTAACGAGTTCAGTTATACTAGAATTTAGATTGCGGAATTGTGTTTGCAGAACTCTGTAATTGTTGGTAATGAGTTAGTGCTACTCGATACAGATGGCGCAAGTATGCTTACAGAGTTGTGTAATGTAGAAGCGCTGCAAGCTTTGAAGTTATGCAAGTTTTGGACCATTGCAAGCGTAAACTTACAACGCTTCGAAGTAATGCAAGAGCAACGCAGTCTCAATTCTAGTTTAATATATTTACGCAATGAAAGTCAGAGGTATTTCAATAACTTTGAATTTTCAGAATGAAATGGACATCGAAACGCAACATTTCTAGGACCCAAGCACCATACCTCCTTAGGGTTAAGTTTGTGAAAAAGAAGAGAAGCAACATTCACCAAGACTTTTATAATGGTAAGCTTAACTGGCAATTTAAATAATTAACAATTCAATTCTTTTTTGTTATCATTTTTATTTTCGTAAATTTTAGTACATGTTATAATTTTCAGAATGGACTGAACATTGAGGGTGGACATTTCACATTATTTAACATATTGTAACGAAGTGTTTCCGCAACTTTCCTAAAACAGAACAGAAGTTGTTTAGCGGATAAGTACTTTACTGCTATTTCGGCACTAATACTTACTTTATTCCATGGGGCTGTCCGCCAAGGCATGATTAAGTTAGTTTTGTGGTAAATCCTGTGCGGAATTCAGAATACTTGAATCGTGCCCGTCCGGAAATGTAGGCTAGTAAGGTTAGGGTCGTGCTACAAAATAATGAGTCACGTATTTTATGAATCACTTACCAGGTTTTCCGTGCACGTCACTGGGCTGTTGCATCTCGTTGCCATCTGCTCCGATGCACGTCACCTGCGCATTTACTGCACTTGCACTCCGATGCACTGCTGATGTTTGTTTACGTTCGCGCATAGTGAAGTTAGCAACTGTCAAACCGAACACCGTAAACTGCACCAAGTGATCAGCTGTTGCAGTTCACTGCTATTTCGGCACTAATATTTACCTTATTCCATAGGGCTGTCCGCCAAGGCATGATTAAGTTAGTTTTGGGGTAAATCCTGTCCGGAATTCAGAATACTTGAATCGTGCCCGTCTGCAAATGTAGGCTAGTAAGGTTAGGGTCGTGCTACAAAATAATGAGTCACGTATTTTATGAATCACTTACCGGGTTTTCCGTGCACGTCACTGGGCTGTTGCATCTTGTTGCCATCTGCTCCGATGCACGTCACCTGCGCATTTAGTGCACTTGCACTCCGATGCACTGCTGATGTTTGTTTACGTTCGCGCACAGTGAAGTTAGCAACTGTCAAACCGAACACCGTAAACTGCACCAAGGTGATCAGCTGTTGCAGTTAAGTGTTGAAAATGCAAACTGCACTTTGAGATGCAGTCGTTCTTCTCGATGCGGTGTGTAACCATCTTTTCCACCACGAAAAAGTGTTTTTTTGAATTTCCGTAAATGGGGTGTGCACAATCCCTCGCCCCAGCGCTTCCACCACCAACGGCCAAAGAATGTTTTTTCGGATTTGGTTGTCAATAAAAGTGTCTGCAGAGCCCAAAATCGCTCTCTTCCCGTGTGCATTGATACCGATAACCTCGCGTTTGATTTCACAATTTTGCTACGTGTCAGAGTACCGTTTTGTTTCACCGCCGATCTTTTTTCGGAAAACATCAACCACCAGCTATGCAATAAGTACCAATTAATTTTTTCGGGGCTAGTTAACACGGACCGCGCGCTAACTAATAAGCCGGTACTTTGGGGTTACTTTTGTTTGGGGCGGAACAGTTTCCGCGTATCTATTGGTCGCCAGGATAGCTCGAGTTCGCTGGGTTGGCGTAGTCCGCCGGATTTCCGAGCAGGGTTATTTCGCTGGATTTGGCAAAATCTGCGTTGAGTTGGCGTAGACCGCCAGCGTGTGATTTCCGGGAGCAAGCGGCGCGACCAGGCGACTAATTGATCGTGTAAATCGTACACGCCAGCACTGTAAATTGGGGGTTGGAGTCTGCGTAGCTGGAAGGCATTGGGTTGGCGTACACCGCCAGTGTTCTTCTGTAAAAACCGTTTTCCTCGACGGGCAAAGTTGCGTTGGGTTGGCGTAGACCGCCAACGTAGTTTTGCGACGCGACTTTCGCGTGCTTCCCGAGTTCCCCCGTTTAAAGGGTTGAGAAGGGCCGTGTTAGATGGTTAGAAATTGGGGTGCGTTCTGTCTGTGCCGTAAAATTTACCGTTTTCCGCTCGTCTATCCAGCTATTTAGAGATTTGTAAAATTGTAATTTCGGCTAGCGTGGCCGTTTATCAATAAAGTTTAATTGTTCACCGATGTTTGCTATAGTTTCTTTTGTGAAAACCGAACCCTTTATCTCCGACTCTAGATTAGCTATCCGTTTGAAAGTAAACTCAACAAATCTGGCGCCCGAGCTCCGCAACACGTAAGTACCCGAATGAAATATTTGCGGAAAACCGAAAGCGTTAGTCTTCATTTTTTGACCAAAAATTAGATTTTGCTGAAATTTGGCATGCTGATTAAGCACCTCGAAATTAAGAGATTCAGCAAGTTTCAGGTCAATCGTGTAATTAGTTTTTTTTTTAATAATTAAGGTAAATTTTTGGCATTTTTGGTTTACTTTAATTATTTAAAAAAAAAAAAAACTAATCACACGATTGACCTGAAACTTGCTGAATCTCTTAATTAGAAAGTGCTTAATCAGCATGCCAATTTTCAAGGAAATCTAATTTTCGAAAAAAATTGAAAAATAACAAAGACTATAGTCTTTGTTCATTTTTCGACCAAAAAATTGATTTTTCTCCGATCTTTACGAAATTTAGCAGGGTGATTAAGCATATCGAAATTAAGATATTCAGCAAGTTTCAGGTCAATCGTGTGATTAGTTTTTTTTTTTTTTGTAAATAATTAAGGTAAATTTTTAGCACTTTTTGGTTTTTCTTAATTATTTTTTTTCTTAAAAACTAATCACCCGATTCACCTGAAACTTTCTGAATATCTAAATTTTGAGGTCCTTAATCGGCATGCCAATTTTCAAGAAAATCTAATTTCCGAAAAAATTCGAAAAATAACAAAGACTATAGTCTTTGTTCATTTTTTGACCAAAAAATTGATTTTTCTCCGATCTTTACAAAATTTAGCAGGGTGATTAAGCATATCGAAATTAAGATATTCAGCAAGTTTCAGGTCAATCGTGTGATTAGTTTTGTTTTTTTTTTTGGAAATAATTAAGGTAAATTTTTAGCACTTTTTGGTTTTTCTTAATTATTTTTTTTCTTAAAAACTAATCACCCGATTCACCTGAAACTTTCTGAATATCTTAATTTCGAGGTCCTTAATCAGCATGCCAATTTTCAAGAAAATCTAATTTTCGAAAAAATTTGAAAAATAACAAAGACTATAGTCTTTGTTCATTTTTCGACCAAAAAATTGATTTTTCTCCGATCTTTACGAAATTTAGCAGGGTGATTAAGCATATCGAAATTAAGATATTCAGCAAGTTTCAGGTCAATCGTGTGATTAGTTTTGTTTTTTTTTGGAAATAATTAAGGTAAATTTTTAGCACTTTTTGGTTTTTCTTAATTATTTTTTTTCTTAAAAACTAATCACCCGATTCACCTGAAACTTTCTGAATATCTTAATTTCGAGGTCCTTAATCAGCATGCCAATTTTCAAGGAAATATAATTTTCGAAAAAATTCGAAAAATAACAAAGACTATAGTCTTTGTTCATTTTTCGACCAAAAAATTGATTTTTCTTCAATCTTTACGAAATTTAGCAGGGTGATTAAGCATATCGAAATTAAGATATTCAGCAAGTTTCAGGTCAATCGTGTGATTAGTTTTGTTTTTTTTTTGGAAATAATTAAGGTAAATTTTTAGCACTTTTTGGTTTTTCTTAATTATTTTTTTTCTTAAAAACTAATCACCCGATTCACCTGAAACTTTCTGAATATCTTAATTTCGAGGTCCTTAATCAGCATGCCAATTTTCAAGGAAATCTAATTTTCGAAAAAATTCGAAAAATAACAAAGACTATAGTCTTTGTTCATTTTTTGACCAAAAAATTGATTTTTCTCCGATCTTTACGAAATTTAGCAGGGTGATTAAGCATATCGAAATTAAGATATTCAGCAAGTTTCAGGTTAATCGTGTGATTAGTTTTTTTTTTTTTTTTAATAATAATTAAGGTAAATTTTTAAGATTTTTTTATTTATTTTTTTTATTTTAAAAAGTATAATACTTATAGCAAAACCGATTGCATTTTTGAGTTTAGGACCATTTTAATTAGTTTTTTGGTTTGTTTCAGAAGTCATAGGAATATTGCATCGACAGCAATTGAACTACTTATGGAAGAGAAGACGAGAAGAATGTGTTCGTGTTACGTGCTTATGCAACTCTTATTAGGGCGACTCTTCAAAAAGTCGCGTTACAACTAATACCACCAGGTATAGTTAGCATGAAACGACAGGCCATTTTCCACTGATTTTAAAAATGTTTACACTCTGTATAAAAATGTTTCTAAACCTTGTAATTAATTATTTAAGATATTTTTTAAATGTGTCAATATCTTCTGTAACACTCTGTATATTTGTATAAATTTAGCATTAATATATTGGCTTTTTTGCGCTGCATCCAAAATGGGGCAACACTCTGTATAAATGTCTGTATATAGCTTGTAATTAATTATTTAAAGATATTTGTAAAAATGTGATTGTCATTACGCATAGAACACCCTGTATAATTGTACAATTTATTGCTGATTCATGAATAAAGAATTTTTACTGAATTTTCTGCGTCTTTGTTTTCTTTAAAACACCCTGTATAATTCGACTTATCACGTTAAATAGAACGAAAAGTATCAGGAGTGCACGACTCCTCGCGTTTCTGTGATCCTGGTAGCAAGTCCGAGATTTGCATTTTTTTTCCCGAAAAATTTAAACAAAAATCGAACGAACAAAAATTGTGGAAAAATTGTCGTCTTGATACACCCTGTATAATTAGTACTCTTGATACACCCTGTATAAGTATCAGGAGCATACCTTCTCGCGTTTCTGCGATCCTGGTACCAAATCCCAGATTTTCGTGATTTTCGTCGTTTTTCGTTCTTTTTGAAACTCGAAACTTCGAAAATCGACGAAAATCCGAGATGGGCTATCAGGATCGCAGAAACGCGAGGAGGTATGCTCCTGATACTTATACAGGGTGTATCAAGAGGACTAATTATACAGGGTGTATCAAGAGGACAATTTCTCCACAATTTTTGTTCGTTCGATTTTTGTTTAATTTTTTCGGGAAAAAAGATGCAAATCTCAGATTTGCTACCAGGATCACAGAAACGCGAGAAGGTGCCGCGCATGCGCAGATTCGACTTGCTCCTGATACAAAATATACAGGCGATGCAGAATGAAGAGATTTTCGCCCTTCTACTATTTATACAGAGTGTATCAAGAGGACATTTTCTTTAAAATTATTATTTTGTTTTAAAAACATATTTCACGTAGTTTTTACGCCTGAAAGATGTTTTGGCGGGCAAATTAGACTCAATTGGTGTAATTTACGTTATACAGGGTGTATCAAAGAAAACAAAGACGCAGAAAATTCAATAAAAATTCTTTATTTATGAATCAGCAGTAAATTGTACAATTATACAGGGTGTTCTATGCGTAATGACAACCACATTTTTACAAATATCTTTAAATAATTAATTACAAGCTATACACAGACATTTATACAGAGTGTTGCCCCGTTTTGAAACCAAGGCAAAAAGGCCTATCTTTTGATAGGCTAAACTTATAAAATTATACAGAGTGTTACAATTTACATTTACGGTGAACAAATAATATTTATTGACAAACAGCCAAAATTACATTAGTACAATTTTTCAAATAACTGAATGAACAAGCGAAAAAAACGGTGAATTTTACGGCACAGACTGAACGCACCCCAATTTCTAACCAGCTAACACGGTCCTTTCTTAACCCTTTAATCGGGAAACTCGGGAAAGCTCGCGAAAGTGACTTTCGATCTCGAAAAACCACGTTGGCGGTGGTTTTGCGACGGGAAGAGAGCGATTTTGGGCTCTGCAGACACTTTTATTGACAACCAAATCCAAAAAAAACATTCTTTGGCCGTTGGTGGTGGAAGCGCTGTGGCGAGGGATTGTGCACACCCCATTTACGGAAATTAAAAAAAAAAACACTTGTGGTGGAAAAGATGGTTACACACCGCATCGAGAAGAACGACTGCATCTCAAAGTGCAGTTTGCATTTTCAACATTTAAGTGCAACAGCTGATGACGTTGGGGCAGTTTACGGTGTTCGGTTTGACAGTTGCTAACTTCACTGTGCGCAAACGTAAACAAACATCAGCAGTGCATCGGAGTGCAAGTGCAGTAAATGCGCAGGTGACGTGCATCGGAGCAGATGGCAACGAGATGCAACAGCCCAGTGACGTGCACGGAAAACCTGGTAAGTGATTCATAAAATACGTGACTCATTATTTTGTAGCACGACCCTAACTTTACTAGCCTACATTTGCGGACGGGCACGATTCAAGTATTCTGAATTCCGGACAGGATTTACCCCAAAACTAACATAATCATGCCTTGGCGGACAGCCCCATGGAATAAAGTAAGTATTGTAACCTTTCTGACCCAGGCCATTTCATTCCTCGTAAGAGAATGGATCGTAGACTAGTTTTCTCCGGAGTCAACAAAGTTCTGCGCAGGTTAGGAGGGAATGAAAACACTCTGGTTTGATTTAATACATATATTGAGATACCAACAATACACACATTAAAAGCGTTATTACATGTGCAACTACAATAATGGGATAGTGTGATGAGTAGGAAAAATTGCCTGTTACTGTCAACAACCTATAGAGAGTTATAAGGATTACGACAAAATAGCTATTAGTTTATAAAGAAATAATTAATACAATGACATAAAGTACATGAACGGACAACATAGAATATACAAACACTAATCAGGAATCTAAAACTAGAAGCAGTAATTGTCTGAGTGGGAATTCGACGTGTAGGTATACAGAAACTTAAGTATTACACAACAGATTTCCGACAAACATACAGAAACTTAGGTATTACAGCGACCGCATGAATGTCGTATGGTGAGCATGATTTAGATCAACATAGTTCTAATTTTGACAAATAGACATCCGTACAACTACTCCTGCTTATCCGAGACAACAGTGTCACCATAGCACATACGCGTTTTCCTATAATTTAAATATGGCACTTCTACAAACCAGCACACAACTCAACCACTGACACATTAAGCCGGAAGAAAGAGATAAGATAGAATAGATACATTTAAATAAATCGAATCGTTTCACACTTGGTATACGTAAGTGCTCTACCAGACCGTCTGCCTTCAAGGGTAGTAATGTTTTTACCACAGATCAGTGGGTAGATAATCACAACAATACATGAAGAGACCAAAGACACACTGGGGTTAACTGTGCAGTGCCCCAACAGACCGTCTGCCTTCAACGTGCATTTGGCACACAGATCGGAGGCTGGGATAATACAATTGACGCAACACACTGCTGTATACGAGGGAGTGCTCTACCAGATCGTCTGCCTTCAAGGGTATGACTTTTTTTACCACAGCTCGATGGGTAGATATCGAATAGTGAAAAGAAAACATACATATTATATAAATTGAAGGATATATAGAAACAGGTAAATCGTCAGTGTCAGTGCATATGTCAGTGCTTGAGTCGGCGACAGGTGTGAAAAGGGGCCATATATTTGTTTTAAGTTGAATTACTAATTATTTCGGTAACTACCACGTAATCGGAACATTAGCAGTTGTACGGCCTCTCATGTCATTCCTATCATGTACTTGAAACACCATCCCTTGTACCATAGCTCGCCGAGGGCATGTTGTTGTTGGTGGGTTCGAGGGGAGAATCCGGCATTCTAGTGTATTTTCTCAGCAGTCTAAGATGTATACTAATGGTGAAATTCTTACACTTCGGACTAATTGTCTTCTGGTTTTATCAAATTGCAAGTTTACGTCGCCGCAGCATACTAGCGGTGGTGACATCTGGCGGCTTATTGGTGTTCTACATATTCTCGATCGCAACCATTAATGCAGAAAACTACTTTAGCTTTGGCTCACCACCGAGAGGGTTTCAGTATTAGTGCCGAAATAGCAGTGAAGTACTTATCCGCTAAACAACTTGTGCTGTTTTAGGAAAGTTGCGGAAACACTTCGTTACAATATGTTAAATAATATGGAATGTCCACCCTCAATGTTCAGTCCATTCTGAAAATTATAACATGTACTAAAATTTATGAAAATAAAATTGACAACAAAAAAGAATTGAATTGTTAATTATTTAAATTGCCAGTTAAGCTTACCATTGAAAGTCTTGTTGAATGTTGCTTCTCTTCTTTTTCACAAACTTAACTCTAAGAAGGTATGGTGCTTGGGTTCTAGAAATGTTGCGTTTCGATGTCCATTTCATTCTGAAAATCCAAAGTTATTGTAAAAACGTCTGACTTTCATCGCGTACATAAATATATTAAACTAGAATTGAGGCTGCGTTGCGCTTGCATTATTTCGAAGCGTTGTAAGTTTAAGCTTGCAAGAGTCCAAAACTTGTATATCTTCAAAGCGTGCAGCGCTTCTGCATTACAGAACTCTGAAAGCATACTTGCGCCATCTGTTTCGAGTAGCACTAACTCATTACCAACAATTACAGAGTTCTGCAAACACACTTTCACCATCTAAATTCTAGTATAACTGGTCGTTCTGAAAATTAATAAATTTATTTTTAACGTGATAATATTGGTAGTATTGTTTGTTGACATCTGTCATCAAAATTGTAGCAAAATAAAAACAAAGAGTAATAATGTCGGATCTCGTTTCAAAATGCGTATTGAGACTCGAAATTAATGAAGAAGAAACTGGTAAGCACCCTTAATAATAAACTACCTATAAACTGAACCCAAACTATTTTAGAATCACGGGGTGCAGAAGCGTCAAGTGAACAACAACAAAAAACAAGGCGACCACAACGTATCCGCAATCTAAGTGTAGAAACTTACCCTAGTCGCTTGGAAACACCCCGAGACGATTGGGGCCTCCTTCCATTCAACCAACGCAAAGTGTCAGCCAGCATGAGCGACGAACCTGACGATGACAAAGAAGAAATCGGCTTCTTTAGCGGAAATCCATTTGTCGAGATCACAAAAGGCATCCTGCACCTATATAAAGAAGAGTAGAATTGCTAAATGAATTTATACGTCATTAAACTAATTATACTGTTTCTAGTACACTCACTAGCCGCCAAGACGCACTAACTCTATGCCTACTTGGCGTACCAACATCAATGACCTGTCACGACCTACTCGCATTCACAGCACCTTGCCATGCCGACATTGCACACATCCGAGTTCTCCGCGACTCACTTCCCAACCAATACATGTCCCTCCTCACTTTCCGGACGCACGAATCCGCTCGTGAATTCGACTCTACTTTTAACGGCGCCCCATTCAACACCCTCGAACCCGACAACATTTGTCGGATAGTCTGGGTATCAAACGTCGAATGGGCTCACGACGGCCTTCCTCCGCCAGGCCACACCGAACTACCGATTTGCCCGGTATGCCTTGAACGCATGGACGAATCGGTAGATGGTGTGCTCACAATCCTATGCAACCACGC
Source organism: Cryptophagus acutangulus (assembly GCA_963556235.1). Taxonomy (NCBI): domain Eukaryota; kingdom Metazoa; phylum Arthropoda; class Insecta; order Coleoptera; family Cryptophagidae; genus Cryptophagus; species Cryptophagus acutangulus. The sequence goes on along the minus strand of OY744561.1, from coordinate 10,490,692 downwards.
TTTCCATGCTAATTGCCTTGAACAATGGGGCGATTCCACTTGCCCCGTTTGTCGTTGCGTGCAAAGCCCGGAGCAAGCAGAAAGCTCCGAATGCGAACAATGCGGCACTTCCAATCCCAGTTTGGATGCGTTATGGATTTGTCTGATTTGCGGGCATGTCGGCTGCGGCAGGTATCAAGGTGGACATGCTGCCAGTCATTATAGGGAGTCAGGGCATTGTTACGCCTTGCAATTGGGCTCGCATCGCGTCTGGGATTACAAGGGAGATAATTTCGTGCATCGATTGTTGCAGAATAAAGGGGATGGGAAATTGGTAGCCAGTGAAGGGCCACCGAGTGAGTCGGAGTGTGCACAGGAGAAGGTGGATTCCGTACAGTTAGAGTTTACATATTTGCTAACGTCGCAGCTTGAAGAGCAGCGCTTATATTTTGAAGACAAATTAGCTTTGTAATAGATTATTGTTAAAATTGAATTCAGTCTGTCTAGTAATAACATTTGTTTTGTAGATTAGAAAGTCAGTTGTTGAGTGAGTCCAAGTATCTGCACGATGATGTCGCTGCGTTGTCAGAGGATAATATGAATTTGAAGGCAAAATTGGCGAGTGTTACTAAGGACAAGGCAGCACTAGATAAAAAACTGGTGCAACAAACGACCAAGTTGACTTGTACGCTAAATGAGTTGAATGAAGAGCGCCATCTAGGCAAAGCTTTGCGTACCAATCAGCAGCAATGGCAGAACAAATTGCAAGATTTGCAGGACAAGTTCAATAAATTGAAAGAGAGTAAGGAGAGAGAAATTAGTGAAATGAAGGAGCAAATTAGGGATTTGATGTTTTTCATTGAAGCGCAACAGGTACTACTACTTTCATTTAAAGCAATATGTACTTAATATTAATTAATTATTTTTCTAATTTAGACTATTAACAAGTCTGATATCAAAGATGAATTAGTAGAGGGTGCTGTTAGCGTGGCTCCTCAACCTCCCAGCAAAGGCAAGAAAAGTAAAAAGCACAAATAAACTACAATTACTAATTATATTATTAATTTATATTAAAATTAATTTTTCTGATTAAATTTTGTTTTTTTAATATCAATTAAAATAATGAATTGAAAATTAATTCTATTGGCAAATTGGAACTACTAATCACTTTACTCATTATAATCTAAATCATATTATTATTATGCAAAGATAAAGGCAAAAGCAATGATAATTACCAAATCAATTAATTCATTCATAATAATGCTTAGCACTTTTCGTTTTCATACGCTTAGCCAACTCTATTTGAAAACTTTGCTGATCTTGTGCTTTAGTAAACTGTTCCATCAATTCATGATTATAAGTACTATGTAACATTAGTGCCAAAACCCCGGCCCTACTCGCCATACTCATTCTAATCTGTCTCTCCTTCTCCAACAACTCATCCATTTTTAACCATTGCCGCACACGCTCTAAATCAATTTCCGCCCGACGCAATTTTTCCCAAACGTAATGTCGCGTGCACGATTTTTTAGCAGCCCGACAAAACTCGCCCGTAGGCTTAAAAATATTAGCAACTAACGGGCAACCGCATACCTCATAGTCGCCACATTTAGAGTCTTTGCAATGCTCCGGGCATAAAACGCGTAACCGTTTGCAATAAGTGCGATTAATCGGATTGTAAAAGTCACAAAACATGTTATTACCTTCGATCCGCGTTTTGAAGATTGACCCGAACGATGCTTGCGATTCGTATTTGTTGAAGCACTTCTCCATGTGCTTTATTGCAGTTTTTGAGTGGATTTCGTGGCCGCACGTTATACAGTACATTGACATTTCCGATTCGTCCTCGTTGTTTTCATTATCATGCATTGGATCAATCGTTGAATTTTTCGCGCGGTCTATTAGGTAGTCGAGGTCGCGATGCCGTTTGTCTAGTTCTTGAAGCGATCGCCCCACTTCGGATTGGTGTTTCCGCACTAAATCCAGTGCTGTATACAAGTCCAATAAGATTTCATAATAATATTGAGCCCAAAAGCAAACCTTTAATATTCGTCTCCTCTGCCACGGAAGGACTGAGCGCCCACTCTTGAATCCTCTGCGGCAACACCTGCAAAATCCTCGTTTTCGCCAAATTCAAACCGCACGGATCTGAACAATACTTGGAACCATATCGTGCGCTTCTAACACATTGGGGGCCATAACACTGTCTCGCATAATTCGTCTGCAAATGTGCATTCTGAGGCTGATCTCTATCTGAACTCGAATCGCGTCGTTTTCGTCGACCTCTTAAAAACAACCAGCAATCAAATTTAACATAACTATCTGGCCTGTTGCACTTACCCGACAAAACTGACGCAGATCCTCTGTTTGCACCGTTCGCGCTGTCTAGAACTACTATGCCTCGACTTATTAGTGCACACTTCACACCGCCCACAATCCTCAGTCCGATAACAAGCAATGCATTCGCCACATCGCTTCACTTTTTTATCGGGCTTATTTTCAGTGCGTTCTTTGCGTTTGCGATTTTTGCGCTGCTCGTCCACACTATGTGCACTATATGTAGGCGCTGATATATCGTCTTTGTCTCGTTTCGTTTTCCATCTGGTTACTAAAGTCGGATCTTCATCGTTACATCGAACGCAGACATATTGCTTGATTAACTTGGCTGCTTTTTCGGATATACTGATGCAATCTCCGTGATACCATTCTTCGCATGAATCGCACGCTATCATAAAACGGGAACTATCCGAAGAACGACAAATGCAATAGGCTTGTCCATCTTGTTTGAGAAGTGTGTCGATCTTCGACTGGCGTTCAGGCAGTTGGAATTGCTTCGCTATTTCTTCTCGCTGTAATTTATAATTGTTGTATCGCTTTCAACAAGTTTGAAAGTAGTACTTACCGATATGTCTCCACGTTTGCGGGACATTTTAATTGTAGATTAGTATTCGTGTTTTTGAATAACAAAATTAACGAACTGTTGTAGCGGCCATCTTGGAAATTGTGAGAGGGAAGCCACATAGGGAATTTACTTTTGTAGTACCAACTGTATCATTCTGTAACTAAAAAGAAAATATATTTGTTTACTAATTTGCGTTTAAACTTACATATTAATAATAAAAACATTTTAATCACAACCTAACGAACCCTAATATCTACTATTCTAACAAAAACAAACCCTTACCACATTATCCAAATTTGTTTACACCCGTCATTTTTGACAGCTCCCGCAAAAATGTCAAAATAAATGCTTTTTACAATCCAACCAAAATGTCGAAAGTGTGTCGATTATGCTTACAAGTGCTGCAACGCGGCTCAAAATACTTCAACATCAATGCCGTCGAAACCAATACTGGTTTTATGCCATATCGCGATCAACTAACAACATGCATCCCCGAAATTGTTCGTACACTAACCCACAATCAATACGATCCTCCTAACAGAGTTTTCATTGCAGGCACTCGATCTAATCCCGAACCCGGTGATCTGCAACTACTGTCGCACCAATCTACGTCGCGCGTACGAATTCAAAAATCGCTGCTTGAAAGTGGAACAAACTGTCCGCCAATACGTGCAAAGTCAACCACCCGACTCTGTGGAAATCGACTTGATCGAAATCAGTCGCATAGACCAGGAACAAGAGCCAGAAATTGAAGACCTCACGGAAGATACTAGCGATCCACTGGAAATCAGCAAAGTTGGACCTATCGAACCGGAAGCGCCGTCATTGTTCCCAATCGTTGTCAAAACGAAGAAGAATTCCTACTACTTACCGAAAACCCGCGACGGCAGCAACGTAGACATTACAGCCCAATACACCTGTTCGCTTTGCGATGCGGTTTTCTCCAGTTATCGTCTGCTTGAAAAACACGGAGCTTTGCACGAAGACTTCACTTGCAACTTCTGCAGCCAATCGTTCCGTAGCTTACAACATTTACGCAAGCACAATACAATGTGCCAACGACGTGTGGCCGAAAACCAAGCATCTAGCTCCACTAGTGCTCCACCCGCGCCAAATACTCTCGCTCCATTGGTGAAGCGGCCGCATTTGCCTACAAAGGCGAAAAACCATTTGAAACGGTGGTTGTTCCGACATACCGATCATCCATACCCGACCGATCAGGAAAAGCAGACGCTTATGAAAGAAACGGATTTGACTTTGTTGCAGGTGGAGAATTGGTTTATCAATGCAAGACGAAGGATTTTGCATGATTTGACTAAATTGAAGCGACATAGCTGTGAGTAGTATTCGGTAACGTTGGTTTTACAATTGTTTTCCCAATCTTTAATCCTAGCTTTCATGGAGCTGGAAGTAGCTGAACCCGTCGAGTTCCAGGTGGTTATTAAAAATGAGTCGACTACATTACCGACTAATGATTTTCTCTCGCAGCCGTCAGACGATAACTCTTTCTCGATTGACGACATGAAAAATGAATCGTCAGATGATAACACGTTTTTAAACGCTACAAATCTAAACAATCTCAAAACTGAACTTTTATAAATGAGAGAGAGAGCACTTTGTACATATTTAGAGTAGATAGGTAATAAGATAAATTTTACTAAGTGTTTTACCTTCTGTTTACGTTATTATTCATATGTTATTGAGGGTTCATGTTAGGATGTGATAATTCTAAGCATAATGATCTGTTAATAGTTGATTGATTGATTAATTATTTTAGTAACCATTATTTTTTATCACTTATATTAATTAACGAAAATAAACTTTAGTTTACGCTTTGATAGCAAATTGGCTTTAATTAGTTTATAGAAAACTGAATTGCCGACTGGATGGTTTGAGTATCACTTGATTTTTATTTATTATGATACAATCCAAAAAAGTTACACATAGCTTACTAACAATTATTGCAATAATAAAAAATATTTGCACATATTTTGCGAAACAGTCGAGCAAATTTCTAATTAATTAAAACCAAACAACAAGATTCGTATTTTGACCACACATTCAAAGTGCGTGGCACAAAACAATATATATATATATACCAACAGAAAGACAAAAATAATACACAAACAAAATAAAAAAAAAATAGTATCGAACACTTCAATTACTTATTCATTAAATATTAATCTTAAATCTGAGTATTTAGCGTATACATTTATATTATAATAAGTCACAAGAAGCTCCAATTCTAAATCGAGATTGATTAATATCAAAGCAGCAACAACAATCTTTATATTAATAATTAATATAAAAACTATTGCACAATAATTCGAAACCAAACTCTACCACAACCAAAAAAACTCAACATTTTTTATGGTTGTCATACAATTTAGCTTCTAAAATTTAGCCTACAAGTTTTTTTTTGCTTCTCCTTCTTGTTATACGTTTTTTTTTTGTTGACTGACTCTCGAGCAATCGTTTATTAATTTATCACAGACCGACATAGCAAAATAAAATAACGTAACACCGATAATGATGATAGAAAGATATAAGTAGGGAATAAAATCCAAAATAAAATCGAAAAGGGATTCGCTACGCTCTAAAACTACTCTGCTGAAATTCTACTAACGTATACATTTATATACATATCGTTTAAAAGGTTTACGTATACATTTGGATGAGATTTGATTTTGATTTCTTTTTTTTTTTGGTGAGAAGAACAGAAACATTTCCATTTATAAATATATGTATATAGCAACAATCCTAAACACAGGAATGGATGGAAATAGTTTTTCTTTTTACTTTTCTATATATTCTTCCGCAGATGCCTTACTTACTATTTATTGTTTAAGTTACGTATATTAGTTTCAAGTAGTATACTTTTTTTATCGACCAAGATTGGCCTTAGTAAGAGTAATCCTAATTTAAATAAAAACAAATTGTCTTTTGTGCAAATTCAATTAACAAATGAGCCTCACAAAGCACTACTACGGGCGTCAAAAGTCGCGTCAAAGTGTATGCTTTGTAGCCTACTATTAGAAATTAGACAATTAATTCTACAAGAAGCAAAAATGGATTACTGGAAGTACAAAAGTGACAGCTGAGCTGTCAATTCAAACACGCTCGTTACGCAAACGACTTCTTTTAGCCCATAATAGAACATTGTCAAATAACAATGAACAGAAAAATAGAGAGAGAAAGAGAGGAATACGTATTCGTCGTCTTGCTTAAAAATTACGTAATTAATTAACCTTTTTACATAATACTGAAATGAGCCGTTTCGCTTTCGTTACATTTCTATATACGAAAACACGTATACATATTTATGGCATAGACACACTGCATCTATACGCCGCTATCCAAATTAATGAGGTATTTATTACGTATACAGGGTTTACTTACTTGTTCATCTTCTTCGTCGTCTTCGTCTTCTTCTTTGTTTAAACAATATATACTACAATTATAAACATGTTCTTTTTGTGTTGTGTTTTGAATCAGCCTTATAATGAAAATCGCCTTCAATTGAAATGAATCTCAACTTAAAGTTTCACGCTTGCTGGCGGACTACTATTATTAAACGCCAACGTATCAATCGCTTGGTGGCCATTTTGACTTACATCCGCACCAGCTTGCTGTGCATTCGCATCGATAACCAGACTACCTTCTTCACCGTCGCTACTATACGAATCGCCTTCTTCGTCATCACTACTCGAAAGCATCCCTGCAAACAAACATTATAATTTCACTACTTCACTATTAGATAGATAGCTGTACTCACCACTATCCAGCTGCGGCTGCATGCTGGAAAAATCATGCGGCCAAAAGCGTCGATTATTGTTTTGGTTCTTTTTCTTTTTGTGACTAGGCGAATTGGTAGCACTGGCATTATCCGACGGTGCACTTGCATCGAGCATCGGCTGCAAAATGCGGCGGCGTGCATTTATGAACCAATTATTCACTTGCAACAATGTGAGGTTAGTTTGTGCTGCTATGTGACGTTTCTCATCTTCAGTCGGATACGGATGCTTAAAATAAACAAATACAATTTTAAATTAAAAGCCAAACACAAAAAAAAAACTACAAAAACAAACCAAAAAAGCAAACAATAACAAAAATAACCTGCAACCTACCACTAAATGCTGGAACAGCCACGACCTCATCACACTTGTGGCATGTTTCGGAAGTACACCACGTTTCTGTTTCCTGCCGCCGCCGCCACCACCTCTCGATGTAAAATCACTATCACAATCATCGGCCGATCCGCCTGGTGTGGTCGGAGCGGGCGATAGCGGACCCGAGCTCTCGCTTGGTGGCACCGAACAGATATTAGCGCCGATTTGTGACAACGGCGTCGAACCGTGCACCACTAAATTATCGGTGGACGGTTGCGATTGTGGTAGAGGTGGCGTCGGTCCGCCATAATGGGGCAACTGGTAACTACTGCCCTCTATTTGACGATCGAGGAGATTACTGGCCTGTGACGCGGCCACCACCTGGAATTTATGCAACTTGATATAGGCAACCAGCAATTCACGGATTTGTACAGTTGATGGATGGTATTTGATTAAGTTATTGAGAATTTAAATAGCTTTTACGCACAACTTGATACTAATTGATTGTTTACAACCTATTACGCCCTCTATTTTGAACTATGTTGGTGGAAATTGATTACAGTTAAATATTTGTCCGCGTGGCGCTTCTTAAAAGCCGTGAAATGGTAATTTAAATTCTCAATATGCAAAAAATATAAATAAATTGCAAATAATATTACAAAATAAAAGCATATTAATAGATATTTCGTTATTGTTAAGTAAATAATGTTGGTTGCATTAAAAAAAAAACTGTAGTTTAGGCAACCAGTAATACACAAATTAAACTTACCGATTGTTGCGAAGGACTTATCGAATACTGTACAGGACTATTGGACGCCGATCCTCCACTTTCCGAATTACCATGTGACATCATGCTGTTATTGTTGTTCTCCAAATTGTTCAATAAACCACCATTCGCCAAAACGTCTGCAAAACAAGCAAACCAATCAATCAAATAACTTTTGCACTCACTATTTGTGACTTTTGTTCGGAAAAATAATGATTGAAATTGAAAACACACCTTGCGGATAATCCGATCGTAACAGATTCTCCGATTGCATTTTGCCTTTCAAGCATGTAATGTATCGATTACAGAAATCTTTGCACAACTCCTGGACCTTTTCCAATTCGAGCAAATGTATTCGCAACACTTGTATGGCTTTGATCATCTGCAAAAACGGGTTTTAAAATTCAAATTTTGAAGGCAAATGAGCAAAATAAATTACCAGTCCATCAATTTCGGGTTCATTGGCTAAAAATGGCTTGCGGTCACGTTCCTGATGCTGTACGAACGCTTGAATGTCGAGATTGAACGCATCGCTCGATTGCGGATCGGACGATTGTGTCGCCAATTCGCATCGTTCAAATAGTAATGCTAGTAGTGGAAACAGTGGATGTCTAGAATTTAATTATTAATTAAAATGAGTTTAAAATGACATTTTCAAATAGTACTTGTAAACGGCGCGTTTGTCCGCTTCGAATTGCGCTTGGTCAGTGTCGGCGGGAGCAAAAACAGTGGTTGTTAAGGGTGCTTGCACCCCTGTATCGCCGCCCGCTGGTGAAACACTTAGCATTGCACTGTGTACTCCACACTCCATGTCATGTCATCACCTGAAATCATCATCATCCGTCGTTCGTTTTATCTTAATTTTGAATTATCTGAATCGTAAAAAGAGAAGGAAAACCTCCCTTCAACTTGTATCGAATTCGCTTAAACATGCAAGACATTCGTATCGTGCTAGTCCAAAGCAAAAGGAAGTAAATCTTTGTGGAGAAGAGATAAAAAACAGCTGGTTCAGCATATTTGGTTAAAATTAATAAAAGAACAGACGGGGGCGCTTGCTTTCTGAATTCGGCCAGTGCACACGATTTGTGACCTTATATAAATGTGTGCTACGTCACACTGTTGAGATGCGGCAATATGTTTAATTCATTCCACTCGATGCGGGAGGAACACAATTATTGTACTCTTGAATCTCTCCCTGGGTGACACTTGGTCATAATGACCCTCCATCCATATCCCCATCCTCCTCCAACCCACTCGCTCTTTTCTCGCTCGTTCTTTGCTTCGATGCTGCAGTCTTTCGCCTTTTGCAAGTCGCCCCGCCGCCACCACCACCGCTGCCGCCGCCGCCGCTCTAAACTGCATATCCTATCTCTCGGCGAAATGGCTCAAATGCAATTAATGTGCATCTTGAGATCTTTTAATTACTTGTTTCGCTTTTACCCACTTTTTTAATTATTGGCTCTAATGAAACGAATTTGTTTTATTTGTGGCTGCAATTTGATGGATTTATGATTGGAAAATCAATATGTGCCGTTGCTTGGGATTCAAGATGCTTATGCAAGCATTTTGGAGGAATTGGAGCAATTTGAATAGAATAACTGTCCAAAGCTAAACTGAAAAAGCCATTAGCGGTTGGTTAATCGATATGTGGCAAATATGGCAAATTGATAACCAACCCCTTAATTTGCAGATATAGATGATTGTTAATTGTGTCAAGTACACAATATCGATAGAATTGATAGACAGTAAAATAATAAATACTGACAAAAATAAAACTTGAAAAGTTTACAATGAAAAGTATTTTTAAAAATTAATTTTTGAAAAATAGACATTTCAAAATAACTTTACAAGTTACATTTGCAAGTATTTTTAATTCAAAATCAGTCCCGCACATCTATTTTGTAGCATATTCAAATTATCCCCGTTTGGAAAAATAAAGAAGCCATAAACATTTGAAGCATGTACGAAGTTGAGTGTAAAGGAAACACACAAAATGCACATAATATAAACTTGTGTCGCGCTGGAATCGAATCGAAAAGACAAAGAAAACAGTCGGCTCTTGTGTACACACGAGTGTTGTTTATTTCTCTTAACAACCACACAATACTCTGAATGCAGAGAGGATGATGACAGAAAAACAGAAAAAACAAGCAATGTTAGTTCCGCTTTTTCGGGGAGACAACTTGTATAGAGTGCTTTCCATAAGGTGCCCAATATTTCGCCGCTGATTTAAAAAGCGGCCAAGCGAATTGATTCCCCGAAACCAATTCCCCAAGAATTAAATAATTATAAATAACAGCATGCTTTCATTTTAATTAAACCACAAATCTTTGCTGCCTTTTTTGCCTCGCAAAACAAAATATGACCAAGTCCAGCCAAACAATGCCGACAATTCCAATTTCAAACAAAATATGCCAAATGTCGTTCCACTTAACCTCAAACTGTCATAATAATTCGTCGCTTGTCAAAAATAAAACAACATAACGCAACAAATTAACACAAACGTCCAAATTGATGTGGAAAGGTTACAAATTGAGAAGGGCATATTAATTTACACGTCGCGCTCATTAACACCCAGCCAGACACACTCACACAAACAAGAAAAAACAAAACTTACATAATATTATTTCAAGAAATGCATAGTTGTATCCTGAACTGTCCAAACATAGAAAAGCACAAAAATCGCGTCACTTAAAAACAAAGCAGCACAGCATCGCGCAAAAAAAAACCGGGGCCAAAAATGCAAGGTTAACTTAAATGAAACTTAACTGGAAAATTAGTGTTTCGCGAAAAAGTCGTCGTTGATTCAGCGATGCAATGTTGCGTTTAGTCAGGTCGCACTCGCGAAAAACATGTGATTTTCAGAGGAATTTTCAAATGTTTACATGTCACTCTGCTTGTAACAAATGACTTTCTGTCTAGACTGCAAGACGTATGTCAATATTCGTCAAAATCAAAATGGCTACGCCTTAAATTTCCTAGCAACGACTTGCTCATTTAGAGCGCACTCACTCCCCCTTGTGGCACTTAATTCAAATGAGAATGAAACGTACGTGCATGATTAGTCGGCTGTAAACACGCCCAACAAATATGTAGCATAATTTAAATTTAACCGCCGAAACACCTGAGAATTGTAATTTGTCTTTGCGCTCTGTTTTCCTTTGCTAAATCGGCTTGAATTAGATGAATTCGATAAAAGTTCTTTGTATAATTTACAGGTTAATATTTAAGATAAATATTGCGAGCATGCGCTCTATTTTGTTAATAAAAAATTGCTTTTTATTGAGTTCAATGGGTAAAACAATTTAAAAGTAAAGCGTTTTGTTCTAAATGTGGTCTATTACTTGGCAAATAAATGGTTTGAATAATTTAACTAGAAATTAGCTTCATTTTATGTTTACAATAATTAGTGCCAACTGTGAATGACCTCGGAAACTAGTGTCAAAATTTAGTACAGTTATCTGTTATTGGATAGATTGAGTTGCAAATATCAGTGCCAGATAAGGCTAAATTTAATTACAGAAACCTGTAATAGCTCTTATTTGCTTAAAACTATTCAAAATTCAAAAACAGAATTTTTTATTAAAGCATTGGCAAATTCTCCGCCGGAAAATATTGTAAAACAACAAACTAATCAGCAAAAAGCATATAAAATACATGAGACACTTAACAACATAATGCTGATTTCGCCAATAAATTAAATCATCCATGTACAAAAACTTATTCCTATAATCATTATCTAGCTCAAACTGACTAGGCAAAGGAAACAATGACACATAAAAATCATACAAAATCGACTTTACCAGCTCATTCTCATCTGTTTTACCCCCATCCAGATTATCATTCAAACAAACGAACTTCCTGCATCAAAAATATTTAACTCAATTAAAAACTTACCGAAAAATTCCCAAACTAAATACCTCGGACTGCTGCGAATATCATCCAAATGCCAAACAACATCGCTCACATTCGACGTGAGCATCTTAAACGTTACAAATTTTGACTCAGCACGATGCACCACTTCAAAGCGATACTTTGAAACCGTTCCAAATCGATCTTCCAACATCTCAACAAGCGGATTGCAATGTAGCACCAAATCCTTCGAAACTGTCGGCTACAACACCATAAATTGCTCACATTTTACTAAAGTAAAGCAGAGCACTTACCAATTTTGAATCAATATAGCGCTCATAAAGCGGAGTTGGAACGTCGGGCGACGCTCTCCTTGCACTACAATTAACTAACATCGCCTCGAAATGATCTACATTACCATAACTCAGAGGCAATTGATACAAGTTGGTCAAAAGCGTGCGTAATTCTCTATCAGATAGCGTACTGTAACAACATAAAATGAACCTACTGGTGCATACTGGGTTGCCTATCTTACTTACCCCGATAAATCCGTATCAAATTGCTCAAACACTTCCGAAACATCCCTCCTAACCACCTCGCTCATCAGAAAATAATAATAACTAAAGGAAAATTGCAAATCGTCATGACTCCGAACACGATTCCGCTCAGTAATCACAAACTCGACCTGAAATTGTCTCTGCAATTCCTCCATAATGCGTCTATCAATCAAAATCGGAGCATGTGCCGGCACTTTCCTCGATCTAAATCCAAATTTCCGATTGAAAAGTCGGTGTGTATGCTGCAAAGACGCACTATACGCATCCGTATTCAAATCCGCCGCACTTCCATTACTATAGCGTTTCGCTTTTCTAATCTTATTTCGACTCAATATACGTTGATTATGTTGCTCTATAGCGCGTGATAAATTCGCGTGGTGTAGCAAATTCGTATAATTCGAGCGAATGCTAAAACTAGGACTAGAAAATGGACGCGGCGTGTCCCTAACCTAAAAATAGAGTAGTGACTTTTTGGTTTTACAGTTGGTAGTGGTACATACGTCCATATTGGATCCGTCGCAGTCGCCTCCGTCCATTTGACAGTTCGGATTAAAGCAAGCTTTATCGCATTGATAATCGTGTACGTACATCCACTGGCAAGAAGGAGCACACATTGGAATTGGCCAAGCTAAATATACAAGAAAGCCTTTGTTTTGACTGTAAAAGTCTTCGGGGTAAACGGGAGCGTCTAGGAAAATGTCGTCGTTGAAGTAGATGAAGCGTTTCGATAAGCCTGGGATTCTAGAACAAATATTAAGTTGAAAGTTTGTTTAAACTAGCCTCTCTATTTTACCTATGCAAATTGCTTTCGATGGCAGGACTAGAAAACGTGGGTAAGTTGTATTTATCTTTAAAAATCTGACTGTGTGATATGATCGAAACCTTCTCATAATCCAAGTTCAACCAATAAGGAATTTGCCCGTTAGTTACAATGTACACATGATTAATCCAAGGCGCATACTTTTCCAAAGATCTAAATTGAATTTGTCATATTAAAAATATAAAACAATCAAAAGAAAATACCTCAAAGAGAATTTCAGTTCCAATTTATCATCGTAACGTTGCGGTGAAAAGTCTGCTGGATTATTGCGTTTTCCTTGTACAAATTCCCATAAGTTGTCCATGAAAATTGGATCGGAGCCGTTTACCCAAGTGTAAACAACGTCGATTGGTTCATTTTGAAAGCAGTAATGTTTATGGGCCATTAAATTGTATAGTACCTAAGGCAAATTAAATTGATGTAGGGCTTTATTAGATTGCATTGTAGCTAGTTACCCCAAATACATGTAGAATGATCAGTACAATTAGGAAAACAAAGAAAAGCAGGAAAACTTTGAACATAAACAAATCTTTTTTAATTCGCAAGACTACAACCATGCTATTATTGTTCGAGGCTCTAATGTATTATTATTATTATTTAGAATTTAGCTGCAATTAGTTCCGTATAAATGAGTTATTAATAGAACGTCTGATAATTTTTGTTTAGAATAAAGTGAGGTTATAAAAAGTTAAGTTGGTTGCGGCCTAACCACGGTAAAACAGGGTACTAAATTGCCAACCAATGAGAAAAGCGACCTCGTCGCCATGTTACCCGTTAATAATGGCCGCATTTTCCTAAATGCAAATTGGTAGAAAATACTACAAATTGTTATTACCGGTGTAAATTACAATCAGTTCATCATTAATTAATCGTAAACCACTCATACAAGTGCAGAAACTGAGTCGCCCTGGATCGACCAACTTGAAACGTCATATTGTCACTCGATTCAAACACATTCCCCATCAAAATGTACAACAACGTAAGTATTTAATTAATTCTACAATTAACTAACCAATGCCATACTTAACATTATAATAACCTACAATTTGCAAATTAGTCCACGCAGTACCCCGGTCAGAACTATCAAAGTGCTTATCCGCAATATCAGCAAACCTACAACACGGGCTACGGCTATCAAGGTTACGGCCAACAATACATGAACACGGTAAGACAATTTCCTGTTAAAATATAACTAGTCAGTCCGTAAGTGCTCTGTACATTCACTTCCATTGAACGAATTGGCTAAAAGTGGTTTTCTGTAGGCTACGCAGCCAGCCCCACCAGGCGGCGACAATTATCCCCAAACCGAATGGGCCCCAACCGCCGGCTATGCCCCAACGCCGCAGCAAGACGACAAAAAAGAAGGTAAGTGCTACTATCTAGTGGTGTACGCGGAAGTGATTTGCGCGGGCGAAATTTGAATTTGAAGGCATCATTTTGGAAGGTTTAATTAAACATTTCAAAATAATGCACCTAGCACAAAAATATCAAAGCAATAAATCGAAGACATAATTCTCTAGTGTACCTTTTTTAGGGGTGTATTAGTGTGACGTCCAGGATTCGATGTATAAAGTAAAAATAAGTGAGGTTGTTGCCGAATTGCATCTAAATCTAAATAAACAAACACATCATCGAATGCCTAAACTCTATTGACACCTTGTAATTAATTGTGTGAATTTGTAGCAGTGGCGCAAGAGATGAAACAACAAAAAGCTCAACTGGTCAAGCAACGCGAAGAGTATGTAAAAAAGGCATCAGTCCTGCGTCGCGAATTGGACCAGCTACGCAACCAAAAGCAGGACCTATTAGCTGCGGGATCCACGGATCGCGACTTGGAAGTCATACTGAACGAAAATGACAAATTGCAGGTAAATTCAAAACAATCATTTATGCCACACGCTTAATAACTGTAATTGATTGGTAAGTGGTAGCAAATCTTTTATTCCGCAGACTTGAGTGTGGCACCCTATTGGCTCTGCAAAAATAAACACTGTATTAAATATTTAGAGAGGAATTGCAATTGATTGCGAGCTGCAGCCTTCTGTATGTATACAAAAATTGAGCGATTAATACTAATTATTATGACGATGTGGTGTGACGTTTGATTTAATTTTGGTTGCAGGAAGAAATTCAGGGTAAGTTGAAGGCGATCCATAATGTGATTGAAATGTTGTCCAGTATTATAAAGGACGGGCGTAAAATGGCTGATTTGGAGGCATCGCTGAATGAGGATGGCGAGGCAAAGAGTCGTCGGAAAGATTCGGAGGAAGTCGTTGCGGATATTAATAGTCGGTATTGTTATGTGCATTATGATACGGGTTTACATTGGTGTCGAGTTTGCGATGATTTCCCCGATACGGCCAAGGAGTTTTTGTTGCATTTGCAGGCGAAGAAGCATTTGGAGAATGCAAAGGAGAACGATGTGGGCGATAATACGCCGTGGCATAAATTGCCAGCGGAGCCTATTTTGCCGGCGAACGAGGATTTGGAGAAGAAGAGGATTCCAATTAAAGGTACTATCAAAGTAACTCATTAATTACAAAATTAACGCGTTCAATTAATTTCAGGTTTGCAATTTTTCATCTCCGCACCATCATGGTACTGCAAACTGTGCGACGTGTGGATAGGCGATCTGCATTGTGCTTCGCATCATTTAAAATCTCAATCGCACTTTCAAAATTACAATGTGAGTATTTTTAATTCACTGTTCAACTCTTTAATGCGGCTAATATTCTGGTTTAGATTTTTGTGCAGCAAAATCCGCATTGGGAAATGGAATGGTTGAAAGACCGTGAAAAGGCAATGACTCGCAATGGTAAACACAATTCGTCCGGTTCGGATGAAGACGGTGCGTCGAAACGCAAGAAGAAACGCAAAGAAAAGCGTGCAGGCTTAGATTCCAAGGAGAAGAAGCGCAAGAAGAAAAAGAAGCGGAGGAAGCATTCGAGTGAGTCAAGCAGCAGTTCAAGTAGCTCTGATACAACTTCTGAGGACGAGCAGCATCAGCAACAACAGCAGAACGACAAATCGAAAAGCATTCGCGTGGAAATGCGCAATCGTAAAGTCGAGGCGATTATGAATGAAGAGGTGCCAGGCAAATGGAGCAGTATGTTGGAGAAGCTAGTGGAGGAGCATAAGAAAAAGGGCGAGAAAAAGGATGAGCCGGATCATTTGATTAGTCAGTGGATGACTGTGAGTGAGCCGCCGGACAAGGATCGAAATATGTTGAACAATTTAAAGGATCGTATGAAAGTGAAACAAGATATTGAGAAGGCTAGGTATGCTGAGATTGAGAAGAAGCGCTTAGACAAGGAGAGGGAGGATCGAGAATTGTTTGAGGCGAAACAGAGACAAGCGAGAGAAGCGGCCGAAGAGGCAGAGCGGATGAAGAAGCGGAAAGAGCAAGAGGAATATGATCGATTGAGGGATAAAGATCGGAATCATGTCAAGTTTCGGACGAGGGATAATTATAGGAGGCACAATGATTCGAGGAGCGATGATGAGGGCAGTCCTAGGCATAAGCATTATCGGCAGAGTAGTCCTAATAGGCATAGGGATAGGAAAGGTAGCAATCGGGACAGGAGTCGCAGTCGCAGTTCGGATCGCAAAGGCGATTCTAAAAAAAAACCACCGGGCCCGCCGAGTTATCGCAAGCTGCCATTCATCGGACGAATGCCTTTGTTCAAAAACAAAAAGCCGGAAGATCGCACCGAAGTAAAAGAAATAAAAAAAGAGGATTACGAACCGCAAAGACGCACTCGGTTTCAACCGGGTAATTTAGCAAGAGCTTTTATACCCTCTCCGGATGTGGTTTGCTTCCCGAAATTGTCGTGTTACCCGCCATTGGAAATGCCGCCGCCAGAGGAAGTAATAGTGCCGCCGCCTCCAGCACCGGAGCCGCCCAAGATTACAGCGCCAGTGGCGCCGCCGCCACCCAAGATTAATCATGTGGAAGAAGAGTTGCGGCATGAAGAAGAAGACGATGATGAGGAAGACGAGCAACAGCAAGTTGCGGCCGCAATTGATAATCATGATTATTCCGAGTATTATAATATGATGTATTCGAATATGTATGAATATTCGCAAGAGGAACAAATGGTGACGGCACCGCCGCCTCCAGATGTTCCACATTCGCATACGATGCCGTTGTTGCCGCCTCCTTTGCCACCAAGTGAGCCAGAAGACGATTTAGCTATGTTGGGGATGTGTGCGGATGATATGGCTGCTCAGTCGTTTTAACTTTTTACTTTTATTACATATTACAATTAATTATTAATTTAATTATATTTTATATCATTAGGGATTTAGATTATTTGATTATAATTTAGTTCATTACAATATAATTATGATACTGTTGTTTTATTAATTACGAAATAAACTACCCGGTATATAAAAATGCTTAATATTGAGCGGTACCAGGCGACAAAGAGTTATAAACAGGAAATCGAGAAAAGTGATGATAGCAATGAGCGGCGAGCCGCAAACGTATTTCTCAGATGATAAGTGCGCTAGTGTTTATATAATACTTTCGCTGATGCAGTGGAAACTCGAGGCAGTACGTCCTGGAATAAAATCGTGGGAAACAAATAAATCACAAATCAGCAAAATGGACTTGGAGATCAAAAAGTGGACCTTTTGGAGCCAGTGGTCAACCAGAAAGATAAAGAGTATTCAATAAATTGTGCATTGTTTTCCCAACCCCCCATAAATTGTGGACCCATGAAATAAAGGATTTGTAACACTCATCTTGAAAGCGCCCACCCATTTAATGACGTTTCCGGTTTCTCTATCTGTCAAACCTCAAAAAATAACGAATTTTGTATTCAAATAAGCACCAATTGTTTATATTCCGCTTATTAAACACTAAACTTGCTAATTAAATTTACTTTCAACTGTTGCTCCAAATAATTTCGATTTAATTTGAATTAATCGCTTCGTTAAGCCAGACGAACTGAAAATCTACATAAGAAAATAAAAGAAATTCTACTTTATAGGTAGCAGTCTAGATGATTAAAATATTTCCGATTAAACAATAATGCTAATTGTTTATATAACATTATTGTTACGCATGCCAATTTATATAAAACGCTGAGAAAAACTATACATTGTTATTATTATTAAAATTATACCAACATCCGCTAGAACTATTTCCATTTTTCCACTTTTTAGAACAACTTTCAGTAATAATGTTGATTTTTACTTAATTATGTTGCAATATTTAACTAATTAATTAATTAATTAAAAATAAAAACAATGATTTACTAAAATAAACAATTAACTACCGAAAATAACGAAGCGTCAAAATATGCAAATCCCAAATAATCTAGCAAAAAGAAAGAAAAGTGGCAGAGGAGAGGATTCTACCTCCGTATATAAACACCGAGCTCAACCATAAAAAAGCAGTCATCTACCAAACTCAACCACAACCAGTCAACTACCACTCAATCAAAATGAAACTCCTAATCGCAGTAAGTAAATTCAAACTCAAAATAACAAACTACTTTACCAACATTTCCTTATTTGATCCAGACAGCTGCAATGCTTTTCACTTTGGCCCACTGCATCGAAGAAGACCATCGTGCCACTTCCTACCAGAAACTGCACATCGAACATTTCCACCCCGTTCCATTACACGCCAAAAAGGAATTCCAGCACTTGATAGACCACCCTATCTCAATCGGTGAAACAGAATCCAAAATTGAAATCCATCATGGAGGCAAACACGACCATGGTTACGCGTTTGCGCACTCGCATAGTACTGTGCATCAAGATGGCGGTCATTTGCATGGAGCCGGAAGTAGTGATGAAGGGCATCAACAGTATGCAGCCGCAGTTCAAGAGCAACAATTTGAAAATAATGAAGCTGAGCAACAGGATGCGTATCAAAATATCGATTTGAGCCAGTATCAGGAATTGGCGCAAGCTGCTTTGCAAGCGCAGCATCAATATGGAGGTGAAGCTGCAGCAGGAGGCCATTATGAAGCTGAACACGATTCGAGATAAATGAAAACTGTTTTAATTAACTTTCTTTTGAGTTTTATGGCTTTTTAGCATGTAAGTATTATCGTTGTTTATTATTCGTTGATCGTGCGTGTACAAGAGTGAAAACTGTAGCAGATGGTGGATGTACGATTTGATTTTTATGCGATATCTACATTTTTATTACATGCTGCTCTCTGTTATGTTAATTTATTTCTTGTTTTACATTTTTCATACTTGTGGTAATAAATTTTTGTTATATTAATGTATTGAAAGACTGCGACTTAAGTGTCAAATACAAACTTTCCTTTACAATTATTAATTAATTATAAACAAATAAGGATAAATAAAAGGCAAACAAATCAACTTATAGTCATATCTATTGAGAAATCAGTCTTTTGCTTCAGTTTTTGCCACCAAAAGGCAACGTGTATCACACGGGAACAAATCACAAAACATGCATATAACTTTTACACCTAAACGATAATAAAATAATCACATAATTACAAATCAAACAGTAGATAATAATAGATTCCTAAATCGTCAAAATAGAAATCATTTTCCGTCCATAAATAAACGAGCACAAAACATAAAAATACATAAAAAAAACGAGCACAAATATAAACAAAAAGCACAGTCTTTAAAAAAAATAGAGAATATATACAAAATATACCGATTCAAATAAATACAGTAATAAACAAATTTCATAATCATAACACAATAATATTACCTGCCAGCAGTAAATCGTAAAAAATTAAATATAAATAAAATTAAAGCTTGAATAAAACTTTTGTCAAATAGGCCGGCATTGTTCCGCTTAATTAATTTAAAAATAAAATCATCAACTAAGGCCCTAATGCGTGCTCCATCATCTGCAAACAGAGCGACTCCAAACTACTCTCAATATTGTTAACACTCTCTTTCGACTCTGCCTCTTCGAATCGAACATGAAACTGCGAATTATTGCTTTTCAACGAATTGTTCGAATGCGGCACATGAATCTGGAAAATCGCCGAAGTCGTCGGCGCCGCCAGCAACTGATTCTGGATCGTTACACTTCCAATCGAATGTCTGTGCGTATTCAACGCCGGATTGTGTTGCATATTCGGATAGGAAGAACTTTTCTGTGCGTACGTCGGCTTCGAAGTTGACGCTTGAAATTGCACATTGTGCAGCCTATTAAACAATATATCAGTAAATTTAGAACACTATTAGTTCGAGATAAGTACCTTTGATTGGTTAAAGTACTACTTTGTCGTTGGTTGTAAACCGGCATCACAGTCTCTTTCGTCAATTGCCCCTTCCACACATTCATTCGTCGCTTTTGAGCTTCGGTGAAGGCCTCTAGAGTTTCTGCACGCTCGCATAATGAGTTAAACAGCAGCAATACTTCATCTGTTGGCTGACGGACCATCAATAAATGAGAAAACACTGAAAAATTGGTAAAAATACACATTAAATAGGCAACCAGTAAAGCACAGACTGAAACTCACCTCTTCCAAGCACCTTAACAAACTGTCCCGGCAAATCTTCACCAGTCGTCACCTGCAACGGACTCTGCAACACACTCTTCAACTTCTTTAAGGCCACATTAATATCGCCACCATTCATCACATCCGTCTCCAACTCCGTCAACATCCCTCCTCGCTCTTTCAACTTACTGATACTCAACAATATCTTATGTCTCGCCCCTTTCGTAATCCCAATGGCTTGCAACGTTTCATCCGTCAAACTCAACATCTGACTATACGTCAAATTATTAAATACCCAGCTATACTTATGCAGCCTGAGGGACTTTAACCACGATACAATACTCTTCATAATCGGCAAATTGTTCATAATCTGCAACTCTTGCAGCCTCGTCTCTGAACTGCTCGACTGCAGTCCCGATGTACCAACCAAATTAGCACTCTTGTCATTCGACAGCGAATAGCTGCGTGGTTTTTGCACCGGCTGTACCGCAATGTTCTCCTGCGACGACGACCACACACTTGCATTCTCATTCAATGTCAAACTGTTCGAACGGCGATTCGTACTCGTCGATTCCGGGTTCGGACTCACGGATTCGTCGCTGAATTCGTTCGCTGGTGAATGCACGAAGTTGTCCGGACTCACCCGAACGCGATTCAACACTTGTTTAAGCAGATGTTTGAAGGACTTTTTGTCGTCTTTGTCGAAAGCTGGATGGATGAACACGTACGACATGATTTCGACGCATTCATTGTAAATTTTGTACGGCGGCGTTATGAATTCGGTTAGAACGCGCCGGATTGTTTGCAAGTAGCAATTGGCAGTTTCTTTGTTGCCTGGTCGGAGTAATGGGAGGTGAGTGAGAAGTAGCGAAAGCGCTACCTGTCATTTAGTTCAATTTAGTATATTTTTTAGAGACTTTAGTCAACTTTAACATACCTGTGGTCGTTCTGTTAGGAAGTTGGATATATAATTGGAGTCGTTGGCGTTGCGTTCAAGAGCTTGGGCTTCAGGCGTGCTGGCGGCGGCGATGCACTGGTCGAGGGCATGTTGCAGGAATCGTGCGTTCGCAAAAGGTAAACCTACCATTAGATAGTAGATGGCAACGGTGCGTTCACAACTGTCCCATTTGTGGAACTTTAAACGGATTTCGTGGAGTTGTTCGCAGAATTCTGAAAAGTCACGCATGTGGCCAAATTCCATTTCAATCTGCAAAAAAAGTGAAGATTTTTTTAAGTGAATGTTGTAAAAAAATTATGGAAGTTGAGGAATGTGCACTTACCATTTACTACTAGAGGTTTGGGGCATTTATTTCAGTTCGTGGAGCAGTTGTATGATTTTTTAAGAGAGTTGAATGGTAATTTGAGTTAAATTTTCACATTACTTGTAGTTTCGCTTTTTGTTGGATTTGTGTTGACACGCCCAATCAGGTTGAAGGTAGGTGCAATGTCAGTTTGACAAGTGTACCAACGTAACGTTTTTATTCTAAATTAATGTATGGAACAATTCATAGATGGCAGATTTGCAAAATCCTTAATAATTAATAATTTATTTTGCAAGACATTTCTTCTATTAACTAAACCGTTGTTAAGTGCCGTTAATATATTTATGTAGTAGTACATTCAAAATAACATTACTTTGTTAACAACAGTGAAGTTAGCTGCAAGCCATTATAGCAAAATTTGATTATAAATTACGGCTTTATGTTTAATTTTCAATCTCAATAGTAATTATTTTAAGTGTCAATTACTACATATTTATAAGTAATTAATTAATTGAATAAATTGATAAGAAAAGATAAAATAGTTAAAACGAACACTCCTGCGCACAATCAATACTTTAACAATCCTCCATCAGACAAATTCGCCATTGCTCTTTGAAAAATCGCCTCTAGAGATTAAACCACTTTTAGAATTAATTTTAAATTAATTAGACGGTGTAATTGAATGGAGTAGCGCAGTGTTTGTTTGTTTAGTTCAGTCTTCAGTGCTTAGTGTAAAAAGATTCAGTGATATGAGGCCTAAAACGTGAGTCCGAATTTCTAGAAAAATATTACTCCTTATTCAAAAATTTGCATTTAACTAGGATTCAGGATTAGAGACTGCCCTAGTTATTTGCTAGATAGTATTGATTATGTTAAATAGTTATATTTTTTATGTGCCATGTAAATTGTTGTTGGCAGAATGATTTTCCAAAAAAATCCAAAAAAATGTCTGTGTTTTTGACTGGCAAACATTGGACTGTTATTTACATTGCATTATGCAAGTAAAAAGTAGTCTGAAATGCATTCAAGTGGGTATAATGACGTATTACTCTCCATATAACAAAATCAATAATGTTCGGCGCTCTTTGTCACTCATACACTGCAAGATTATTTCATCTTCTTATAAATAAGCTTTGGATTGTACAAATCAAAAAAATAGAAGCAAAAGAGAACATATAACTGAATTGATATCGTTTTAAATTACATTAGATTGAAATTCATTTTAAATTTGACAGTTGGTTTGAAAAAATGGCGTTTGCTTTATAATTGGTAGAAGTGGTTTATTAATTAACTAATTATAAATGCTATTATTGCTTTGACATACATTTTTTTATTATTATAATACATTTTTATAGAAAAGAGTAAATTATAGCTCAAAATAGTCATTACCTTATAGACATCTAGTGTCAAAGAATTGAACTAGTTAGTATTTAGACATGCAGCGCTCTGTAATCCAAAATTTGAATGGCAAATTTTCAGAAGCCTCGATGCAACCTAGTCTAGAGAATGCACAAAATAACAAAAGGCTTAAAAAAGAAGAAAAAGAACAAAAAATCCAAGCACCATAAAGAAGAAGAATTCAAACCGGAAGAACTCGAAGCGTATCGCAAAGAGCACCAAGGCACCAGCGAAGAACCCACTAAAAACGAAGAGTGGAAAAAATTCATCGCTCTTACCTCAGGTGTCGACGATATCTTAAAGAAAACTCAAGGCGATCTTGATCGCATTAAAAGCACATCGTTCTTCCAACGCATCCCACCGGCTAGCGAACAGCTTCAAAAGCAGCAACAAGCCGAACAAATTGTTCAGCAAATCGCAGCTGAAGCAGAAGAAACTAAAAAAACCGCAAATTTCGGCATTGTAGAAGTAAGTGAGTCGGAATCCGACGAGGAGGATGAAGACGACATTTTCGACACAGCTTACATCGATGCCATTGCTACTGGCGAAGTTAAATTAGCTTATATACCTGAATCTCCTACTTTAGTCGATGGCGATGATCCGTTCGACACTAGTATTGCAGAACGTGCGATTTTGGGTCCGGTAAGGGAACGAAAGGGGAAGAAATTGGTGCCGATTGGTGCGGCAGTTGAAGTTTTGACTGGTAGAGTACAGTTACCTACTTGTGCGACACAACGACCCACAGTTAATCGAAGACAAGTTTTAAAGGAACGAGATTTATTGCTGGGAAGTTTTGATGATAATGCTAATTCGGTCCCACAACCACAAACAAGTAAGTTAAACTTTTAGTTTTGACAGTTCAATTTGAAATTTTGAGGTTAAGTTAAGGATGTTGACAGACTGACAAATAAAATTGTACCTGGCGCCATCTGTTTCAAATTCAAATTTGATTTCTTTTGCTTAGATGGCGAACAAGTTGTTCAAAGAACTCTTCTAGACGACGACGATTCTATTCCCATATCAAACGAGCCGCTAGATTTTTCCAGGAACCTTCAAATTGAATTGGAACAATCTGCTAAAGATCGTAACAAGGAGATTCTTGAAGAGTTTGATAATATTGGTAAAGAATTAGATGACGACGATTTCGAATTTGAAGCATTAGCTGCTGAAAGTTTAACGAAACCTACTCAAGTGGTTGCAAAACCTTTATTATTAGTTCAGCCTGTGCAAAAAGCAACAGTTGCTTGGAACGCTTTTGGAGAAAAGTACGCTTATCAAAACTAGCCTTAATTAATTAATTATATTTGTATTTTGTAATAGTAAATTAGAAGAAGAGGAGGATGTGGTAGAAGTAGACCCATTCGACACAACTTTTGCCGAAAACATTCTACCAGGAAAAGCAGAATTGAAGCAGATCGAAAATGAAATTCTAAACGACTTTGACTTTGATCCACGTTCAACTGAAGATATTAAACCCGAACCACCCGTTACTAAAGTAAGCAAGCGGAAAGACTCTTGCGAGGAAGGCTGGTCAATTGCCGACAAACTTTCAGGTAATTATTCAACAACTACACTAAACAGATAATTTATTGATAATTAAATTGCAGAAGCTGCTCTAAAAGTCACTCCAATTCGTCGCGATTTACTTGGAGGCAGCAACACTGATTTATCTACATTAGATCAACCTTTACAACCGCTCGAAAAGCCTGACGATAATTACATTGAATACTCTGACCCCTTCGACACATCAATCGTCGAAGTTGCAAAGCAACCCGGTCAAACCGAACTCAAATTTCTAGAAAAAGAACTTTTAGGCGACTTGAAAAAACAATCCTCAGCTAGTGACGACGATGAATTTAATCCGCGTGCATGCGAATCCTTCAGAGAACGCGGCTTATCGCGACCTGATGTGCTGAACATAAATAACACATCGAAAAGTGTCTCGTTCGATTTACCATCGTCTCCTACTAATGCGCTTGGTGTAAACACCATTTTGAAACCGTTGACGCCATTTTATGTCCGCAAAAGTTCAATCCCAACCGAAAGTGAACCAGTCGATCCATTTGACACTTCGTATATCAGTGATTTAGCTCCAGGTCAAGCGGAACTCAAGCTGCTCGAAAGCGAATTACTAGATTCGCAGCAAGAGGAGCAAATTCACACTGCTACGAAAACTTTACAGAATTTGGTGAAGCCGAAGAAAGTAGTGCAAATTGATTTGCTAGGAGGTGATAACAATTCGTCGGTAATTAAAGCACTAACGCCTGCACAAGCACAAGTTGCGAGTGTCGACGAGTTGTCGTATCGAGATCCATTCGATACGTCGATTGCTTGCAATATTCTGCCAGGCAAAACCGAATTAAAGCTACTTGAATCCGAATTGATTCATTCGAGTGGCGAACCGGCCAATTTATTGACGGATTTGACTGATTTCGTGTTCGATAAAGCGCTAACGCCGCAATCGGGTGATAGTATTGGTAAGCTAGTTGAAGATATCGATCCGTTTGATACGAGTTTCGCCAGTAATATTCAACCGGGACAAGCGGAGTTGAAGCAACTCGAGTCGGAGTTGTTTTGATTGGTTTGTGCGACAGTATTTATATATATTCGTCTCCCACTCCCTTTTGAGTAGAAATGGAGGGGAAAGGAGCGAATCCCTTCTTGTTTACGGAGGAAGAGGAGGAGTCACCCCACTCCACCACAATGGCATCCAATCCTTTTCTCGTTGGAGGGGATGACGATGACAGTAATGAGTATGGCGATAATCCGTTTTTAGCTCAAGCACAAAATGTCCCAACCACTACTGCTACCACTAATCCATTTGCTTTTGAGCCTGAGCCTGAATTAATCGAAGAGGATATAGTAGACGTTAATCCAAATCCCAGTAGTACTTGTCAAGATTTTTTTACTTCTTCCTCGGCTACCACGCAAGATTTTTTTAGCAACGATGAAGCGATTAGTTCAACCACTACTAATCAGTGTGGAGATTTCTTCAGTAGCAGCAATAACGCTGCTAATACGACTGCTAGTCAAGATTTCTTTACCGCCACTACTGCTACTAGTACGGCCGGTCAAGATTTATTCCCAAGCAGCAACGTTCTCATTAACATTAGTGCAAGTCCAGTACAAAAACCGACGAATTTAGAACTCACCTATAGTTACCAAGATGCAGCGGTGCCTAGTCGCCCTCCACCACCGCCTCGACCGCCCCCATCCAAGGAAACACAAGATTTATTACAAACAGTTATGGGCGCAATGGAGACAACCAGTAGTCATCTATTGGATAGAATTCCACCAACCCGGACGCCCAGTCCTGTGTCTATGCGTGATTTACGCACTCCCAGTCCAGTCTCCGATGATTTGCTCGATGTCACTGAGACGGAGATTGAGGAGGAAGTTAAAGTGGCGCCTCCCCCGGTAGTGGCACAGCCGGTATTACCACCGGTGGTGCCTATGCGGCCGCCAGCGCCACCTGTGAGGCCTCCTAGGCCCTTGCCGCCGCAGAAACCGTTGCCGCCGGTGCTGCCGCCTGTGGTGCCACCTGTGGTGCAAACCGATGAAATGATGGATATGTTTGGCGTGACGCCGGCACAGAAGCCATTAGCTAGTAAGGCCGACATTTTGAATCTCTATAATGCCGCGCCAAAGCAGGTTGATTTATTGCTGGATAATTTCGAGATAGAGGATAATAACAATCAAGAGATTGCGTTTGTGTCGCCGAACGATTTGCAAGTAGATACGAGTGACACCAGCAAAGGTTCGGTTAGTAGCGTCACTTTTAATCCGTTTGCGGCACAGCCGGTAGTTGAGGCAAAAGATGAGGTTTTTATTGAGGCAGATGCTAATTTCGTTGAAGATGAAGTCAAATCTAATGAAATTATGAACGGATTTGGTGTGTCCGATGATTTCGATGCCTTTTCCGAAAAATTTGAGTCGGTTAAGGAGGAAGCGAAAGTGGATGCGTTTGCGGGAGCGGATGACGCGTGGGGCAATGCGTTTACGGCAACGGTTGATGAAGGCGGCGGTGGATTTGGAAATGAGGACGGGTTTGATGCATTTTTGGCGTTGCAAGAAGCGCCGCCGCCAATTGTGCCGCAAAGTACGCCGAGTCGCGTTAGTAAAGCGGGATCGCAAGAGTCGGATGAGGATAAGGATTTTTCGGTTGTTATTAGGCCGAAGGTTGACTTTGAGATGGATACAGGCGTTCTGCCCGTGCTGGCCCCGCCGCCGGTGCCAACGAGCATTGCATTTGCAAACGATTCATTGCGGTTTAATCCGTTCGATCAGCAAGCTGAGTTTGGGACGGCAACGGTATTGGGCAGGGAAGAAGATGAGGTGCCGATTGGTGAGTTGCGGTTAATTACTTACATAGTATTCTATTTTTTCAGTATTCACACATTTTTAACTAATTTATCTCACTTTTTTAGGCCAACTTGAACGCACTGATTCGCAGGAAACGCCACCAACGCCATTGTTTGACGATGACGTCTCACAACCACTAGAACCCTTTCCACGTATCAACTATCCGGGCGAAGGGTGGGAGATGCAGTTGCGCCAACCGAATAAAAAGAAAATCACTGGTCAACGTTTTTGGAAAAAAATATTTGTGCGTTTAGTTTACCAACCTGATTGCGTTCTTCTCCAACTCTACAACCAGCAAGCAGATAAAGATCCATTCCAAGAACTACCGTTACAACCCTGCTACTCAGTGTCCGACATTGGTGCCCAACAGTACGACCAATTTGGAAAGATTTTCACCGTCAAGCTGCAGTATATTTTCTATAAAGAGCGACCAGGCGTGCGACCGGGCCAAGTAAAGAAAGCCGAACGCATTACCAATAAATTGAGCCAATTTGCAGCGTATGCAATCCAAGGCGACTATCAAGGATGCAAAGAATTTGGCAGCGATTTGAAAAAGCTTGGTCTACCGGTGGAACATGCACCGCAAGTGTCTCAGCTCATGAAAATCGGTTCGTTGAGTTTCGAGGATTTGAAACAGTTCTCCATGTGTATTGAAGAGGCGCTGTTCAAGTTGCAAGCGCATCGTGATCGGGCGTTGCATTACAAAATGGAGGAAGTACAGATTACGGCGGTGGATGAGTTGTATGTGGAGCAGGATGCAGAAGGGCACATTGAAAGGCAGATTGCAAGAGTTCGGCTATTTTTCCTCGGTTTCTTGACGGGGATGCCCGATATTGAGTTGGGGGTGAATGACATGAGGAGACAAGGCAAGGAGGTGGTTGGCAGGCATGATATTATTCCGGTAGTGACGGAGGAGTGGATCCGGTTGGAGGCGATTGAGTTTCATTCGTGTATTCAGCAGGATGAATATGAGAAGACGCATATTATTAAGTAAGTGTTATTGGGTTGCGAAAAATTGCAATGGTTAATTGCTGTTGGTTATTTTCAGATTTAAACCCCCCGATGCTTGTTATATTGAACTGATGCGATTCCGAGTCCGGCCCCCGAAAAATAGGGAGCTTCCTTTGCAACTTAAAGCACAAATCTGCGTAATGGGCACCAAGGTTTGTATATTTGTCTATAATATCAGGTGTGCCAACCTAATTCGGTATTTTTAGGTGGAAATGCGAGCTGATGTCCTGGTTCCAGGATTTGCTTCCAGAAAATTGGGTCAAATTCCTTGCGAAGATGTAATGATTCGTTTCCCAATACCTGAATGTTGGATCTATTTGTTCCGAGTAGAGAAGCATTTCCGGTATGGATCTGTCAAGTCCGCGCATAGAAGGTATTGTTGGTTGCCTATTTTAGAAACAAGTTTTGATGATTTTTCTTATAGAACTGGCAAAATTAAAGGAATAGAGCGAATTTTGGGCACGGTTGAAACTTTGCATGAGAATTTAATCGAAGTTACATCAGGGCAAGCTAAATATGAGCATCAACATCGTGCGATTGTTTGGCGATGTCCACGATTACCAAAAGAGGGACAAGGTATTTTAATTTTAGAGGCAACAAATGAGCTAACTAATTTTCTTCTAATTTAGGAGCATATACAACTCACAACATGGTTTGCCGAATCGCACTGACTAGTTACGACCAAATGCCTGACAAATTGGCCGAGTACTGCTACGTAGAATTCACAATGCCGGCAACGCAAGTCAGTCATACCACCTGTCGTAGTGTCAGCTTACAAAATTCGGACAGCGATGATCCACCGGAGAAATACGTTCGATATTTAGCACGCCATGAATATAAGGTTGGTATTGAGCATACGGAAGGGGAAGCCCCCAATGCGTATTCTTCCGCTACCTATACGACGACTAATAAACCGGCTCCACCGCCGGTGCCTGAGGAAAAACCGGCTCCGGTTCCGGAGGAATCCAGTTCGGATAGCGATTAGATATAATTTAATTAAGAGGTAAGTGAGTATTTAGCTTAAGTGACAGGTGTCGACATCTATGCTTCTGATTAGATAATTGGTAGATAAGCAACCAGTAATACATGTACCACATACGTTTTACAAAATTTAAATATTTATCGTTTGATTTTTGATTAATTGGTGCCTGCGATGATAAGATTTGGGTTTAAAATTGTTTGTTAATTGATAATTAGCAAAAAGGGGACAATATTTGTAAATGTAATAAATGTATTAATATTAATATGATTGTAAAAAGTAATATGTGTGTGTGTGGGTGTGAGATATTGTGCAATACGTATAAATTATTGTTTTGTTAGGTGCTCAAATAGTAGATAAAATAAGGGGAGCACATTTTTTCATTTGCGACATATCATATAATTATGGTTTCAATTTTTCTGTGTTTTCGAAATGATTCGGAGACACTCATATGCTAGAACAAACCAAAAACATAAAACCAGTAGTAGGAAAATATTTATTATATTATAATAGAAATTTGTTGATTGTGTTTGTTGACTTTATTAGATTAGTGTGTTAACTAGTTTTATAAATTCGTTTCGTTTCGGTTTTCCTTTTGAGTTTCGTCATTATCAAAGGAAAGGGAAATTAAATTTTCCCTTTCAAAGAGTCGAAAGCTAGTCACTAAATTTAAGAGATATGTATAAAATAATTACAAAGAATGTTATTAATAAGTAATAAGTAAATATATTAAGGGTGAGTGCGGGTCATTGCAGAAAATTATTGCGAATTAATTACAAAATAATTGCGTGTGAATTTTTTGCTCTGACTACCGGGCCTTTACCCAGCTGAATATTCGTAGTATTTAAGGAAAGGAATGTAATAGTGAATTATTTATTAAATGTAAAATAAAACCCAACAATAATAAAGTCAGTATGCTTGTAAAGGCAATTTACTTCAAAATATATATAGATGTCGATATATAAAAATAAATTCAATCAATACTGTCGCAATCAATAAATTATATCTTAAGAAACAGAACGACACCCTTTTTTAAATAAGGTATTAAGTATTCTAATTAACACAATTAATCATATGCACATAAGTAAGAAGCAGCCTTTTTGTTTGTAAGGCAACATTGTATTTAAGTAGTAATATCACTAAGTTTGGTTTTGGTGGTACTGTGGTCGACCAGCCAGTTCCAATAAGTACCGATCGGGATGATCCAGCCAATCGGCGGCGCTCAATTTCACATTACGTTGTCGTTCCGCTTCCTTCACTTCCCATTTCTTAATTTCCAATTGTTGTTCTTGCACCACTTGATCGCCGCAGCCCCACACTTCAATGCATTCCAAATAGTATGGAATTTTTTGAAATTCAATCTACAAAATCAGTTATAAACACCAATAGTCGGTAAAGTAGTTTACTGTACTTTTTCAAAACCAGCGTCAATGCTTATGATTGGCGCTCTAGGATCACTGCCAGCACGCAATCCTTGCGGATAGCCCCGTATACTTAAATTTAAGTACAGCATTTTAGGGCCCCGTTCTAGTACTAGGAATCTACAAATTATTATTGATAAGCCATGTTTTATAGGACTAGCTAAGAAACTACTTTGGTAACAATTGAAAAACAGCCGCTTCCTGACCACCGCGATATTGATGGGACTCTTTCCATTCGCATGGCGAGGCAATGCAAAACTTTTGCCCCCCTTCCACTTTGAGTAGGACTAGTGTGGGCCCTTTGTAAGCTATTACGTGATGCAAGAAGCGGTTAGCACCTAGGCCCATTTCGTCGGAGTCGTACAGCATTGCCCAATGAGATGGCACGGAACATAATAGTTTGGATAGGAATGCTGTACTTGCTAAACCTATACGAACAATTCAGTTTTAGGGCGAGGATGTATTGCTGGTTGCATACTATTTAAGGGTAAGTTTAATTATTTTTTCATACCGACACCGCTGTTGCTGGGCGAGTTGGCCTTTTGTGGTCGTGAATAGAGCACTGGAAGGGCACCAGCCAGTAGCCAAGACATGCTCATCTGCAGTAAATGCGGATGGGGATGTTTGCCTTGTGCAAAAGGTGGCGGTTGTTCCAAAACGGGGGTGGCTAGTTCCAGACCTGCATTTTAATATTAGAATTAATGAAAGCAACTTTTTTTAATGAGCGATAACAAAATTCAAGACGATCAATAAGCAACAACAACAATCCGCTTAAAAGCATTATGTTACCTGCGTTTCTTTCCACTTTAGAACCACCTGTATAAATTCATAACATCAGTAAGAGTATTATTTATCAAATGTAGTAAATAATTGCTATTTAAATTGACCGCAATTTAAATAGCAATTTTTATATTACAGAAAACTGTAATTACCTGCAGCCAAGTTCGGTTCGGTCTCCTCCAAAGTTCTCCAGGACGTCGCTAATGAATGAACTGCGTAGCGATGCAAAGGGAAAAGCAATCTTGGAGTGTTGGTAGCAAGCCAATGGGACACAAATTGGGCAGATAGGCTTTGTTTGCTATGAAAACAACTATCGACGACTGCTTGCAAGGTTTTGCTGATGGAGAAGCACATTTGAGGGCCTTCTGAGTAGTGATCCATGCTTATATGGTAAGTGCACATTAAGAGCGATTTCATGCCGTCCGGTGAAACCATGTCGTTTTCTTCCGAGTTCGGATTTGAAAACATTTTGACGAGAGTATCGCGGATAACTTCATCGTCTAGAATCTTTAATAGAGCATTTCATTAACTGACCTACACAACAATTAAAATGGCGACTATAGGACAAAAAGGGATCTAGTCGGTGACGCAAATAAAAGCAGTTACCTCTAGACTAGTTTCTATGGAAAAGTTCTGAAATACCTACTTCAATAGTGGTTGTATAAAATAACTAATCGCTATTCGAAAATAATAACAAACGGCATAGAAGACCGTACGATATCATATCATGACAGTTGAGAGAGACAGAATAGCAGCAGCTGATCAGTGACAGGTTTTTGGCATTATTATGTTTGTACAAATTACTTACGCCCAGATACTTTTCACATTGTTGCTTAAATGCAGAGACCCCGATGTGTGCCGACTTGGATTTGGCGTTGTCGTGTAGATAATAGAAGAACTTCTCTGCGAAAATGGGGTACCTTGGGAATAGATAGCGCTACAAATTTGAATAGCCTTTTAGAAAAGCTTTGTTATTAATTAATTTATCTTACGCTAAACACCGACAAGGTAATTCCGTTAACTTTCTCTTCCTTTTGAGCCTTATCGGCTAGAATCTGCAATAGAATTTGAATTACGCACTTTAATTCATTACCAACTTAACAAGTCTAAATTTACTACGTATTTAACCAAAACAATGTTTTTAATAATTAAAAATTGATTAAAAATTACGTAAAATGCGTCTAATTAGAATATTGAGTGAATAATCGTACCTTAGCCAGCTTTTCAATAGGCATTAATTGCGACGTGTGTTTCTCGCTTATCTCATTGGCAGACACCGTTCTGGAGATACTTTTGCGAGATCCATTGCGGGAATTGGTGCCAGAGTTTGGGGTTGAATCTCCGGATTTGTGTGGCCCATGGCCATGATGGTTCCCCATTGCGTATCACTTTAAATACACATTTTTCAAGTGCGTCACCTACTGCTACCAGTTCGTTAATAAGAACACAACTGGTTTTTTGTTGGTAACTCTGAGCTATGGTAAGTCTGAGGTAGCTGCGCGCGTGAACTAACGCTTATTTAAACTACTACGCATAGCCAACCAGTAATACCTCTAGGACGATAATTAACATGGATTTATTTGCATATTAATTATTTGAGTAAACAGAGTTTGTTGGATTTATCAATTTAATGGTTTATGATAATTGATGTGCTTTTATTTGCATTGTTGGTAATGTTGGGCACGAATAGAAGGAATGTAGAAGCAGATAAGAAAGGAATGTTTTTATCTATTCTACTAGATAATGATTATTTGGTATTTATATTGGAATTTAGTATAATGTTTCGATGGTAAGCGCAGTCGCATATTCTGATTGTGTGTTATAATGACCTTCAGTAGTAATTGAGATTAATTAATTTTTAGTTTGTCTGGTCAGCTGTATTTCATAGGTTAGCTTAGCTTAGCTGTCACTTTTCTCCTTTAGAACACAAAGGCTGAATAATCCTTAAATCAGCACAAATATGGCTTAGTTAATTGCATTTATCTAGTTTGTTACTTGAAGCATTCCCTTAAGTAAGTAGAATATTATGCTGTAAATTTGAATTTAACCGTATTTTTGCAGATTTTTATGCATTGTTGGTATTTATTGCGTTACATTACCAGACGATTCAAAGGCAA
Source organism: Cryptophagus acutangulus (assembly GCA_963556235.1). Taxonomy (NCBI): domain Eukaryota; kingdom Metazoa; phylum Arthropoda; class Insecta; order Coleoptera; family Cryptophagidae; genus Cryptophagus; species Cryptophagus acutangulus. The sequence goes on along the minus strand of OY744561.1, from coordinate 10,456,926 downwards.
CGAGAAAATGAGCTTGGCTTTGAATGATGTACCTTGGGGCATACGTTTTCTACAAAAATTAACCGATAGTTGCTGTCCACGACTGCGAATCAATCGCGAATTATGGTGAGTTCACAAAATGGTTCCTTATGGAGTTGCCAAAATGGCAGCACAACTCCAACTCTTTTTTTTTGTTGTAGTTATAAAGCAAGTGTAATATTTTTAACATACATTGCCTACATGTGCTATCATTTATCGCGGAAACCCATTTCAGTTGTGAAAGCTGTATTACATAGAAATTGTAGCAGTTTAACGCCACCAAATGGCGATATTCCGCAAAATGGTACATGGTGCGATTGGGCCCCTTTCGGTATGTTTATTCCATTTCACAATAAGCCATTTAATTAATTAATTTCCTTTCCAGATGGTAGTGACTCGAGTGCTTCACAACTACTAGGCGAGCTTGACTCTTCATTCCTGTTCTGCTACGCAATTGCAATGTTCATGTCCGGCTTAATAGCAGAACGAGTGAATTTGCGATACTTTCTAAGCCTAGGCATGCTGTTTTCCGGATTGTTCAGCTACATGTTCGGCATAGCAAAAACCTACAATATCCACAATATTATGTATTACGTCATCGTGCAAGGACTGGCGGGCATTTTTCAAACTACAGGTTGGCCCGGTGTTGTCACAGTGATGAGCAATTGGTTTGGTAAAGGCAAACGTGGCTTGATTTTTGGCATTTGGAACTCACATACGAGCATTGGGAATATTCTGGGATCGATTATTGCCGCGGAATATGTGGAGGATGATTGGGCGTTGAGTTTTATTTATCCCGGTTTGATTATTGGAGTGGTCGGGTTTATTTTGTTCTTGTTTCTGGTTGTCAATCCGGGAGATGTGGGCATTGTTACGGTGGTACCGGAAGTTGTAAGTTGATTTAATTGTGGTGACTAGGTGGCGCTGATTGTTTTATTGCAGAAAAACTTCCGGAGGCTGGAAAGTCAGGTGACCAATAATGATTCGTATTCGAATAGTTATGGGTCGTCTGGACTTGGGACTGGGTCGGATGATGTGGATGATTCCGAGATTTTTATTGGAGAACAGGTGAGGTACATTTATGATTGATTTAGTTTCCATTCTTAATAAATTTTACAAGCTATTAAATATTGCTGATGATTTATAACAAATTATTTTAGGCGGCCCATTTTAGAGGCCATTCGACGAATAATGATCATAGTATTGTAAGTGCATGTTATATTTGTTTGGTTTTGCTCAGTTTTTGTTTCTTTCTACGATCACCTTTTCGCTTTGGTTTCGGTTTCCTGAATTGTAGCCTAATCTGAGCTAAAACACTGGATTTTTTTGCAGGAGGATCGTAGAGTTAACGAACGCACCCATTTGCTTCAAAGATCATCAGACAATCACGAAGCTATAGGATTTCTGGGTGCTTGTCGAATTCCCGGAGTTCTTGAGTTTTCTTTGTCGCTTTTCTTTTCGAAGCTTGTCAGCTATACATTTTTGTATTGGCTGCCATTATACGTAAATGCTTCCACGACAATTGGCGCTTCGTTGAGCGCTGATTTGTCGACGCTTTTTGATGTTGGGGGCATAGTGGGTGCCATTGTCGCAGGGGTAATTAGTGACAAGTCAGGAATGTCTGCTACTACATGCAGTGGAATGTTGATATTAGCGGCACCGATGGTGAGTAAAGTAGGAAGGAATCTTTAATGGAACGGGATTCATTTTGTTTAACTTGCAGATGTTTATTTATCAAAAATTCAGCGGAGTGAGCATAGGTGTGAATATGTTTTTGTTGGTGGGTGTTGGAATTCTAGTGAATGGGCCTTATGCGCTTATAACGACGGCTGTTTCGGCTGAGCTCGGCACACATTCGAGTTTAGAAGGAAATTCGAAAGCATTGGCGACCGTTACAGCGATTATTGATGGGACTGGTTCAATTGGTATGTTTTGTTAAAATGTCTGAGTTTTAAATGACTTATATTTGGGATTTTAAGGTGCGGCAGTTGGTCCCCTGTTGGCTGGATTTGTTTCGAGCTACGGTTGGCATAATGTGTTTACCATGTTGATGATATCCGACATATTGGCATTAATATTGCTTTTACGTTTAGTTAAGCACGAGTTGATTCGATTTAGATCTGCCAGGAGAGATAATACTCGCATAGAATAGGATTTTTCTATGTGAGTTTGTACATATTCTATGTATTTTATGTAACTAATCTAATTATTTTTATAATACGGAATAAATAAAGCATTTTTTTAATAGAACGCTGTTATATTAAGATAATTATAATAAATGGAATTATGGAGATCCTAGAGGTATAATGAACGATATTTTATCGGCAAATTCGCCCCAATTGGAACGATTTAATTGGAAAATTGACACCCACGTAACAAGTATAACCAACCAGACTAACGACCCCAATGCTGATAATATAACGTCTGTAAGATAGATTCATTAATATGGATTCGCAAACCTTTAGGTGAGTACTTACATTTCTTTATTGCTTTTTGTTCTTCGTATTCTGGTTTTCGGAAGGCTTCATTAAAAAACCAAATTGCGTTCACCGTCCAAATGAATGGTAAAAATGCCAATCCAGCTACAACAATTAATTAATCAGCATCGCGTATTATTAATTAGGCTAAATTACCTTTAAAATACCATTTACACAAGTTCAATTTCTTTTCGTTGGGCACTTTTGCTAGATCCATTCTTGTTTTGTTTATAAAATGATTCACTACTAGCTGTCACTGTCAGTAGTTGTCAAAACTCATGTGCGACTTGACAGTTCATATCAGGCAACTAGTAATACAACTAGTAATTTATTTCTTTAATTATGGTTATTAAACAATTACATTCTAATGGGCACGGATTATTTGCGGTAGTAACTATTAATTAAAAGCCATTTCTAATTTATTTTAAACAATTTATAATTTAAATAAGTGACAGTTACAAATTTCAAGGTCAGATCAGGCAATCCGAAATACATCGATTGTTGTTCCTATTCAAACGTTAATTATTATAATTAATACGACGTTCGTTGTGAGCTAAGCTAGACAATAAACAAACGTGCGTTTACACCCAAAACCGGTTTAATTCAAATTGTTTTATTTGATAATAATAATAATAATAACAGCAGATATTAAAAATGATGTTCGTGTTTTACGTTTTCAGTTGCGAAACTGTGTGCTACTACTAAATAACTTAAAGTACTTGCATTAAACTTTGTCTATTATAAACAATTCAAATGCAATTCGGAATTGCAAAAAGTGCATTGATTTTTCCACCAAAATCAATAAAATGTGACTTTACTGTGTAAATCGCCACAAACATGCTGCGCACTGTTTTTCTACCGAAAAAACTACTCCGTTTTTATGTTTACGGCCTAGCTATTTAAATTTCAAGGTAAATGCACTAACTTTCCAATAGTTAATTAATCGCTAATTCCTAAAATTTATTCCAGAATAAAATGAAGCTAATCCCCGCAAAATACTTTGGCTTCACCGCCATGGATAAACGTTTCTCCAGCCCAATGCTACCATGGATAGTCTCTGAGATTCGCAAACGCAACTTCTCCGAAAAGGTAAATCCTGTTAATTCTAATTAATTAATTAATAGATTAACTGAAATGTCAGGAAGGTTAATTTATGCTGACGCTAAAATTTATTTCTCTAAATAATAATTAGAAAAGGATCGTCAAAATTAACCTTGACTGCTTTCAGAAATGTGCGGTCCTTGTGGTTATTTTCTTTATTAGTTGGCGATAAACAAAAACAATTTTAATTTTGTTTACTTAGACATTTATAAATTTCACACAATTATTTGCGAAACAATGGACTGGCATCGTAACCATGCAATAATCGGCGAATTATATGCGGTACAGCGTACATTGGCAAATGACTGCTGTGCGATTGTAGGAATTCAATTAGTTTCTCTGTTAATATTTTCTCAATGTCTGCTTCAAGCATAATTTGATGGAAATCTTCTTGGTTTTCTACCGGCAACTAAAAATTAGTTGGTGAATAGTTAGAATCTAATAAAAGGCGAATTTAAAAATTATTACTTCTTTCCAACGGTTTTTGCGGTAAGCGTCAATCATATCATCAATTATCAGCTTATCTGTGTCCCCATCCTGAAAATGCTCATTTAAATACGCATTTATTAATAAAATTCATTAATCTACCACTAAATCGCATAGAATTTCATCCAAATTCAATGTAAACAACGGGAAGCGATCGTTATAAATCGCATAAGTCCATGGTTGCCTAAAGTACTCAAACAAATCTGTTATTAGCACCATTTCGTATCGCATCAGCAGGTTGTTCAACATCTGCTCGTGTTTCCCCCAAAGCGAAATCAAATTCATTACATTCAAAGGCTACAACATATCAAATTACACGATAATTCAAATTAATCTCATAATATTTTGTAATTAATACGAATTTAGCCAAACAAGTAATAGTTTCCACCGTATTGAATTGATTCAAATGCAAGCGAAAATAGCCCTGACGATGCAACGACTTGCAATCACCGGTAACCAATACAGATCCCTATAATTAATTGACGAGAATTACAAAGCGCTTTCCATTAGCAGACCCGACTTACGTAAGACTTTCGTGAAGTTGCAGTTTGTAGAGGAATCTGCAAGCCCGGCTTACAGACCGACAAATAATACAATCCGCCAACCAATCTGCAATAATGGATCAAAGGATCCTTATAAGTTGGCACTAAAAGTTGCTTTGCTTCTTTAGTTTTCTTTTTGACAAACACTTGCGGATCCAATGAATCCTCATAAATATGATAACTAGATGGTATCAACATTTTCTTAATTGCACGGCCCAAACATCGGCCAACTTCTTCCCGATTGAAATATTTATGAATCAAATGATTCGCATAGTACTTTCGCGAGTACTTAGTCATTGGACCTGCTCCATATATTCGAGGATCATTCGTTTTGCATTCTGCATCAATCACTAATCTACCATCAAAAACCAGTCCAGCATTACTAATAGCTTGGAACGTTTTCGGACTGATGCATTTCCGATGAAATATCACAAAACAAGCCAATTCCAATTCAATCATGCGATGCTGCGATTCAAAACGTGCCGATGTAATCGTCCTCGAATCCACATCGTAATTCCAATCGATGAAATAGTACGATTCGTACACAGTAACACCTAAACCTCTTAGATTTTGCATTACAGCTTCATCCACTTTGGGATTATTAAACAGTGCAATGTTTGGCCTATTATATCCCTCGAACATTGAATTGCGAGGAAAGGGTTCGATAAATATTATTTCTTTCGGTGATTTGCCGTATTCTAATAGACAAGCAATTGCGCAATGGGCTTGCAAATAATGCCCATAAATTATAACTAAAACAAATTCTGTACACTTCCAATACACGCCGACAGACAGACTTACAATCAACGCTTCCATCATCAGTCTTGGCGACATAATTCTGCAATTCGCTTGTAATTTTCGTAATTTCATAGCTTGAATTCAAAACCACTACATTTTCCGGGAAATCTTGATTTGGCTTATAAATCGGCCGCTGAAATTGCTCGCCACACATTAAAAATAAATAATCGTAGGGCAAGTAACAATTATCATTAATTGTAATATACTGCTCTTTTCTATCAATTGCCGTCATTATACCATTCACAGTATTAACAAACGTTTTCAAGTACAACATATTCATCGACCGATTTTCAAGTAAATCACGTTTGATTACAAACTGACGGACTTTGGGCGGCAGCTTTTTGAGCAGTCCAGCAGGACAGACCAGTGTGACATTGTTCAATAAAAGCTACAATTTGTGCTTTTAGATATTAGAGACGAGTATTATAATAATTGAATACCAAATAATGGGGACTTTTCGACCATAAAAGTGACTCCAAAAACGCAAGTGACGTATTACTCGAACCCACCACCACAATTCGCTGATTCAAAGACAAACGTGGAATGCTGCAATGCGTTATCGTTGATATAAACAAAGCCGCAGGTTCGGTTTCTTGTAAAACCACTTCATCTGGAGCAGTATCTGTAATTATTCAAATACTCTGGTTCTTATAAATGCCACCTGTCAAAGTTTCGAAAAAGGCGACCTTTTAGGTTAAAAACATCGTATTCCGGTTGAATTCTCGGCGTCACCGGAATCAAATAGGGCAGTATATTGGCCAAAGGCCGATTTCTAGTGGATCGAACGGCATCATTAGTTGCAATTTTGTAGTAAAGCACCGAAAAGTCGCTTAATCGATGCAGTTCCTTGATGAAAAATTTGGAATGCGTATGAAATTGTGCAGTCAAAAGACAGTTTTCTATTAAACCACTATTACCACTCTTCTGGACTTTGGTGTTAATCCATGGCATTATATCATAATGCGAGTTTAAATAATCTACATCTTGCTCTTCAGAAAGCACTAAAGGATAATCACATCAACCAAAAGTTGATATACCTACTTAACTTAATAACTTGCCTGCAATTCCGACTACTTGCCCATCGCCCAACATAACATAAACATCGTAGCCACTATTGCCCTTCAAATACCTGCGATACTGGTCCTCAACCGCATAATAATCTCGCAACGCCAATAACAATAGCCGAATCTGCTCACTATGCTCATCTCTCGCTTCCACCACTTCCAATTTCGTACGAATCGTACACCTATGCAAAACGTGCAAACTGTCTGGAAAGGTGCCACCCGGTTTGGGAGGCACCCGATTGAAAAACTTGTTGAATAAAGTAGTCGAACTTGTAGGCGGGACTGCCAATACGCAATACTCCCGATCCGGATAGCATTCAAATGCCGCCTCAAACAACATTCGAATACATTGCTCATGATCGGGATAAGCAGCCACTATTTCCAAAGTGAACGCATTGTCTGGAGCGTTTAGCAAACGACTATTAACGCGATCATATCGCGAAGTGTCGGTCAATCGTTTCATATTAGCATCCATTTCCATTTGGACTTTAAAGTTTTTTTCCTTTTCAAGGAGGTAGTCCGTGTAAAGGTTGCTTTTGTATTCGGTGTCGTCGTCGATGCTTAACATGTCTTCTTCCAGATCTTGGAATGAATATAAACTGGACGAAGTGAGAACTATTGAGTAATCGTCTTCGTCGGAGCTGCATTTTGTGAAGGCATCTTGGAATACTTCGTCGACTAGCGTTGCTTCGCTGTCGGCTTTTAGGTCTTTGTCTATAGTGTGCGGAGTTGGGGGTTGACGGATCGAGACCGGGATCACTGGTTTACCCATTAATTCTCTATAAATAAGTACTTACATTTTGTCGTTGACATTGTGGTGGAAAATAAAATACAATACGATGCCATCCTCACCCGTTTCACTACATTTTTTAACACTTTTAACCACATACTCTTCATCAAATCAAATTACATAACTTCAATTCATTTGACACTAGTAATTTCATTTAACTACGGTTGGTACTACTGATTCCCCAATCGCCAAGTTCACTTTCATTCCAGTGCAAACACAAATTAAAAATGGCCGCCGCGTCTTATTTCTACATATTAAAATTACTCAATTCAATACTCACTCAGTATTAGCGATTTCAAAGCTAAAAGTGGACAGTCTACTATTGGATCCCTCATATTCTCGAATAAGTTCATACAAATCAACCGTAGTGTCGCGTTTCTTCAATCCATGATACGGCGTCAGCTCAAACTCTTCATTCAAGACGCCATAATTAACCTCGGGACTCAAGCAAACGACTCCAACAGCTTGGCCCCCATACTCAGCAACGATAATCTGTCTGCCAGTATCCTTATGCCGCGTAAGTATTTCCGCAATATAAAAATCGCCGTACAACTCGCGCAACAGCTTGGAATGCGTATCAATTAGTGGTACCAAATCGTCATTATCTTCTTCTACCGCTCGTCGAATTTTATACGCTTTTATAAATTCGGAACGCGATGCTAAGAGAATGTACGGCACGCATTGCGGGTGTTCGTATTCTTTAGGCAACACTCGAGTTGTAATGGCGTCCAAGTAGTCCAAACGTCGAATTGTAGAGGGCACTACTAGGGGAATATGTTCCAAGTAATGGACGCTTTGGAAAATATGATAGACGAGTGGCTTGAAGAACGTGAAGGTGTAATGAATGTCGAAAGCGATTAAATGGAACCACAGAGTGTTGCGGGAGTACAACTCTTCAAGGCCGTATTGGTTATGCAACCACCCAGTCCAATCGAATGAAGGGATAGCGGGTATGTTTGGGTAATCGTTGACAATGATCACTCCTACTAGTTCGCCATCTTCCGTTTCGATACCGAGTGATAAAAAAGATCGCGCCCTGGAATCGTAGATGGCGCTCAGGTATTTAGAGGCAATACTAGCTAATTACTTACAAAGTCTCCTCGACGTCTATTTCCCCAAAAAGCTCTATCGCTGGTTCGTCCATTAAATTCTCCACAGCGCTTGTATGCATCACTCCCAATTTCTTGACGCATTTCGGCGATAGAAATTTGGATTTTGTAGTGCGACGCGTTAAAATTCGCTCGCACGTTTCGCGATAGCATGCATACGACACATTCATTGTAACTTACTGGTTTTTGTTTTGTTTCAGTTGAGCCTTGGAGTGGAAGATGGAATTCTGCAAGCGTACAATCAGGATTTCGAGTTGCAATTCTCGCATAAAGTATTGCAAATGACGCGATTCTCCCAGGCGGATTTGGATCCGACTACTTTTTTGTATTTGCTGCGTGAGGATAGTGAGAATCTGCTCTATTGCTATTTATTTCAAGCAAAGGAACAAGCTGATGTAAGTGATTTTATTTATTTTTGGTAGTTTGACATTAGTTGTCTAGATTTTTTATACAATAATTGTTCATAAATTCATAGTTCGCTTGATAACCCCCCAAAAATTCACATTATCTTCATCATCTCTCTTAAAATACCCCAAAGGACTTCTCAAAATATGCACAATTCCATTCGAGCACTCATAATTCGGCCTCAGCACTTCAATGTACTTGGTATTCCACTTTAAAAAGTAAACTTCATCCACTTTCAAAACCGCCATCCTCAAGTTACCATTACTGCTCGTCAACGTTACATCCGAATAATTTCTCGCTTTTGTCAAAGCATGCAGCTTCTCCATATCATACGCGATTTTCGACACAATTAAATGCCGACCCAGCATCCGATAATCCGCTTCGGCCAAATTCAAACTCTGATTGGCCAAATCGTTCCATCCAGGATCACTTGCAACAAAATAAGTGAACACTTGATTGGTGTTCTCTAGCAGCTTATTGAAGCCCGTTTTCTCGCCTAGGTAGTAAACCGTGCTCAATTGCGGATCGGCCGCTAGTTTATCCATTATGGAGAGATAAGGGAATGGTTTCAGTTTGCGTTCGGACATGCCGAGCGGTTGCGAGATCAAATGAACGACTCCGTTCTTTACCGGAATGTTGGCACGCACTATTTCTGCGTAATAATCTTCGTTATTGTTGCTATCGCTTAAAATGGTGCTTTGAATGATTAGTTTGTGGTTGCGTTCGGTAAATTGAACTTGGCTATCAATGTAGCTGTCTCTTGCTAGAGTTTCAAAGCCGATATTTTTGGCTGTTGGCCGAGTGAAGAGCACAAAGTTTGGGATGATGTGGCCGTAGATTACATGTTTGTTGATTCGGTTTATTTTGTCTGGAGCTATGCCTGAGTCTATTGGTATTAAGAATGTATGGTTGCCTGCGCCTTTATATAAGCGGTCGAGTTTGTTTTGTTGGATTTTGTGTAGGAAACTTGTCACCGAATAAGGGAAGATTTGCCAGTTTTTCGTATTCGTTAGGAAGTCGTAAGCGCTTGGGGATGATGTCGGGTTGGTTATTACGGGGTCTAGCACTTGATCTATTACGTGTAACACCTAGAATCATAATAATGCTTTTAAATTCAAAAATGACCTTCAGTAGTACCAACTAAATATTTTACCTGATGTTTTGTAACTCCACCGAGTATACGCGATGCATGGTTCGACTTTTCTAGCAATATTTTCGCATTGTTCATATATAAATCTGTAGAATTGTCCACTTTGGTGATCCATATGGGCGGATTGTTCGCATTCACGCTTTCAATACTTGCGATTGATCGCAGCGAACGCAGCAACTTCACGTCGTAGCTCATATGATAGAACGCCAAGTCGGATCGGAAATATCCAGCGTATTCCTCAAACGCTTGATTTTCCGGGATGAAAAGCGTTAAGTTTGTGTGTTGTAGGAGCGTTTTCGCTGGTGCATTAGTGCGAATTAAATCGTGGAAGCTTGCAAATTCGTTATCTTTAGTTAATTTCTGGTAAATTGTCTTCGAACGCTCACAATTTACCGCAATTATGGTCAATAATGTAAAAATTAATTTCACGCACATGTTTTTATGGCAAAGGTTACAAATAATTTAAACTTATTACGTAAATACGATGATTATAAACAATTTATTGATAAATTAAATTCATATTTCAAAAGTATGCAACCAGAAATACATTTAATTTATACAATGCCTTTTGTAGATGGCAGTGCGGTTTAATTAACGCGTGAAATTTAAATGAAGATTCATCTAATTGATGGAAATAAATATAAACGCGTTATTCAACAGTCTAAAGATCAGTTCAGTGCGTTTATTATTAATTGATTGTCTATAAATAGTTTAATGAAATATTTCCACTTTAAACTTTCGATTTTCCAAGAGAGCGAATGTTTATTTATTTACTTTAGCGAACAAAAAAAAAGAAATAAACCTCGAATACTTAAAAGTCACTAATTCAGAGAGTGATCGGTTTAAATTTAGATTTCGCCCACGTTCAGCTTCCTATATTCAATCCGAACGCGAGTTCAGTGCAAATTTTACGCTCTTCAAATTAGTCCACACGCGGAAATTTATTAATTATTGCTCATTAATGTTGCTTGGACAATATGATTACTGTACCTCCGCCTAGTACAATTCCAAATCCTTATAGCGATGTTTCGTACATCGAACAAAAACAAGTACCCGTAAGAATTATTTTCTCTAAACTTGACTTTTATTTTTAACTCGAATTTTAATTATTTTTAGGTGTCCGATTTGTACAAACAAATGAAGGACCAAAGTCATCCGACCCCGACTCGTTCAGTAAGCAGTGCTGCCAATTTGACTTCGTTATGCGTCGATATATCTCCCAGTTCCAGTAATTTTTTCGAGGTGATAATTAATTAATAGCAATATGAAATTTAATTAATTTTAAAGTGTATTTTTAGGTTTTGTATATTGGGAAAATTAAAGTTTGGCAAAAGAAGGTGCCAGACTCGTTTATTGATGATGCGTTGGAAAAGTTTAAGCAACATGAACTTGAAAAAAGCAGATCGAAACCTTTACGACGCGATTCCGTTGTAAGTAATCGTTTTCATTGAAACTTTCCATACATTTAAATTAATTTTCTTATTTTTTTTTCTAGGATTCTACTGCAAGCGAAGGTAATGCGCCTGTGCCAGTGTTGAAGCGCTCTCTATCGTCGTTTACAAACACCTCAATTAAATCGACTGAGTTGATAAAATTGTTGGAAAATGAGAACCAGAGATTGAATATGATGGAGGAAAATGATAATCAGGAGGAGAATAACGAGGAGAAGAAAAGCGACCCAGTTGATATTAATGACCATAATAGAACGATGGTTTTGCAAGTAGATCGCACTGATTTACGGTTGATCAGTCCAGATCGGAAGGTTATTTTGCTCCACAAGCATTATGGGGATGTTACAGCGTGTTTACAGGTCAGGATAGGCAACCAGCAATACAATGGCGGGAAAGTTATTGGTTTTTATTTTTTTAGGGGCAAACTAAATCCGATCACTTTGGCTTTATCTGCAAAGAAAACCAAACGGCCCAAACATTCATCGCCTTCATATTCAAATGCGAATCGGCCCCAATAACCAACGATGCCGTCGCCGCCATTACTCAAGCCTTCTTATCAAGCGAATTGCGCCCCAAACTAGCCATCACCTCTTGCGATCATTGCCCAATGGTCTGGTTCCACAAACTATGCGCCGAAATCGAGCATCTTTCCGACCGCAAAACTCAAGCCGCCATTTTACGCTGCCTTGAACGCCTAGATGACGAAGAACAATCGATGGTGCTTACCAAGTTTCGCGGAGCGGAAACTGATTCTATTCGCGAACAGAATGAGTTTCTGATGATGCTGTTAAGAGCGCATTGCGAGATGAAGCAAGCGAGGCATGTGCATGATACTGCGGAGAATCGATCGGAGTTTTTGAATCAGTATTTAGGCGGCGGAACTATTTTTATGAAAGCGAAGCGGTCGTTGACGAATTCGTTTGAAATGTTGAAGAGGAAAGCGTCGAAGGATGATTTTGGGGCTACATTGAAGGAGATGCATTTGCCAGTTGTGATTGCAGGAAATAATCGGGTGAGTAAAGTCGAAATGGAGCCTTTTTAGCGCGAAATTTGAATTAAATTTTAAATAACTTTGTTTTAGGAAGCTTCTCCAAATAGTACAATCAGCGACGAAGGAATGCGAAGCCGTTCTTCCACTATAGGCTCGCAAAGCGACCTCAGCACCACAACCGCTAAATCCCCAATGATGGACATGTAAATATATCTTTATTCTAGCGCTACCAACAACTAACTTAATTTTTCAGCTTCTTAAAAGTAGGCAACAACCCTAAATCGACCCACGAAGACTCTTCCATAACGAACGAACCAAACAAAGCCACCGGTTCATGGCGACAAGCTATCTTTAAACGAGTTGTCACTCCGAACAAGCCGGAAAAACCCGAACCTGCCATCAAGCGCTCCAAAGACGACTTGCGACTATTATGGAAGAAATCCATACATCAAGCCATACTACTAGTACGAATGGAAAAGGAGAATGTGCGTCTCAAAGCCGAGCAAGAAGAATCAGCCGTTAAACGGATCAAGTTGGAATACGACGAGATGAAGCCGAACCAACGTGAAGTAATGGAAGTGTGGGAGATGGTCACTAATAAGGAATCGCGGATGAAATGCGACAATCAAATGTTGCTGCATGCGATTAGGCAAGGGGTGCCAAGAGGGAAGCGTGGCGAAGTTTGGCAGTTTTTAGCGGAGCAGTTTTGTTTGAAAGTGGCACCGATTGATGCTGGAGTGTTTCCGAACTACAATGTGCCGTATGAGACGTTGTTAAAGCAATTGACGTCGCATCAACATGCGATTCTGATTGATTTGGGGCGCACTTTCCCGAACCATTCCTACTTTAGCAGTCACTTAGGACCGGGCCAATTGGCTTTGTTCAATTTGTTGAAGGCGTACTCGCTGCTGGATCCGGAAGTTGGATATTGTCAAGGTCTGAGTTTCGTTGCGGGCATTCTACTGCTACATGTAAGTACTTAATCATTTATTTAGTGAGTTATATAATCATATAATTGCATTTCAAGATGGAAGAAGCGAAGGCGTTCTTCTTGTTGCGCCATTTGATGTTTCGCCGAGGGTTGCGAAAGCAGTATCTGCCCGATATGATTGCGTTGCAAGTCAAGTTGTACCAATTGTCGCGATTGTTGCACGATGAAATTCCAGAATTGTACAATCACTTCGATTATCATGAAGTAGCGCCCACTTTGTACGCAGCTCCTTGGCTACTTACTTTGTTTGCGTCGCAGTTTCCACTAGGCTTCGTTACGAGAATTTTTGGTAAGTTTTAATTAATTTGTAAAACGTTTTTAACGCAACTATGGATCTAAACTTCCAGATCTGCTGTTCCTCGAAAGCTTTGACGTAATCTTCCGCGTAGCAATCGCCCTTCTAAGTTACCACAAAGAAAAACTCTTAGCGTGCGACAACTTTGAAGAAATCATGTCCTACATGAAAACCAATCTTCCCGCAATTGAAAAACCTACACTGGACAAATTAATGAAACAAGTCTACACCACCGACTTCAAAAAGTAACTAAACGAATACAAAGTGGAATATCAAGTGCTACAAGAGGAAATGTCATCAATGCAACCGCAAGTCGACGCTTTACAAAAACTCCAACAGCAAAACAAAAGTCTAATCGAGCAGAATCGCACTTTGGTGAGTCAATTAGAATTAAGTCTAAGTAACGTACAGCGTTTGGAAAAAACGCGTACGCTGCAACAATCGCAACTAAACAAACTAGAAATGCAAAGTCGTGGTTTGGATGTCACCATTGCAACTTTAGGCGGCTTCATCGATAGCTTAGTCGAGCAGAAAGTTGATGTCGAAATCCCCGATGAGATTCGTCGAATTTTATCGCAGATCAGTTTAACTGAACGTCGAAAAAACGAGAATAATCTGCTCAGAATGCTCGATAAGTCGCCTAAGTCGCCGATGATTAAGTCACTAAGTACAGGGAAAATTATCATGCCGAACGCAGCCGAGTCGAATATGCTGCGTTCGACCAGTTTGAAAGTGTCGCCATTTTTTTCCAATTGTCATAATAGTATACTGCAACAGCAGAAGCATAATAGCAACTCAAAAATTGATATAAAGATTGAGGATTGTGAGGAAAGTTGTACGGTGTCGCCCACTAGTTCGGTCGACAGTGGGGTTGGCACGCCTGATACTACTAGTCCTAAGAGTACGCCGCAAGGACATCATCCTCTTAGTAATTGTGATGTGAATTTTACGTATAATGGGACAAGGGAGTTGAAAAGTATTCGAAAGTAATTTAAATGTGATATTATCGCATGCTTGTTTAGGGTGATTGTGTTTTTTAAGTTGACAACAGCAGTGACTGCAATGTGATAATTGTATGACAATTTATTAATTATTAGATTTAAGAATGGTATTATGTACATTTCGCCTATGAATAGTAATTAATTGAGTTATGGTAGATTTTAATAAACATGTACTAAGACTATCTAGTAAGCCTAGTTGTGTACTTTCCCGATTTCGTAAATAGGCGGCTATGACCGTGTTGCTTGGTAACGGGTTTGTTTTGTACAATACAAACAAAACCACATTTCAAACATCTCTCGGTCCATTTCAAGTCCATTTTTTTCGATTATGGCCTCAAGAACATCCAAAATTTTAAGTGCCTTCTTTCAAAATGTAAGTTGCACACAATTCTAGTTAAAAATCCAGCAGAAATACGATTTATTTTTATTAGCTCCGCCCCACCCCAGTTTTACAACCTCAAAATTCAATCACCACTAGCGCCGCGGCTTCCGCACGGCGTCCGTATGAAGTAGGACAGGCGCGTTCGCGTACTGTGGTACTCGAAACGGAGCAGCAACCCAGTTCTATTCCGAATAGTTTGAAATATGATAGCAATTGCTTGCAACCGTCAAGTTTGCCGACTTTTCTGGGCGGCGAAGGCAATCAGAAATATTATCGCGGCGATTCAGATAAATGCAGAGTAACTTAGTAAGACATTTTTCAATTTGTAATTGTTTTTATTACATTGGACGGTTTAGTTACACAGGAAAGCCTTCGAATGACTTGTGTAGACATCAAACGGTCACTTTTCCGTATATAATCCGGCAATTTTCGTCAAAAGTTTCAAGCAAAGGTTGCGGCAAGAAGAATTTTCGTTGTGTGAAGAAGAAGTCCTGCAAGAAAGGGAAATGTGTGAAAATGATTCTACCAGATTGCGAGTGCTTAACCAGGGATAAATGCGAGCATCCTTACAAAGCCGTAAGTAATTATTGCATATTACTGGGGATTTTTGATTGCCAAGTTTTGGTTGGTAGTTCAAACGTCTATATTTCAAAAATTTGTTCAAAATGGCCGATAGTTCACATGCTCACTGTAGTTCAAATGTCATATCTTATTGTTTGTTTGTATTTAATTAGAAAAAATGCAAGAAAATCAATGCCCCATATAAAAGCTATAGTGAATTGTGTGCAGAAGATTTGGATGTAGATCCATCTGAATGTGTTCAATGTCCATGGAAGCGTTGCCCTATTGATACTACTAATAAATCTCGCCAATATCACACTAGTGCATGTTTACTAAGAGATCAAGTAGTCGCAACCACTTCGGATGCTTTGTTTGATGTTAGAAAGAAGCCGTGCGAGCGTCCACCACCTAAATGTCCCCCCAAAAAAATTGAAAAACAGGAAAAGCAGAAATGCATTAAACCGAAAACGAAAAAAAAATGTTTGAATTGGACTGAAGCTTATAGTGAATATATGATTAAAAATGAGTTGGATTTGGACTTGGCGAGAAAAGATAGCGATTATGAAAAAGTAAGTGAACAAAAGAACTATTTTGAACTTCGCATTGAATTATTTTGTTTGTTTAGTTTCCTTTTGACGAAAACGAGGCCAAGTACAGTCATAAGCGTAAACGAAAGTGCCATATCACTAAGAACAAGTGGCCCGGTTGTGAAGATACTCAGAAAAGGAAGCATAAGCCAATTCAGGATTGTCCACCGACTCCATGCGTCGATCCGAAGGATGCTGCTATGCCGTTTTCTGTAGAATACGAGTTGGCGAGGACGCCGGATTGTGATGAATCGAAGAAGCCGAAGTATCCGCATGTCGATAAAACCATGAATGTAAGTAGTTTTTGAGTTAATTGGTTTGTAAAACTAAAAACCGCGATTTTTGTTGCATACTTCTTGATCAAATTGTGTAATTAGTGTGATTTAATTTTATAATTTATCAGGTAAGTATGATAACAAAAAATTGCAATAAATATAAATAGAATGGTAAGTAATTACAAATTGTATTACTTTTATAGAAAAAGTATGCACCACGGCCTTGTTGCGAGCAGAGATTCCCAAAAGTCCGCAGTACGACGAAGAAGCACAAAAGAACAAAGCCGAGAGTATACGTGCCTAAAAAAACCGATTATAATAAAATTAATTTTTAAAAAATATAATTTTGAAATATAACAACTATTGTAGTTTGTTTTAGTAGCATTTGATTGATTGAAAGTTGTTAAGTTACTTATAATTTGAATGGACTTTGCAGAACAAGTACAGACGGCGGAAGTGTCCCAAACATAAGCGAGGTAAATCCGATAACTGTCCCAAAGGTTTGGATAAGAAACCCAAGACTTCTAAGCATCGAGACGATAAACACGATTGTTGATTTAATAGAAATTAATTAAATTAAAGAGAAACTAATATTAATTGTGTTTAATATGAGTGTGTAATTATTTTCAGTTAAAAAAGCGAAATCAGGATGAAGGAAAGTGTAAGAAGTTTCCGAATCCGAAGAAAGACCGCAAAATACACGATCCGTGTGCGAAACCAAAGAAGCCAAAGGGTCCGTGCGATAAACATAAAGTGGACAAAACGAAAAAGTATCGAGGACGCGACTTGTAGTCATTACAAATAGTAATAAAATCAATCAATTATAATTATGCCTTGTCACCATACAGCTGCGATAATTATTTATATTTATATCGTTGCATAATATTAGTAACAAAAGTTGGGAATTACAACACGTTTTGCATTTTTGCAGGTGGATTTGTACTGCAAGGATTGCGAGGATAAGAAGAAGAAACAGGAACGCGTGCCTAGAGATCCTTGCAAGAAACCGAAGAAGGAGAAGGGTAGTTGCGATAAAAATGTGGGAAAACCAAAGAAATATCGAGGACAGGACTTGTAACTGCAATGGATGCTTATTTACTTTTTGCAATTAGCGAATGAATACCGGATTTTAAAGAGCTAAGGTCAACATCGCATCGCAACCAGGTAAAACTTTTATTTAAATGTTTTAAAAAGCAGTGGTGGAGTTTGGAAAATGTAGGAGAAGTAAATTATACAGATCGTTCGATCGTTGGGGAAACTAATAGAATATTACATAAAAATAAACCATTTAAATTTTATTTGAAATTAAATTTTGTATTAGCGGCCATTTTGAATTTGTTGATGTTGCGTATTTTCTAGTGACTTTTTCTTTTGACAGTTGAACTCTAAAGTGTTTGCTTTTCTTTTGCATTTTGGTGCTGCTTGTTTCTTTTAATTTTATATAAATATGTGATGAAACTGCTTCAGAAAGAGTAAGTAGGTACTTAATTTGGAATTGTTTTTGTTGTTGGGGAAGGCCATTAATTTGCATATCAATTGACAAAAAGGTACTTTTTATGAAACTAAAGTGGTTTCCTCTTATACTTGTGTACTTTTGTACACAATTAAATAACACATTCTAATTACCATAAAGACAGCATTGGCTCGGTAGCATATTATATTTCCGGTGCGGCCATGTTTCAATTTGAATGACGGCCATTTTGCACAACCACCAGAAATAGGGTTAGTGCATAACTTTGAATTACCAAGAAAGGTTAATAACTTGCGGTTGCATCAAAATTTCGCACAGATTTAAAAAACCAAGCACGTTTTTCCCACGAGTCACCCATGCTGAAGTTTCCAAGAAGTACTTATTCATATGCAAATAGAATACACTACTTATAAATGTATTCGTTTTTTCCTCACATTGTAGTTTTTTTTGTTTATTTATTTAATCGTCATGAATTTCTTATAACTGTTAAACTTAGTGTTCGACAGACAGTCGTCCGAGCATCAACAACTGACGCAAATCATTTATTTCCATTTATTAAAATGCAATTATAATGTTTGTGAACTATAGTCTATAATTAAGTGCGCGATGACTAGTTTTTAATGCAAATACTAAACAAATATGACCAGAAACAGTGCAAAAGCGCTTTTATTATTGTTTTGCTGTAATTTGTTAAAAACAGCGACACTGCAATTATCAAGTCCATGTCCGAATTACTTCCAATATCAAAACGACCAGAATGGCATTTACGGCAAAATACTATTTGATCCACCCTCAGATAAATATGTTCTTGTGCAAGTTAATTTATCAGTTGGCAATCAAATCGGGGTAAGTTGCTCGATTATTTGGGTATTTTCAAATTGGGTACCAACTTTGGTTGAATTGCAGGAATACAGGGGGAGCATTCAACCGGCCTATACCGATAATACAGAGCTACTATATTTGCTACAGAAACGCAAACCGCTAGTTTATAATTTATTTTTTCCTAAATGGATAAACAATCCACCGAGAATCACAGAAATACGCATTAATAACAATATTATATGCGTTGGGCCAAAACTAGGTAAGAAATAGAGTCCAATATGGAAAGAGCCTCTATTTCTATCAATTTCAGAACCAACCATCACTTGGATTTCATTAAAAAGTGAATTAAAAGTGCAAGACTGCACTGGTGTAGATGGAGCCTGCGTTGTAAACAGCGGTAGTCCGATACAAAGCGATGTAGGAAGCAGGCTTCCACCACCAGACACCAATTCCATCATCACCAGCACTATTCGTAACCAATTTCACTTTAATCCTACCCCACCGAAGAAGGGGGTTATTTTCCAACCAATGAATCCGTTCGGCAACAATCCATTCTTAGGAAACAACCCCGATTATATTACTAGTACTACTAACAAGCCAAATTTCATCGTAACGGAAAGAATTGATCCGATTAAACCCCCACCACCAAGACGCAATAACGGACAGCAACCATTTAGCGACATATGCGGCATCTCGGGGGCGACCAATCAACTAGTAGTCAGCGGACAAACCGTTGCTAAGGGTGCTTATCCTTGGCTCGGCGCCATGTTTGAAGCCAGTAATGGCGGCTTGAACTACAAATGCTGCACTTCTTTAATCACCAATCGCCATGCGATTACCGGTTAGTTTTAGAAGCGAATTGCATTGCATTTGTTCTAATCAATTTTATTCCAGCGGCTCATTGTGTAGCATCTGACACAAGACGCATGCGCGCTTCAGAAATTGTACTTGTATTTGGCAAACATAACCTACAACAATGGGTGTACTCGAATGAAGTGCGATACATGCCGCTAAGTGAAATCAATGTGCATCCTGATTACAAAACGTTCAATTCTGATGCCGATGTGGCTCTATTAACGTTAAGAAGTGAGATTGAGTTCACAACGCTTATTCGCCCGGTGTGTTTATGGACGGGTAACAATAATGTGAATGATGTGGTCGGTCAAATTGGGACGGTGGTTGGATGGGGACGAAATGAAAACGGGCAGTTTGACACTTCTGAACCGAAGCAGACGACATTGCCGATTGTGACAGCGGAGGATTGTTTACGATCGGCATATCAGTATAGAGATATCACCTCGAATCGGACATTTTGTGCTGGTTAGATTTTATTAGGAATCTACTTTACCGACTGTTTATTATTTGATTTTTTTACTATAGGGTTTAGAAATGGAAGTGGACCGTGCAATGGCGATAGTGGCAGTGGATTTATCATCAAAAAGAACGGTCGTTGGATCTTGCGGGGCGTTGTATCGACTAGTATCGCGAATTCCGGGCCGCTTGTTTGCGATTTAAGCAATTACGTCGTGTTTACGGATACCAGTAAGTTTACCAATTGGTTATTGTCTTTTATTAAATAAATTACATTAAATTGACAAAATTGTAAGTAGTGTGGCGTCTAGATGAACCAACCTCGATCAATTAGTTCACTGCTTATCATTTTGTTGGATTTCATGTAACTAACATAACGATCGCCATCTTATCAAGTAGTTGAGATAACCTGCACCACAACACAATTACATATTGCACACATTCGATTCTAATATAGAACATAAATTAATTAATTAATTAACAACTAGGCGACACTCTCGTCTTCTAGTTCAACTTCAATCATGCCATCTTTATCCACACTAGTCTTGAGTCGTTTAACACGAGGTGGCGGTAAAGGCGGCTCTTTCAAATTCTTCTCCTTACTAAACGAACCTTCCAACCAATTCTTCACTTTCCTACCAATCTGGTAGAAATGAAAGTAGATCAGGAACAATATTGAAAATACTACTAAAAAAGAGACCAGAGAAATAATAAGCGCCGACATAGGACTGTAACTTTCTTGCGGGACGGTAGGTGGCGCTACAGTAGTACTATGCGTCGATGGCACCACTTCCGGCACGTACGGCTCCATTTCATCGTCTGTCGGTTTACCTGCTATTTTAATATCGGCACACGCCCGGAATTCTTCTTGTGGTCCGCAACCGACAGCGCCAGTGCCATTCGGGCAGTTACCCCAATTGTTGCCCGCTCTGTAGCGCCACTGTAGCACGCAATGGTCGCAACTCTTTTTCGGCAGTCTGTATTTCAGTTCGTAGACTTTATTGCCATCTCGTGGGAAAAAGCGTACGTTGTTGTGTTGCATGTTGTCTTGCGGACGGGCGAGTTTAAGGATGTTTTTGTCGAGGCAGTGTTGAGTGGTTGTTTTGTAGTCGGGACATAAAGCGAATTCAAAAAAGCCGGAATGGCTTGCGGTTAGTTCGACGCGAATCGTGATAATGCTGCCGACGCCATATTTGCGGACGATTACGGCTTGGCCGTAAGTTCCGCCATATTCATGCGCTCGTGGCAGTCTGTAAATTTAAAGCGTTAGTAATTTTCGCAATTTTCTTGGCGTTTACTCACTTTGTGTCCCAGGCATCGCCGCAAACTCCACATTTGCCTTCGTTTTTCACCCATTGTCGCGTAAAACCCCCACAATAGAGTTCGTGATCGTTGTAATTATGCGGAGTGTCAAAACCGTAACGCCATGCGGACGCGCGACTTGGCGGTTCAATTAATCGACCATGGCTTTCGGTTTCCGCTAAGAACGTGCAGATTAGAACCAGTAGCGTCACTACGTTCATTCTGCAAAAGAAAATATTATTTCTACTTGACAATTTAACTAGCAAGTTTAATGGCTCATTAAGTTTAATTTAATTCTTCTTTGTTTTGCATTATTTAAATGCAGAAGTCATTTATGACCCACTTAATTGTGTTTGGAGTCTAGAAAGTGGCTGGCGATGTATGTAATTGCATGTGCATTGCAGTAGTGACAATTTCGACATGAATTCTTAATTGTGATTGCTGGGCTTTATTATTATTTATTATATTTGAATAGTAATGAGGGAAAAATGCTTGATTTAAATGGCCTTTCTAAACCAGTCTAGTGCGGAAATTAAAAATTCTTATCAAGGTGTTTGACAGTTAAATTGATATGCAAAATGCAAATATTGTTACAGCATTGATTGGTTTGGCTAATTAAGTAGGTTATTGTATTAATTGTGCGGTTTATTTTTATTATTTGCGGTTTAGCCTTTTTCGGTGCGAAATGAACCAGAAACCTATAAATTTGTTTTTGTCAAAATAAAAGTGAATGTATTTAGAAAATCGATGAATTATGATAAAAGCGTAAAGAAAGTGAACGAAAATGCATAGAATTCAGCAGAAAATACAATAACTAATTGTTATAATTTTATTCACCGTGGAAAATTGACAATCACGATTTTATTTAATCTTTAAGTTTCTTTTTTTAAATTTGAAAGCATATATCGTCTTTAAAAACAAAATTATTATAATTAATGGGAAAATTACATCATTTCTGGCAACCCACTTATTAATTTTGACTCTCAAAAAACCGCTAATACGGTCATGAATATTATTTTTAACCGTTACATATTTAATATATCGATTTACTATTGGAAATTAAACTAATGTAATTAACCTTGGCGAAGGATTTCGACACTAAACAGGTAAAGGAAATGCTAATTAATTATCTGATAAATTTGTTGACCTCACTTATTAAACAATATATAAATAAATAATAAAAATTTATTACCTTATTCGATGAAAATAAATCCATAAAAGTTTCGAATTAGAAGGATTCGTTGATTCTGCAGCTTCAATACATTCTAAATTTCTATATATTCAGTTGATGAAACTATTACTGAAAGAAAAAACACTAATTGCAACAATTTTTTCCCATAGATAATTTATTAACGATTTGGATTGCAGAAACATACAAGAGACTAGTAAATGCACATTACTACAAGCCGTTTCAAACTCTACTTTACAATTTAGCCTACATTTCGTGACCCCAAGAAAGCCAACCAACTCTCCTCCTGCCTTCTATTCTTCACATTCCCCCATTCACCTTCCTTTAGCTCGTTCCTATATGTGATAATTGAGTAATACTATACCAAAAGGCAATTATCTGAAAGAAAATTACTTCTCTTTAAATAAATAATGACCTTATAATAATATTATAAGGTCTAAAATCAAATTTGAATTTTGCCGACCACGGTGGACGAGTGCCAGCTAGCACTGCCTCGAAACCGCAGGTCCCAGGTTCAAATCCCGGTGAAGAGCAAGGTTTTCTCTGGAGTTCAGAGAGAACTTAAATGTTTGGAAAATCCAAAAATCCATTTTGAATTTTGATTTTAGAGGCGCCATCTATGAATGAACTAGAATAACTACAACGTAGGACATCAAATAGGCTTTTCGAAGCGCCATCTATCAAACAGAGTTACTAATTACTAACGTTAGTTCACCGCTTTACCGACAGATCTCTATTATCTCTGATTTAAACTGTCAATTGTCATCTCTAGGAGACCTGTAATATGGCAAACTGATAAATACCCCGTACAACATTTCTTTATTAATTTAAACCATTATTTTCCACAAATTGAATTAAAAGTAATACATCAAACCACTATAAACAACGGTGCCGATTTAACAAACTTCTCTCTTATCATTATAGTTTTGGTAACATGTCTTCGAGAAATTTACACGTGCAGGACAATGTAGTAGCCGAACGACGACTGCGACCAATTTACGGTATGTTTACTATCCGGTCACAAATTACACCCTTTAGCACCCCACATACATAAATCTAAAACAATTCTTTCGATTTGTGAGGTTAGATTGGCTTGACAGTGGTAACAATAAGAAAGCATTACAAGAATGCGAGAAAGTGCTGAAGAAAACCCCAAATTTGCATTGCGCCAAAGCACTGAAGGCCTTAGCTTACCATCGAATTGGCAAGGAAGTGGAATGCATCGAAATATTGGACAATTTGACGGCGGAGAACCCGGCAGATGATGCTACGCTGCAGGCGATGAGTCTATGTTGCAGGGAAATGCAACAATGTAATTTTACAAGTAACTTTATTAGTTTTGTTAGTAATATTTTGAATTTAAGTGAGCAGAATTTGCAAGCTCTACGAAACCGCCGTCAAACTGGACCCCACTAACGAAGAGCTGAACACCCACTTGTTCATGTCGTATGTGCGAACTTTTGACTTTAAGTCACAGCAGCAAGCAGCAATGACACTTTACAAACACAAACCGAAAAATCCGTATTATTGCTGGGCAGTTATGAGCATTATATTGCAAGCAACACGTGGTGAGGGTTTGAAAGATCCAGTGAAGAAGCGGCTGTTGCTTAGTTTGGCTGAACGTATGATGGATAAGCAGATTAATGAGAAGAAATTGGATGCCGAACAAGAGATTGAGCTCTATGTGATGATTCTCAGTTTGCAGGACAAGCATAAGGAGATTTTGAGCTTGTTTGATGGGCCGCTTGGGGAAAAGTTGGCTTGTACGAATATGGCCCAAGAGCGGTTGAAGTATAATATCAAATTGGAAGCTTGGCAATCTGTGAATTTGCTGTGCAAGCAGATTTTAAATGAGCAGTAAGTAGATTTTGTTTTTTAAATTTTTTTATAAAGTAGGTAACCAGATATACATGCTTTACTTACACTTTTCTTTCTTATAGCGTAGACCGTTGGGATATTTGGAAAGAATACTTAAATTCAGTGTTCAGCATTATTAAAAACAACTGCGCTAACCATCAGGACAATCATTTAGTTGAAGAAGTGGATGACAGTCCGGAAAAAGCCCATGAATTCATCTGCCGAATTATAGAAAATGCTACAGGAAACGGTTAGTTACTTTATGCGACTCACTAATTCAATCATTTACATTGTATATTTGATAGGTTTTCTGTTACGTGGACCATTTTTGGCCCGTTTCGAACTCGCTAAGCGAATGCGTACTCAAAATCTTAACTCCATTGAACTGCTTGGCGATGAAATTGAGTTGTTCATAGAATATTTCCGGAAATTTGGCCATAAACCATGCTGCGTATCGGATTTATGCATTTATTTAAGCATACTTAATGAAGATCAACAGAGTGATTTGGCTGCGAAATTAATCAAAGACATCGGCATCAGTTCAACAAGCGTACCGGAATCTGTAAGTTTCATAACTATGCAATCAACAATACAGTAGGCTTTTGCTACTCTTTGATAGATGGCGCTGATGTAATTTGGTTTCCATTTTGTTTCTAGGAAGTTCAAATGCGACGCCATATTTCCGCTCTGCAACTCTCGCGGCTTTGTGGCGTTCATCGCAATCTTTCAACTCCACATTTAAAAGTACTAGTTAAAGCGTTAACGTTGCATTATCAACACGGCTATCAAACTTACGGCAGTAATTTATTATCGACGGATTTAGGCCCATCTGATGCTTATGCGTTAATTGCAGCACATACACTCTACGACATAGCGCTAGCTGAGCAGAATTCTAGTGGAATTATAAATGCAATTTCATTGTTGGATAATGTGCTGCAAAATTCGCCTAGTAATTTCCACTGTAAACTACTATCAATCAGGTTGAATCATACAGTTGGTAACGGCCTAGGAGCGTATGACATGTATGTCAGCCTAGACGTCAAAAATCTCCAATTGGATTCACTCGGATACATTCATTGTGCGCGATTACTAACAACTGGATTATTTTCTCTTTGCAATTTACTGTTTGATTTAACGTTAAAGTTCTTCAGCGCAAGCTACAAGGATGTAAGTAGGGAAATTTATTTTCGTAAAGTTGGTATAATTTGACGTTTGTGTTTCAGAGTTCCGATCATTTAACCTATTCGTACAAGTTTGGTTCGTTTTTGAAGCTGGATCAATTTATGGATTTCAGAGAAAGATTGAACAACAGTCTGCATTATACCGGTGTAATTATAGATAGGATAATGTTAGGATTGATTGAGTGTACAAATATGGAGGGCTTGTATAATATGGACATATCGCCAAAAGATGAAGAAATCGAGTGGGAGCTTTTGAGGGACAATCATGATTTGAGTGTCTACATGAGTTGGGATCCGGAACGTGTCATTGGATCATTAGAGGTAAGCGATGACGTGCAAAGATTATACCAGCAAGACCTTTGTTTTTTAAAAATGCGTAGTAGTGTACTGTTTGCATTGAACGCGGCGGTGAATGTAGTGAAATCTAGCGATGGTGTGCGTGAGAAATATTTAACTAGTTTGCGAACGGTGCTAAATGAGTGGAAAACGAATTGCGATGCACTTAATTTGCAACTGCCTACTTTAGTTCCGATTAAGCAGAATCAAGTTGTCATGCCGCTGATATCTAGGCTGCACGGTTATTTGAACAGTCCCTATAATAATGTCGTGGCAAGCATTTTCGAATTTTTTTATAATTTGGTAAATGAAAGTTCAAATGGCCCCGCGGAAGTGATAGCGGCTGTCAAACAATTGACGATGTTTAGGTTGGTAATGACTAGTGAGGAATTGCGTGATTTTCAACAGCGCAGGTCAACAATGGAGTCGTTTGTTAACATGGTCGAAATATTGACAGTTTGTGTGTTTGTGTGCTTGTTGTGCAACGATTTTGCGAAACCCGTGCAACAGGGTAAGAAAAATAAGCAGCGAAAAAGTAATGATAGTAAAAATCGACAGATGCTCAATGAAATTGTGATTGATTTGAAAAATGAACTTAATGCCACTTGCGCATCGATTGATAAGTGGTCAGAGTTTAGTAGCAATATGGCCGCTACGACAGATGACATCACAAATAACATGGCCGCCTTTAGTTTGCAAGGGGATGTTAGTAGTGTGACGCAGAGTATTGTGAATAGCTATCAAACGGCTTGTAAGGAATTACAAGGTGTTTTAAAGGCGAAAATTAAAATGCTGAGCGCCGTTTTGTAAGTTGGTTTTATTAATTTCTGTAAAATACTGCTAGTCGGAAAAAATTATTTGAAACAAACGGAGCAATAAAGTAATGTATAATTTCTCTTCTTCCTCTTGTATAGTATTATGTAACCAATTGAATGGTACCAGTTTTCCCCTGCAAGTGAACAATGTCGCCGGTTTTGAATAACTTGGTCGCTCCAGTTACACCGACGATACATGGTAGGCCATATTCGCGAGCTACAACAGCACCTAGAGATGAAAGAAAACGTCAAAATCAAAAAGGTATTTAAATTTGAATTAATCATTTTACCGTGTGATACTAAGCCGCCGAGTTCCGTTACAACTCCGGCTAAAAGTGGGAAATATGGCGACCAGCCAATGTCTGTGCTATAAGTAATTAAGACGTCCCCTAAATAATCGAATTAGAAATGCAATAGTTTAAGATATTTTGAGATACACCTGTTAGTAATTGATTAATTTCGGATAAATTGTTAATGACACAAGCGCGAGCAGTAACGTCGCCATTAGAAGCAGGCGTACCATTTAAACATACGCCATTGCCAACGCGACTAAGGTACGACTGTTGTATTGGTTCCGGTACGCCATGCATTATTTCAGGGAATTTTATTTCCTGCCATGACTTGAATAGTTTTTCTCGTCTTATCGCTCTACAATTAATTAATAGTATTATTAAATTAAGAATGTGAATTGTAGGTACTTGTTGATTAATAACGGGGATGATTTTTGTATGACTTGTCCCAATTCATAGTGCGATAGATGGTAAATTAAATTTCGTTTTGGTATGCGACCGTTGTACAACATGGCGTTCGCTAATTGGCGATAAGCTAAGCGAATTGTATTGCCAGCTCTGATTAGTTCCGATTTGCTCTTTTCACGTAAGCCCACTGTTTCTCGCATTTTGCGAATTAAGAATTTTAAAACGATTCTTTTAGTTCTATTGCTACTTGAGTCAATTGCATTTATAACGTCGTTGATTGATTGCGATTTTTTCTGCATCGTTTTGGTGCTGTTGCAATTAGCTTGTAGCATTTTGATTACTTTTGATGGATCGGCACCCCAACTGTCTTCGAGCAGTTCGAACTGTAATTAGTTATTGTATTTATTGATTAACTTTAGAGTAGTATTAGGTACTTCGCCTAGTAAACGATGGCCGTGTTTCTCAAGGAATGTGTCTAGTACTTTGGCAGCTTCGCTACAGTTTACTTTTAGCCATTCCATGCCATTTTCGGGTTGTATTTTGAGAAACGATTCGGTGCAGTTTTGTTTTTGAATTATTGATGCGATTTCGCTTAAATATGCTGGGACTTCGGCTGAAACTACATCTTCACATGATGATAGAATTTGAGCGAAGTCAGTGCAATGCTCCATATTTAAATCTGGAATTAGATTATTCAGTCGTTTATCTTCTAGTCTTCTTCTTTCTTACCTTCCACATTTCCAACTAGAATGCTCATAATAATTATCTGATAGAAAACCGATGAACTGCTTATAATGCAATGAATTTTCCCTAATTGCACGTAGACATCGAATGCCGTTTCTATTTTGGCGTACATTTCAAGTAAACTGTCGCCATCTTTGATGCCAATATTAAAATGGCGGGTTAGCTCAATTGCTCTATTTAGATGCTTTTTATTCTGACTAGCTAAATATCCCCTTTTAATTAATTCTTGTAGCTTTATCAAACTGCCAGTTTCACCAAACCGATCCAAAGCAATTGAATTAATGCGTTCGTTAATTATTGTGTGGCCAAATACAGCTAGATCAACGATTTTGCGTTGTATTTGAATTTTCTTGTTGGGCTTCATATTAATTCCCTTGAAAGTTATCATAGATTACGAATTAATTATCTATTTGATTGGCATTATTTACGTTAATGACGTCGAGCATTACATGATGCTGGATGGTTGGCGTCGTCTTAAGCACATAAGTATCAATTTTGTTGCTAACCGTCAATTGGTATCCTCTTTCGGGGCCTAGAAGCAAGCTAGTTTGCGATAGCACCGACATAGCACCCGGCATTACTTCCCCTGTATTTGCTAGAGTTAACACATTGTCTTCTGTTAAAGTTGGCACGTCGAATTCGTGCAACAATTCAAAGTTTGTCCAAGTGTTTAATGTGGTAACTGGTCGGGATTGCAATAGATACAAGTCGTTCTAAAACAATTTCCAAATCAAATCAAGCACATACTTGAAAACCGTGAGGTACTTTGTAAAAAGCCCATTCAATATCACGTTCATTGCCAAAATAATTTTCTATTAAGACAGCTACTTTAGCGAGACGCAATACTTGCTCTTCGTTAATGCTCCATTTTTCTACCAAATTAGAATGCTGTACATGTTCTATTCCACTGCCATTTGGATTCATTTTTATAGACATATTTTTGATTCCAATGCTTGAACTTGATAGTTTTACGCTTCCATTAAGAGCTTTCGATACGACAAAGGTATCTGGATCGCATTTTGCGGATACAACGCTCTAAAACATTGTAATTAACACTTTGTCTCCTAAGATTACTTCAATATTACCTCGCCCAGTCCAAAGTTTGAAGTAATAACGATTTGCGACGGGTCCGAAGTGGTGGGATGGCACGTGAAAATGACGCCAGCAGCTTCTGCTGGGACCATTTGCTGCACGACCACCGCCATTTCGGAGTTGACTGGTAGACCATGTTGCCTTAAATTTAAATCGTTAGATACTATTCAATTAACTGTTAAAATTGATTACCATCTATATTGTACACTTTGAAAAGTATACAAGGAAGCCCAGCAAGCTGCCACTGCTTTCAATACATCTTCTTCACTTTGACACCCTAAAAAGGTTTCATTTTGACCGGCAGCCGATAGTTCGTCTGAATCTTCTCCAATTGCTGAGGATCTAACAGCCCATGATGTGCTCTCGTATTTTGCAAGTTCGCTTAGGATGCTTTTACTAATTTCGTCTACAATTTTGGTGTTTTGGAAGGAGTCTATTAGATCATTGCAAGCGATTTCTAGCTTGTCTTTTGTTTTCCCGCAGCAGATCGCTTTAATTTTGTTTATTCCCCGGATTAGATGCTGGTTTAACTCCAATTGTTGCTTGAATGCGTATGTTGTGATGACAAATCCCTTTGGTACTATAAACTGGAATTAAATCGTATGGTACTGTTAAGTTTCCTTCGTTCAATAGGTAAACTTACATCTTTGGTTTGAATTGTCGCTAATAAAGCTAAAGAATTCCCTTTTCCGCCGGTTGTTTCCAACACGAGCGCATCTTTGCTTCGAATATTCGCAACGAAAGCAATATTCCCGGTTGCAGGCATTTTTGTTGGAGCTAGTAATATTTCAGGCACTTTTTGATTAGTACCAACATGTGCGTAATTTAATTCAACAATAGCACATGCTTGCTTGCTATTAACATTGCATTCAGCTGCAATGTTGTATCGAATATAACCATTTATGTCGTTATTCACACTTTTGATGGAATACTTTTCCTTTAGGTATAATATGCATTTGAACTCGCGATCTTCTGCTTTCACGCATGTTGATATTATGTTTGGAATTGCAGTGTTTTTGTCGATACCGTTGAATTTTAGGTCGATGGCATCTAGGGTTTTCACGGAGGCTTGGTTTAAGATGATGTTTCCATATTTGAACCTGGATGGAATAAAAATATAGATTTAGGTACGAAAGTTAGTTTATTAAGTTTTTCTTCGTGATCATACTTTGTGCATCCATTTTCGTACGATGACAGTACAATATTAATTAGGGTGCCATCTTGTACTGCCATGAAAATACGAATTTCCTTATTAGGTGAAGTGAAATTGTTATATTTGCATCGTAGACTTGGCAGGTTTAGAATGATTTCGTTTTCGATTGAGTCTTTTATCTTAATGACACCTTGTAGGCAGCCGAATTGTTCGTAGCCGTTGTTCAAATCCTTTCTGTAATATTTTTAAAATTATTTGTCGTTTTTTTGAAGGACTTTAATTGCTTACAGCATATTAGGCCAAGTGCCATCACGCCAAATTTCCTTGGCAATGCAATTGGCTAAAGTAGCCGTGTCGTAGTTTTCGGGGGTGAATAGTGGTTTACCAGCAGCATTCCAACTAAAAGAACAAAAGTTTTAGCTTTAATTGTTGCAATTAATGGCTGATTTTACATAAAGTTGAATTGTACATGTTCCACGCTGTTGTTGTTGCTAACATTTTGCAATAAGCCATTAAATGTGATCCGTACTCTTTTGAAAGGTTCCAACAGTTCCAAGTTTAGATCCTTTACTTTCCAATTGTTTTGAGAAAGGCTATGTAGTTTAAAATTGTAGTTTCCTGTAATATCATCATCATTAAACCTACTTGACTTTTGATTACCAGATTTAATTATACCTGGAAGTGTATATAGTCCATTTTGTAGTCGCAAGGCTAAGCTGGTTTCCGCTCTTTTGTTGGCCCTCAACACGAAATTGATTGATAAACTGTTGTTGTTCTGGTCAGCTCCAAAGATTGTGTACGAATTTCGACTCTATTTAAAATTAATATTTACTATAATGTAGAAATGTCTACTTACTTCAATTGATTTGAAACTGATTTCGGTTTCTAGTTGGTCTTTAAGTTGGTCATGTTTTTTGGCACTTTTCTGTTGGTGTTTTAGCACTTGCTTTTTTGCATAGTGGTTTTTAATGAAATAAAACCAGTCTGCAATGTAATTTAAGTTACACATTCAAGGCTTTTAATTGAATTCTTACCTTTTCGTCTGATTTTTTCGATATAACGCACATTGCTATTTGTGAATAGTACGTAAATAATGAAGGGGATCAAGAAGGCCGAAATACATTTACCAATCAATAATAAGAAGTCCATCGTTTAAATAGTTCCTAATTTGCACTTTAATTTTAAACTATTAGACTTTAATTATATTTTATCTACCTAGTAATCACAAGTACCTACACACATCAATTTCATTTATCGATAAACATTACAGCTGTGTCTAGCACATTAATTATGCAATTTTATTTGAGATTATCTAGTTATTTGATAGATTCAAGGATAAATATAAAAAACGACAGAAAGATAGCCGAATGTTTTTATTAACAATAAAGATTTAAAATACATATACATATATATATATATATATATATACATATAAAATTACGCTATAGAATGGTTTCAAAATTTATATTTAAATTTTTTACAAAATGTATTACTGGTTGTCTATATCTGAATCAGTATTTTCAGATAGATAGTCAACCAGCAATACATTTTGGAAGCTCTTGAAGAAGAAGAAGATTAGTTAACAACATAACCTACAAAATGAATGTAATTTTGAAATCGTCAAAGCTTCTTTTAAATGCTGCTTACAAGCCAAATGCAATTAGAACAATATCATTAAGCCCTCAGCTGTGTCTGAAAGAAAGTGAGTAACTTTTATAGTAGGTTAATGTAATTGATTTCAATTTTGAACACATTTATTTAGTAAGACAAGTACAAAAGGACAAGGAACTGCTTATCTATGGCGATATAGTTGAGTCGCCAAGAGCCCAATATCTACTAAAACCAACAAATCCACATGTTTGCCCTGTTTGCAGCTTGGGCCACGAAATCAAGCACACCGACGTGCTGATTCTGAGCCAATTTGTGCGATCAGACGGCTGCATGCTACCTCGAAGAGTAACGGGTTTATGCAAAATGCAGCAGAAACGTCTTTTTGCATTAGTTACCATGGCACAAAAGTCCGGTTTAATGCCAAATTTGGCCCCTTCGTACAGTAAAAAGGATCCAAAGTTACGCTTTGGGTGGAAAAAGTGTAACAAGTATTTTGATGAGAGTACAATTAAAATAAAGGTACTACACCCTTAATTTAACGATTATAAATCAATTATCTAGTAATAAATATATATATTTAAAAAGAAATTAAGGTTTATGCAATTGTTTCAAACTGGAGGCCGTTTCGCTTTATGCAAAAGCCCTTTTAAATGCGGCACTAATAATCCACCTAAAATAATTTGCGTAGGATGATAAACGAGCAGAGGCAAACTAATTTGACTTAAATGAGAGTAGCCGTGAAACATAATTCTCAATATTGGAATGCCAAGTGTGAGCGATTTGTGTGTGCTACAGAACACAATAGCAATTACATCTTCGGGATTGAAATGGCGCTTGAATACGTTTGAAACGAGTTTAAAGCTACAAGTCATTACGAGGATTTGTAGCAAAACGACGACAAACACCGTTATTATGATGTCGAGGGCTGATAGGCCTGTTTCGGATGAATGGAACGTATCGCAGAATATTGTGTAGATTACAAAAAGCAGAGCACTGGTGCTTATTGTGTTTAGAGGTAGATTAAGTTGTATCAAGTTGGTGTAAATTTTAATTAGTTGGCCGATGATTAGAGGCAAGAGAACGGTGGCTGTTAATTGGAATACGGTGCCAAATAGTGGAACGACTGTGGTGGAACCGAGCTAGAATTACATTTCATTGTATTTGAATTTCGCCTATGGGATGGAAATACCTACACTAAGTAGTAGCAATAATGGCGTTATTATTATACCGAGAAAGCTTCCTAGTATGGAGTTGAAAATAGCTGCCGTATCGTTGCCTTGTGCGGCTCTCGTTAAGATTACCGCACTGGAAACTGGTGGTGGCATGGATGATACGGTAACTAATCTAGAACATTAGTTTATTAGATTTGTAGAAGGCATGCGCTCAATGATGAAGTACCCTTTGAGTATCCATCCGTTGATTGCAAATAAACCGAGCAACTTGATAAACAATTGTGTGAATAGCGGAATGAAAATGAAGGTGTACAGTTGCACGAATAAGTGCAGTTTGTACTGTTGGAATGTATAAAAGATGTTGTTCGTTTTTAATGATAGGCCGCTTATGAAGAATATTAAGAATACTGCGCCGTATTTTACACTGTATTCAGTGTGGAACGGACCTAAAAAACAAATGTGTATTGGGTAGACGGTCGTATGGAATTGATTTAATGTAAGCACCTTCTTTTGATCCGAGTTTCGGGTAGATTCCTGCAAGGAAAATACATCCTAGTATGCCTACAAGTAGCCAATTTTTGCGCAAATACTCTGCAGGTGTTATTTTGGATCGCATTATTGGTATTTTTTACATTTCAAATAGTAAGGTTATATATGGCTTTATTTAGATAGGCAACTAGCAGTTCATGGTAACCGCACACGTGCCAGAGGATGTGCACGTGCGAAAATGCTTTGAACATTTGCAAGTTTAAACTTTTGAACGCTTTGAAGTAATGCAAGCACAAAGGAAGCAGCGTTTACCTTTGATTATGAAAGTCTGGATTGCTAAAAGAGTGAGATTTCAAATCGGCTCAAGCAGAATGAGATGAAATTATTTAACTCCGCCTCATGATACTGACTCCGCTGACTGACTTTATACCATCCAATTCCTAGCGCGTAATTTAAATTCACATAAACTATCACAAAAACTAAATCAAACAACGATGGTCGATGAATGACAGTGTTCCTGCTCTATAGACACATTAAACTAGAAACATGTATTAACTTATGTACAAATTATCATCTACTAGAGCCAATAAACAATAAATCAACGATACAAATGATCAGCATGAATATTAGCCGCAATCTCAGACTCCCATTTGTCCCCATTATTCAACAACTTTTCCTTATTATACAGTAATTCCTCATGCGTTTCTGTTGAAAACTCAAAATTGGGCCCTTCAACAATCGCATCTACCGGACAAGCTTCTTGACAGAAGCCGCAATAAATACACTTGGTCATATCGATATCGTAGCGTGTAGTACGACGTGATCCATCAGCACGTTCTTCAGCCTCAATAGTGATGGCTTGAGCGGGGCAGATGGCTTCGCACAGTTTGCAAGCTATGCAGCGTTCCTCGCCGGACGGGTAGCGACGCAAAGCATGTTCGCCCCGGAATCGAGGACTGAGTGGTCCTTTTTCGAAAGGGTAGTTGATAGTGGCGGGTTCCTTGAAAATGTGAGCCAAAGTCACCCCAAATCCGCGGATTAGTTCAGTGACAAACATTGTTTGTGCGGCTCGATCTGCAAATGAAATCATACTTAATTATTCTCGTTTAATCTTTGTTGCCTGACTTACCAGTGATTGCACTCATGTCCATGCTGGGTATCTGATCGTTGACGTAGATGTATCCGTCTTTAGCTGGGCTGCCTACATTTCGCTTGGTTATGTATTGGGTAGATGTAATCGGTCGCAATGCAAGCCTTGAGCCTGAAAAGTAAATTGTTATGAAACAGTTTTATATGAGAATATGATTGTAGTTAATTTTAGTTGATTAAGGTGGGTGGCTAATTGATTGAAGTAGGTATTCTATTTTGCTGGAGTATTTAGAAGGGTTTAAGTGATTAAAGCTGGTTTAATTACCGTTTTTTGAAGCGGAAAATATTTTTGCCAATGTAGACGACATCTCGGAAGTGTCACCAAAGAACGTAGTGTGAAGTTGGCTATTATGAGAAACCGAAAATTCCACTACGGAAAATTGAATTAATTTCTACATTAGAAATGTACAGGGCGTGCAGACGGGACCATCAAACACGTGGCGAATACAATTTACTCTTTGCTACTGAATATTTATAGAAAATTTATCGAAAAGCCATTATTATTATCATAATTTTCTTTATTAATTAATAAAAAGCAATCATATTTACAGAGTGTTGTTAATTTGACAGTCACTTTTAAAGGACTTTCTAAATTTTACAATCAGTTTTAGTAGCAGTGGAGAAAAGTATGTATGTGTTTTGGTACTATCACCATAACATTATACAGGGGGTTTCAAATTATAAATACACTTTATAATTCATACAGGGTGTTGCATAGCTATAGAACCGGCGTAATAAGACCGTTGTTTTGAAATTATTATTATTACATATACAGAATGCTGCTAATTATAATGGCACATCTAAAAGAATTAGTAAACTACTTTACTAGTTCTTCTACAAGCGCAATATGCAAAGTGTTCTTAAAAACGAGGCCAATTTGAATTTTCCAATTACAATAATAATTATACCTACATTTAAATAAGTTTATTCAATAGATTTAAATTAGTCCTATCAATTTTAACATAGATGGCAGTTTCGAAATCAAAGCAAACTAAAGTAATAATAAACTAAATACAAAAATACGTCCAACTTCGAGATATTTACACTTAGATTAAATAAAAAAAAACTTTCTCTCTTAATATTAAGACACAGTCGCCCTCTAACATCATTAATCTAATTTCTAGCATTGAGCAAATGTTGTTGATCCAACTTCTTAAGTTCATTTAAAGGCTTGTCTAGTGAAGACTCTATCCATTCGACATCCGGTGCAATATAACCTCCAAGTTGTCCTTGCTGCTTACATCCGGTATCCCAAGCGTAAATACCAGACAAAGTATAGTATCCATTGCCATTCTCACAAGCCAAAGCGCTTCCATAATCCACCTATTGGCAAACAAAATAATTAATGTTTAATTTGTATGCTTGGTTGCATAACTATACCTTGCACTGATCAATGTCCGAATATCCGCATAGAGTATTTGGACTGAAGTTAGCCACAGAATCTTGGAACTTTTCCGCCAAAGTTGTTTCGCATTGTTTATTATCCATAATTTTCACATCAATTTTATGCATAAGTGCATTCTTGGCATGCACTACAACCAGAACGATTTAATTATTTAATAAAAAGCTAAAAACTAAATACTTACATTGCAAAATCTTCTTGCCCCAACCAGTCGCAATGCAACCCTGCGTTGGAATCTCATTAGGACGTGGTAAACAAATTGTTCCAACATTCTTAGCACCTCGCAATTTATCTTCCAACACCAAAATGGCCAAATCATTCAACAGCGATCCAGACACATAATCGGGATGACGCAAAATAGCGGCTACCTTTACAATTTGGAACGGTAACGGTTCTTCATCAATACCCAATTTCCATTCGCCACCCTTTACAAGTACGTCACTGGTAGCCAATCTGAATAACCCAAAGTGTTACAGGCAACCAGCAATACATCGATGTAAATACATACCCTTCAACGCAATGCGCAGCAGTCAAAACGGCATTATTTCTAATAATAGCACCGCCACACAACAAACTCCTATTACCATCTCGCAACACCATCGCTTGCCATGGAATCTCTGCAAAATTTGCGTCTAACACTCTATTTCCTTGTGGCTTTGTATTCTGCAGGAAATGAAAATAGTTATGCTACTGTCTAGTAGATGGCGCACTACGCTGCACACTCACCAGATGTCGCAATCCACAAGTTGGTTTTTGTTCTTGTATTGCTGGTCGCGTATTATTATCAGAACGTACAGGCCGATTCAAATTCTGCCCGAAACTATTATCCTCTTTGTATTGTCCATCATCTACACCATCGACCAAATTCGCAGAGGGCCATGGATCTTTGTAATCGGGATCGCGGCAACATTTACCACTATTACCAGCTTCTGGATCTTGACATTCCTGTAATTGATCAATACAACATGAAGAGACATCTAAAACATGGCGGACCGCTTGGTTCCGGTGGCCATGATGTAAAAGATGGCGTTCAATTGGAAATACCTTAGAAAATGTAATAAAAAACTACTTACAGTCGTTGGCACTTTTAGGAGTTCTTGTTCTTTCGTAAGCACCACTGGTACTGGTGACACAAATCCATCGGCAGTACAATAAATCTCCTGAACACATTTGAGTGCGGCTGCACATCCAACTGGTGGTACTCGATTTTCTGTACCAACAGTTTGGTCTGGCGTATTATCAATTGGTTTAGGGGTAGTCGTAGTGGTAGTCGGCGTTCTTGATGCATAGATGACGTCATTTATATTACTCGGATCGTTTATTAGATCTGGTTGGGTTGTTGTGCGAGTCGGCAAACCAAATGTGGGCGTAGGACGATTATAAGTATAACCAGTGGGAGTTGGGGGAGTTGTTGTTTGCCTAGAAGTAGGGGTTGTAATGGGATTAACTAAAGTGGTAGATGTAATGGTCTCGCAACGATTCCCAGATGCCGATGGTTTAGTACCGTAGGGGCAGTTAAGTGGTGGTGGAGGAATACGAATACAACCCTGACCTGATGGTGATGGCCGACTGCCGGAAGGACATGGCGCTTGTGTTGTAGGTGTACGTATACAACCTGGTCCCGAAGGGGAAGGTCTAGTGCCCGGTGGACAAGGTTCAGGAGGACGTTGAGTAACTACGTTATTGATACATCCTTGACCATAAGGTGCTGGTCTAGTGCCTGGTGGGCAAGGTTCGGCGGGGGGACTGGGAGGCTGAGTCGTAATCGATATGCAGCCTTGTCCTGAAGGTGCGGGTCTCGTTCCAGGCGGACATGGTTTAGAACCTGGCGGTCTAGTAACAATATCAATACATTGACCATTTGGTCCTTGGCGCGTGCCTGATGGACAATAGCCTGGCGGTGGACGTGTGGGTCTTGCAACACATTGGCCTGAAGGGCCTGGTCTAGTACCAGGTGGGCAAGATGAAGGAGGACGTACAGTACCTACATCTATACATCCTGGACCATACGGTGCACGCATGGTACCAGGTGGACAAGTGCGTGGTTTTGGAGGTTGAGTACTAATTTCTATAGATACACATCCAGAAGGTCCAGATTGAGTACCGGGTGGACATTTAACTGTAGGTGGCCGTGTTGGAATAGCTACACATCCTTGTCCCGAAGGACTTGGTCTAGTACCAGGTGGACAAGGTTTAGGGGCTGGTGGCTGTGTAGTAACAGTTATACATCCTTGTCCTGAAGGACTTGGTCTGGTGCCAGGTGGACAAGGTTTAGGGCCTGGTGGTCTTGTTACAATATCGATACATTGACCATTTGGTCCGCGACTAGTGCCTGATGGGCAATATCCTGGCGGTGGAGGTGTTGAAATTGCAATGCATTGTCCAGAAGGACCTGGTTTAGTACCAGGCGGACAAGGCACAGGAGGACGTTGAGTAACTATAGCTATACATTCTTGACCGTAAGGTGCTCGCCTAGTGCCTGGTGGGCACGGTTTAGGGCCTGGTGGCTGAGTAGTAATGGTTATGCAACCTTGTCCTGAAGGATTTGGTCTAGTACCAGGTGGACATGGTTCCGGACCTGGTCGTCTTGTTACAATATCAATGCATTGACCATTTGGTCCAGGACGAGTACCTTGCGGGCAAGACGGAGGTGGTGTTGGAATTGGTACACATTGTCCCGAAGGACCGGGTCTAGTACCAGGTGGGCAAGATATAGGTGGACGTTGAGTACTTATATCAACACATCCTTGACCGTAAGGTGCTGGTCTGGTGCCTGGTGGGCACGGTTTAGGACCTGGTGGTTGAGTAGTAATAGTTATGCAGCCTTGTCCTGAAGGACTTGGTCTAGTGCCAGGAGGACATGGTTTTGGACCTGGCGGCCTTGTAACAATATCAATGCAACCTTGGCCATATGGAGCCGGTCTAGTGCCAGGCGGGCATGGTTTTGGGCTCGGAGGCGTTGGAATAGGACGAGTGGGAATAGGAACACAACCTGCACCCGAAGGTGATGGTTGAGTACCTGGTAGACAAAGCTCATGTGGCGGTCTTGGATATGTATATCCGGTAGTTGGCTCTGTTGTAGTACGTGGGAATTGACAACCACCAGATGGAGTTGAAATAGCGCCTGGTGGGCAGGATGGTCGAGTTTCACATCGTCCAGAAGCAGAAAGTTGAGTGCCATATGGGCAAGACTTAGGGGTTGTTTGTGTAGGTCTTAGAGTAGTAGCAGGATACTGACATTGTCCCGAGGGACTTAGACTAGCGCCCGGCGGACAAGTCGGCCTTAGAGTAGTGCGACTTTCACATTGACCAGAAGAAGACAATTGAGTGCCGTATGGGCAAGATTTTGGAGTCGTTATTCTAGGTCTTTGTGTAGTACTTTCGCATTGTCCAGACGAACTCAATTGGGTGCCATATGGGCAAGATTTAGGAGTTGTAACAAATGGTCTTTGTGTGGTAGGACGTTCACATTGTCCAGAGGGACTCAATTGAGTACCATAAGGACAAGATCTTTGTGTGGTTACAGGCCTGGGAGTAGTAACAGGGTACTGACATTGTCCTGAAGGACTTAAACTCAAACCAGGAGGACAAGATTTTGGCGTAGTTGGATATTGGCAATTACCAGAAGGCCCTAAGCTAGCACCCGTTGGGCAAGTCGGTCTTTGAGTGGTACGACTTTCACATCGCCCTGAAGCAGAAAGCTGTGTGCCATAAGGACACGATTTTGGTGTGGTAATTGGTCTTGGTGTAGTACGAGTTTCACACTGCCCATTTGGTCCCAATTGGGTACCATACGGACAAGATTTAGGGGTTGTAACAAACGGCCTTTGGGTGGTAGGACGTTCGCATTGTCCAGACGGACTCAGTTGAGTACCATATGGACAAGATTTTTGTGTCGTTACAGGCCTGGGAGTTGTAACAGGGTACTGACATTGTCCTGAAGGACTTAAACTAGAACCAGGAGGACAAGATCTTGACGTGGTTGGATATTGGCAATCTCCAGAAGGCCCTAAACTAGCACCCGGCGGGCAAGTGGTACGACTTTCACATCGCCCTGAGGCAGAAAGTTGAGTGCCATAAGGACACGATTTTGGTGTGGTAACTGGTCTTTGTGTAGTACGACTTTCACATTGCCCACTTGGACCCAATTGGGTACCATAAGGACAAGATCTTGGTGTAGTTGGATATTCGCATCTACCTGAGGGGCTAGGACGTGCGCCTGGCGGACAAGTAGGAATACTTGGCCTAGGCGTTGTAGGATATTGACATTGTCCTGATGGACTTAAACTAGCACCTTGAGGACAAGTTCGAGCAGTAGTAGGATATTCACATCTTCCACTGGAAGATAAACGCTGTCCTGGTGGACAACCCGGTCTAACTGTAGTAACAGGATACTGACACTGCCCAGAAGGACTTAAACTAGCACCTGGCGGACAACTAGGCCTGGCCGTTGTAGGATATTCGCATTTACCTGAAGGGCTTTGTTTCGAACCGGGTGGACATGCGGGTAAATATGTACGACTGTTAGTTGTAGTGGTTATAAATGGTCGTGGTGTTGAAATGGGTTGATATGGTTTTTTAGTGGTGGTTATAGTCGGGCGATATGTTGTTGTGGTTACATACGGTGGTGAAGTAAAAGGCAGACAGCTTTCACCAGATGCTGAGACGCTGCTACCAGGTGGACATTTTGTGGTTTCAATTCGAACGCATCCAGTCGGAGTGGAACGAGTACCTTGTGGACAATATGGTCCTGGCTTTTCAATTGGGCTACATCCTGATCCTGAAGGATTGCGTCTTGTGCCCGGTGGGCATGGTGGTGGTGGCGTTGGCGGCGTTGGAATTGGGCTACAACCTGGTCCATAAGAATTTCGTACAGTTCCTGGTGGACATGGCGGTGGTGGCGTTGAAATCGGGCTACAACCTGGTCCAGAAGGATTTGGTCTGGTATCTGGTGGACATGATGGTGGCGTTGGAATCGGACTACATCCAAATCCTGAAGGATTACGTCTTGTTCCAGGTGGACAAGGTGGTGGTGGCGTTGGCGGGGTTGGAATTGGGCTACAACCTGGTCCATAAGAATTTCGTACAGTTCCTGGTGGACATGGCGGTGGCGGCGTTGGTATCGGACTACAACCTGGTCCAGAAGGATTGCGTCTTGTGCCCGGTGGGCATGATGGTGGCGTTGGAATCGGACTACATCCAGATCCTGAAGGATTACGTCTTGTTCCAGGTGGACAAGGTGGTGGTGGCGTTGGAATTGGACTACATCCTGATCCTGAAGGATTGCGTCTTGTGCCCGGTGGGCATGGTGGTGGTGGCGTTGGCGGCGTTGGAATTGGGCTACAACCTGGTCCATAAGAATTTCGTACAGTTCCTGGTGGGCATGGTGGTGGCGGCGTTGGTATCGGACTACAACCTGATCCTGATGGATTACGTCTAGTTCCTGGTGGGCAAGGTGACTCACATTGTCCATTATACCCTTTTTGTGTGCCAGGTGGACATGCAATCACCTCGCATTTGCCATTTACAACTCTTTCACCAGAATGACATTCACTAGGTTGCGGTTTCTCACAACCATTTGGACCACAAGGTGGCAAATATCCACGATCAGTAGTACTCGGTCTTGGTGTCGTAATTCGTATGCACCCACCGGTTGGGGATGGTTTAGTACCAAACGGACAAGAAGTTGGCGTCGGTCTTGGAGTCGTCGCAATTGCTACACAGCCTCCGCTTGGAGAAGGTCGCGTGCCATAAGGACATTGAGTAACTGGCGGTGGCTGAGGTGTAGTTATTCGCACGCATTCTCCGGTTGGTGACGGTCTAGTACCAAACGGACAAGAAGTTGGCGTGGGTCTTGAAGTCGTGGTAATTTGTACACAACCTCCACTTGGAGAAGGTCGGGTGCCATAAGGACACTGAGTAACTGGCGGCGGCTGAGGCGTAGTTATCCGTACGCATTCTCCAGTAGGAGAAGGCTTAGTACCAAATGGACAAGCTGGCGGCGGGGTTGCAATAGGTACACATGCAGATCCATATGTCGCACGTTGGGTACCGGTCGGACATCTTGGCGTTGGCGTCGTACTCGGCGGTAAATATGTGGTTGGCTGTGTAATCGAAACACAAGATCTACCATCCAAACCTAATCGGGTACCACTTGGACATGATGGCGGGATTGCTACACAACCTTGACCATTAGGCTCTGGCCGGGTACCACTTGGACAAGGTGTTGGAATCGGAATACATTGGCCTGTAGGCGAAGGTCTGGTTCCAGGGCCACAAATCTTAACACAACCGCCTGGACCT
Organism: Cryptophagus acutangulus; assembly: GCA_963556235.1. Lineage (NCBI taxonomy): Eukaryota > Metazoa > Arthropoda > Insecta > Coleoptera > Cryptophagidae > Cryptophagus > Cryptophagus acutangulus. The sequence goes on along the minus strand of OY744561.1, from coordinate 10,414,355 downwards.
GGTCTAGTACCGCTTGGGCATGGCGCTGGCGTTGGTGGTGGTGGAATTCTATCACAGCCTTTTCCGGATGGACTTATTCGAGTGCCAGGTGGACAAGCGATTTGCACGCATCCAGTGCCGTATGGCGCTGGTTTCGTACCTGGACCACAATCGGTAGGAGATGGAGGCAAATATTCACGGCCATGCGTTGTTGTAATGATGCTGGGAGTACTGAATGGGAATGTTCGTGGTGGTTGTGGAGTTGTTGGAATTGGGACACAACTTTGTCCTGAAGGCGATAACCTTGTTCCTGGACTGCAGGTGATTTGTATGTTGATGCATTGGCCATTTGGTCCTGCTTTAGTGCCAGGACGACATATGTATTGCTCATCGACTGAAGGCGTCACAAAAGGAGTTGTTCGAGGAGTGGTATATACTGGAGTCGAGAATGGTCCTTTCAAATCACCAGCAGTAGTACGTGGAGGTGGTGTTCCGCCAATTGGTGGCAAATAAGCCGGACCCTGAATGGTCGATGCAAATCTTACATCGTCGAATTTGCTATTGCTGTAATCAATGGTACTTGAAGAGAATAGCGAGTTGGGAGAAGTGTCGCGGGTTGGTTTCGAAGTACTACTTCCACTGCTTCCACTTTCGCCCAGGATGAAGATTTGTGGCTTGGCATCTAAAGATTGTTCCGGAAGGATTTGGATTTGGCCTGGGCTTAATCCGGCGCCGCCTGTGAATTTAATGGTGGATCCAGGTACTGAGCTTTTGCCTGCGGTAATCTCGGAAAGGCTGTTTATGTTTGCTGACAGGAAATCTTTGCTGCCGCCGGTAAGTTCGGGTAATTGAAGGATTGGTTTTTGACTATGATGGCTGTTTGCCAAGCGACAGCAGACTTCTTTGTCTGGTTTGCAGTGCTGTTGCTGTTGGAGAGTAGAAAAGGGAATATTATAGTAAAATTTGCATCTTCGATGAAAGTGTGGTGCGTGCTGGGAGGCGAAAGTGTATTTATATACATTTTTGAAGCGAAAGGTTAAAGTGTTTTTATTATTTAAATACGTAATAAATTAAGCGCGCCATCGTTTCACCTTACGTCCTTACCTTACTTATATAAAACCGATATGTATACATACTGAAATATAATTAAAAGAAAATCATCAGCCGGCCGACCTTCAAACTTTATGACCGTTTCATCATTTGGCCTAAATTCGCGTCTAGTCTTCCATATTTATCCGAAATTTATTTATAGGTATTCTAATTACAATTAGCAATTTTCGCTAAATTGCCTATTGTACATTTTAGAAGCAGCATCCGCTGCTTCGGACTCTCTCTCTCGATTGAAATCTTATTGTTACATAATTGCAATACTACACGTTCTCTATTACATCTTCATTATCTAGCACATTCTTTTTTTTCCGATTTACTTTTATAGTAGAAATTTAAAATTCGATAAAAAAATACGAAAATAAAAACGTGACTGAAGACAGTTAAACACACATGTCCTTTTTAAAACATTATGTTTTTTAAATGTATAAATATATGCTATTACCTTATTAATATTGTTGTTTATGATATAAAACCGCATAAAATCACCATAACCATGTAAGATGCTCAATTAAAATACCTAATTAGTTATAAAAAACATCTTGATCCAGAAATGAGGTTAAGATAATTGACAAAGTTCAAAACCATTTTTAACAAACAGATTTGACAATAACTAAATAAACAAATACCTTATTTAAACAACAATAGACGGCCCACACAAAATGTGTGCAATTATCATTTCGAAAACGATTATTAAATCATAAAGCACAACAATAACTAGAGCACTGGCCGCCATCTTGTTTCTTGACCATAGCCACCTTGAAAAATCAAATTCCAATTTAATATGGCGGCAAATTCAAATAATTTACTACGCACACCTTCAAATAAAACTATTACAACATTAATTTGATAAAATTAACAAAATATCTGACGAAATCTATCTATACTATATACAAAGTGAAGATCAATTATAATACAACGCTATTTGTTGCATAACATCGTAATATTTAATATAAATAAAAAATTATATAATGAATCGCCAATCGGAAAAGGTTAAAGCAATTTTGAAATTATACTTAGCATCAATCGCGGAATTTTCTCATCTTCGCCAACTAAACTACAATGCTACAAAGTCAAGGTCGATTCAAACCGAGAAAAAACGGTTTCACTTTCCATCCGCCCACAATTTTTTGGAGAAAGCTTTCACTTTTCGCGATGATGATGATGGCACCGCAAAGACATTAAATGCGCTTCTTGCATAATACACCACATATGTATTGCAAAATACGCAGGCATCATACTAGATGCTCATTATTGTTTAGTCAAATATCAATCAAATTAATGGAAATCGTTTAACGCTTCTTAATCGGGGTTAAATTTGCAATCCTCTCATTACTTCATTTTATATAAGAAGCGCAAAGCATTTATGCAAATTCAATTCAACTGTAGAACCATCACATTACATAATCACTCAATCAATACCTATATATTTTGACTGAATTTGAATTATTTATTTAAATGAATAAATAAATAAATGTATTTGGCATTTAAGTCAATCGTCAAGGATTAGTTAATAACTCATTTAGAATTCGTGTAACTCAAAAAACAACTAAAGCAAACCGGATCTAGTATAACTAACGTGCAAATTAACAGATGGCGCACCAAAAAGTCAAATCAAACTCACCCCGCTTCGAACTTGCAACAACCCTTCGCCATTCGAATTGACCAATCCATTGACACACAACTCCTTAGCAACGCAAATAAAACCAGTGCCGGCACAAACATTGCTCGGTCCATTATTCTCCTCGCCCAAAATGGTGAAAGTCTCGCCCGGATGGACATTAGGAATCGGCTTCTTATTCGCTAAGGGATGACTAGTAGCGAACGGTTTCGTTTTGCTGATCGCACCACCAAAAGGCTGACTAGGTTGCACACCAATGAATCCATTCTCAACGGGAATCTGCTCGCCGTCGCTATTCGTTGCAAACTTCGCATTATTCAAAAAGGGATTGTCGCTGAGGTTTGGTTTCTTTGCTTCGAACTTCACCGAGCTAATTTCGCCATTTAAAAATGGATTGCTTTTCAAACTGTCAGCGCTGACGCCAGCGCCGCCACTCGGCGAGCAGTTGCCTTTCAGCGAGCATTTCTTGTAGTGGTCGTAGGCGGCTTTTAATGGCGAATTGTCGCGCATCCACCAAAAGTCTTGTGGGTTGCCCGTTTGGAAGGCATTATTTTTGTGGGCTAAGTCGTTTATTTCACGGGCGTTTGGCAAGATGTGCGACACATCAGCTAGTGCATTGGCGAATAGTAGTATCCCCACTAGTAGTAGTGGAGACATTATTTATTGATTTCTGGAATAGAAACATAAATGTTTGGTTATGTTTTGCAATGCGTTCTGTCAACTGTGTAAATGGCTTCAAAAATGGCGACTAACCTCCAAACGTGTCGTTACAAATTAACGAATCAAGTTTAATGGCATTTGATGGGCTATTATTATGATTTTTTTTCGAAAATCCGCATTTCTTTTCAAAGCTAGATGTCAAGGTCGACGATATAAGTTATTTCTCACGGAATAGCACGTCTTGAAAATAACTTGTAATAATTAAAAATACAAACGACCTTGTGTCAAGATTTAGTCAACAAAAAAAATTGAATAGTACACAAAAAAGGTGATTTATCTCTTTCTCTACATGTTGATGACACTTTTACGTCATTAATTCGGTATTTCCAATTCTACAAGTCAAATAAATTTAAATGATTTTGTACCTACGATAATTCTATCCATTAAAATGCAAATTCAAATAAAACAACAATAAATTGTGGGAGAATTATACATAGACAAAAAATTATCTTGATTGATAATATTTCCTTGGCTTATTTGTTCGCGCATAATATATAATTAGTTGTTGTAAATAAATGCACTGGGTCAAAATAAAAGATTGGCCCCAACCAAAAGGTCACAAATTAATTTCCAAAGCAAAGGAAATTAAGCGAAAAGGTCATTCTAATTATTCCGAATAGAAATAGGAAATTATCCCCTATTAATACATTGCGCGTATAATAATAAAGCGATTTTTTTCAGATTATTATTCAAGATGTAATGTGAAAATAAACAACTCACATACATACATGATGAAAGGTCATGTTAATTAGAATTTTTAAAAAGGACGAGAAAAATTCAACACTTATAAACACCTCTATTAATGAAAAAGTGAAGAAATTCAAAACGCAATGCTGAAGAAAAGGAAAGAAAAAACATGACAATGACCTTTAAAACCGTATAAATATTACTAATCGTTACGAAATAATAATGTAATTATTACGCGGATGTTTTTTCTTCTAAATATAATGACTAAATAAAACGATACGATACATTTGAATTTCATCTTAGCGCTTAGACTCAATCACTTTTATTTTAACCACAACTTTCACTTATTCAAAACTATTGAGAATTTATTGCTACTTATGGAATCATTTTAAACCCAAATATAATTACATAAGCCTAAAATTTCCATTATCCTCGATTTATCCTAATTGAAAGGTTAAAATCATATCGGTCAAAAATTAAGTTGGCAACCATGACGCAAAGCACAGTATAAAAACTAGAAGCGATGACACCAAATCAAAATCCAGTTTGTATGCAAATATAAAAATAAATCGACATGACCTTTCAAATTGGCTATTTTCGCCTGTTTGGTGTGAATGACATAATTCTATCCTCATAACTCACTAATTATTTAAATCAATAATAAAAATTAATTGCAAATTAAAAGGATCTTTTCCTATTCCGCCATTCAACATGCAAATAAGACTTTTGCATTGGTATTTAAATTCCAAAGCGAATAATTGTCAATTTCCTTAATTCAATTGAATTGTTTAGCTGGAAATTACGACTATTTAAGTTAATTTAATTTAACTATGTACATAAAAACACAATATAAAATTACTAGAATAGTTAAGCCAGGTTAGTGTCATCGTAATTTACGCGTTCAAATTTATTACTCCAATTTGATACGATGCCCATTCGAAGTAATGCAAGCTTTTAAACTGTCTAATGCGGTAATTCGTATTTTTATAATTTACACATACTAAATCAAGTTAATTCAAATCACGTCGCTATAAAAAACAATTCCGCAAATCGTAATAAATTATTGTTAGTAAAAATGCACAATATTTCAATAAAATTGCACCGCATTAAAAATTCTTAGATAATTACGATAGAAAATTGAATACTCACAAATTATAAAATAGGAAAATAAAATCAATCAATAATGGAAATAAATAAAAACCACTGTACACTAAACGCTGTTAAGAACTGATCAGAGGCTTGCCCGTAGTGTCCCCTTTATAGCCGCGCATCTTCACCTCGTACATACATTTTATATTCACTCTTTGACTCATTTGCAATAAAATATTTTTATCCCACTCTTCTCTTATTCGGAATCTCCACAAGCAAGCACACATGCTCTTTTGCAATCTTAAAAAAGACCTTTAACCGGATCCTACAAGAGATTCAAACACATCTTGCGGTCAATATTTCCAAATTTCAGGAATACACTTACGAATCAATGCGGATCTTCAAAATTAGGTTAAAGCCTAATGAAAAGGCCAGAAAATTAGCATTGCAATTAATAATTCATAAGACTACTAGATTGTTGCAATAATAAAAATTGGAAACTAGCTTTTTTTTCGCCAAAAATCAAGCGCTTGTAATTTATAGCTTAATAATTCAAACAGCTTGTGCAATCGTTTTTCAAATCCCAATTCTATTGTCACAAAGACAACTTTTACTAGTATAAAAGAATAATATGTATTAGATTTTCAGCGGTGCGACTAAAGGGAGTGTCCATTCCATCTTGCGTTTGATAAAGTACTTCGCCTCTCCAAAAAAAAAACCTCTTCTATATTATTACAACACACAACTTTAAAGAGACCTTGGTTGCGTTTTAGAACAATACATATAAATAAATGACCTGAAAATACACAGCTTGCTCTTTCCTACGATTTTTTTTAGAGAAAAAGTGACAGCTGTTTGGTAATCTAGGGAAATACATTTTTGACGTATACGAAAGTGACAGCTACCGGAAGAATCTAGGGAAGTTTTACGTTGCAATTAGTTTACGTATCGATAACCTCAACATTTCACAATAAAAAGTTAAAGTAAACAAATTCATTTGTTATCTTCTATATTAGTCAGTTATAATGAGTTAATTATATTTATATATAGATATGGTAGGTGTAAAAAGGCAACAATGCATTTTTATTTCCAAACCAAAATCCATATATAAATCGAATTAGTCAGAATTAAAACATTCCATTCCTCAGATAAATAACTAAATAAATTCAACAACCTTGTATTACTTTTGTCATACAATTTGAGGAAATTCCGAAAAGATGCAGATAAATTACGAAACAATTCGATCAATAAAATACTAATTATGCAGATTAATATTTTGTCACCTTGCATATAATCCGACAATTAATTCCCAATTAATTTTTGGGAGCTCAAACTATCAACAGGCCGTAAATAATAAAAGTGAAACTTTTTCTACGCATACTAATTAATTAAATATCGAAATATCATATCGCATAATGGCATATTTTTTCCCATTATTTATTAATAATAAATAATTGTTAAACAAATTTTATAACACGTTGCTTTCTCTATTTTTTTTCCTCAAAACGTGTTAATTTTGTTTCAGAAACTAGGCGCCACCATTTAAATATTGTTAGTGGTCAAACTTCAAACTAGTTACTCACCCGATTCCATAGTTATGGTCAGTTTTCCACCATTTTCACACCAGATGTCTCTCCATTATTTCGTGATGAGCAATAAAGCGAAAAGAAAAGTGCGTGCGTGGGAAAATCTAGATGATGATAGCTATTTCTCAAGCGAAGGCCGATTAATCGATTAATACATTATTGATAAATCAGCCTAAAAAAATAAAAACATAATGCTAAATTATAAGATTGAATTATGAGAGAAGCGAAATAAGAGGAGAAGGTTATAAATAATCTTTATACAAATTGCAATAAATAATTAACATAATAAATGGCTTTTAAAGTTGCTAGCTAACATTATAACATTGTGCAAATTATTTGTTGTTCATAATATTATTCAAATCCTGTTTCGGATTCTATGTATTTACATCTATTGTATTTTAACCGATTGGCTTAACCGGATCTACGTGAATTCGCCTTTTGACCACCCGCCCACTCAATAAAAATAAAACATTTAAATATAAAACCCGACTACTTACGATATTTGCTCAATTTACCAAAGTACAGGATGAGTTCATCTCATAAGTTTTTCCTATTTCTTCGAAAAGGAAATCCACACTGCACTTTGATCTCTGCGAATTAGAAATTTCCACTTCAATTATCCCAAATTGCCGGCATAAAACATTTACTTCCATGATAAGTCGAATAAAAATGCAAATTAGCAGGATTATTTACATGGAAATTATATAATAACCAACCATAAAAAATGCATTTGTTAAATGATATGAAAAGTGTAAGGCGTCATTCTATTTCGTTGTTGATTTTACTGAAATCAGAATACAAATGGCGTTACTTTGACATATGTAAACCACGTGGCCAAATTTGTCAGACTACCAACTTAAATTCTGTATCTAAAAAAAAAAATTAACAAAACTGGATCTAGATCGTCATCGCACTTTGTAAGGAATTTTATCAAATGAATTAACGATGATACACCCAAATCCACTTTTTGTCCACATGAAACAAGCCATTAAACAAATAAATTTTGATGTCCAATGTAAAGGTCATTGTCGTAGATTCTTTTATTTTTCATATTAAATTTTACACCTTTCTCGTGAATAAATTGTTTTGTTTTATGTTTAAACCATCTATTTGCACAAAAATAATTACTTTAACCTTATATTAGCCAAAAATAAACTGTGCAAAAATTAGAATATTATTCAATCATGTCAAGAGCAAAGAAAAAATTGATTCATTGTTTTTCGAATTCCAAAAATCAAAGTTTGATTACCTAATGTATCGAAAAGAGAAATTATTTAATAAGAAATTGAATATTCAATTATTTTGTAAAGTTTTTCGCTCAATAATGCAATCATCGTCACAACAAGAGTCAAAAGGTGAATAAAACCGTCTCCTTTTATATTACAAAATGCCGAAATGATCTAAGGAGCGTTTAGTTTATTAAATCTATCGAAACTTAATCATATTCAATAAATACGAATAGAATAAAATTAAATTCGCATCCAAAAAAATTACAACAACCTTCTGTCAACATAATCAGCCATATTTAGTTGAATTGTGATTCATCTAACTAAAATTTAATTAATTATTAATCCTAAACAATTTTTTTGTCTGTCTGAAGGTTTATGCAAAAAAAATATACGCATCTTTGCATAAACAGTAATTATTAATGATATTTAACACTTAGCTTCCTGCAAGCACGTTTAAACAATAATTATTTAATTAAAATCTATAGTTCCTTAAAAATTTGTTTGCAATTTAATTATAGCTGATTTTACCATTGATAAACCACAAATCCGGCTTTTATCTACCACTACAATACTATAATTAATTAAATACACTCACCTTTTATGTAAATTAAACCAGATAACAATTAATTTAAACAAAACACCAACTACAGTCAACGATAGATGTCGGGCCATCTATGAGTCAAATGCCTATTTAAAAATCGCGCCATCTACGAGTTAATAGCCGAGTTAATAATTTGCGCTCTACTTTACCTATAAGAAAATTTGAAATACAATTTTGAATTTATAGCCGATTGTTTTTCTTTATATTTACAATAAAGATCTAATATATATATAATCGAAAGGTTATAAATTTAGAGATATTTTGATAAGTTTTTTATTTTAGCAGGAAAATAACTATAATGATACCTAATTTTATTTAAGGTGACAAAAAAAAAACAATAATAATATTAGTAAAGAAAATTTACCAACATTTACAAAATCAAAAACTAACAAAGAGTTAAAATATACAAACTCGAGATGATTATGAAATTAAAAACAGAGTAAAAGTGTAAATATTGACAAACCCTTTACATTTATATAAGTTAAATATAATAACATATACATAAATCTATTTTTTATTCATGGGAATGATTTTATCTAAACTATAATAAAAGTAATAATAAAAATACGTAAAAATTAGAAATATGAAATCCATTTCGGAACGAAACAATCACTACTCTACAAGATTATTCATATATACATGTAGTATGTACCTTTTTAATTAAACTGGTTTTTAAAACACTTTTTCCTGTTTTGCACATAGGTAGTCATCTTATGTACAATATGAGAAGAGAGAAAAAACCAAATAATCAGAAAGCAAACATTCAACATTTACGAACGCAAATTCAAACAAAAATAATAATCAACCAAAAAAACGAATAAAAACAACTTGTATTAGATTAGTTAGGCTGATAATCTGACTTGCAAACCCAAAACACCTAACCGCTATAATAATATATTCACATCTAATTTTTAATTTAATTCATTTAAATAGTAATCGAATTTACAAGACCAATAATCAATCGTTTATCTCCCTTTTTTTTTCTCTACAATTTAAATATTGTCCCACAGTGTAATTGAAAATAAAACAAACTAGATCGACTACTAATCAACCGTTTCAATTAATTATCTAATTACATACCGGGGTAACCTTGGTACTGCATTTGAGGTGCATAACCAGCCTGCGGGTACGCTTGTGGTGGTACGTACTGCTGTGGAGGCATACCTGACAAATTCAATTAAAATATTCAAATTTATATACTATTAACATAGGCAACCAGCAATACAGCGCATTAATGACCGCCTAGCTAAACAATCATGGCGCCCAGCGCCACTACGTGCATAGGCCACCAACAATACACCAAATTCAAAAACTACCCTTCAGCTAAATACAGTAAATTGAAAAGACTTACCCATGCCCGGTCCAGCAGTAAGCATAAGCTGTGGCTCTTGGATCATCATCGGCTTATGCGTCTCCTCCAATGCTTCACTCTGTCGCTGTGCATCCGATTGTTCCAGCTTCTCCACTTTCGTGGTCAATTCGCGCGTCACTTGAATCAAATAGGGCATCGCAAAATCGGTAATTTTATGCTTCCACGCCAGCTCCAAAATAACATCGGGTCGCAACAAATCGTAGCATTGATACAAACAGGCGGCAAAACAATCGTGCGCTTTGCGCTCCAAAAACCAAGCGAGCAATTCCTCGGCCAATTCTTGATTGCGCGATTCGGCCGTGTATTCCATGGCATCGCGGAACAGACGGTCTTTTTTGCACAGTTCCACGCTCTGCTTCCATCGATTGTTGCCTTTGTAGAGATAGGCGGCGATGCGACGGAATTCGGTCAGTTCGTGTTTCTCCAGTTTTTGGGCCAGTCCAATATTGTCAAAGTTGTCGAACGCATCGATCGAGGTACGCAGACCCTGGAAGTCTTCTTCTTCAATCAGCAGCGAATTCAAAGCCTCATTGATCGCCTTATTGTTCAAATTCTGCACGGAACGCAAATACGACTTCACCAATTGCAAATGATTCGTTTTCGTAAAGAACGCCACCGATCTAAATCCCAAAAAAAATTATTTCTACGCCAATGACAATTTAAAATGTACCCACCTAGTATGGTCCATCCTGGGCGCCAGCACCAACAACAAATCGTTCAACAACAACGGCTTATAATCCAAATAGAACTGAATCGCCTTATAATACAGCTCAATATTCGCCACTTTGGTAATAATGTCCTTAAAGTGGCCTTCGCGCCAAGCCTCGGTCGGATGCGCCATCATTGCCAACACGGCATTATCGTACTCTTCATATTTATCGTAAAGGAACACCAATTCGGCCCAAAGATGCGCTTGTTCAGCCGCGCGCAGCACCTGTAAAGCCCCGCCCCGTCAAAAACTACCCAATATAGGCAACCAGCAATACACACCTTCGGTATATTAACTCTGCTCCAAAACAGCTCCAAATGCTCGCGCATCTTCGCCGGCTTGTATTTCGAGTACAAAATCGCCAATTCGGTAAACATACCCATATGGGCCCGCTCCAAGCCCAACGCCGCCTCCAGCAATCCAATCAACTCCTCGAAATAGCCACGATCCTGATAATAATTGATCAAATCCTGCAACTCATCTGCATGCACCACAATATGCATGCCGCACATTTGCGCCAATCGAAACTCTTCAGCGTCCACACATGCAAAGCACACCTCCTTCCAAGTGCGCGTACTGTTCGCTTTGCGGGCACTATCGACAGCGCCTTGGAACTCTTTCAAATAGACAAGCGTAATCGCTAATCGCGCGAAGTTCGACACGTTATTGTAGAGTAATTTAGCAGCATCGTACATTTTGTCTTCGAAACAGCGATCGCCAATTTTCTGGATGTCCGCATGATTCGGGCCGCTTATAAACTCCTCCAAATCGGCCAATCGGCCCGTTTTCGCGTACGAATAAATCAGCTCCGACTCGATGTAGCTTTCGCGCGCCTTCTTGCGAGCCATTTGCAAATATCTACAATACACGCATTAATTTACTAAATAAATTAATAAACCGAATACCAACCTGACTAAATCCTCCCAATTATCATTCTTGGACGCGACTTCCACCACGGCAATGTACGCCGACGGATCATCCGCCTTAATATACGAATCAATCGCTTCCTTGACCAATCCCTGGTTCAATTGCGCCTTCGCCAACTGGCTCCACACAGCCGGCTCATTGCAGCGCTCCGCAAACTCATACGCGCGATCCAAATTATTCACTTGCTCAATGAGCACCTGAATCGCCGACGTGTTCACATCAAACTTCTTGAAGATCGCAAACGCCTCCTCGTATAAATGATTATTGATCGCAATATTCGCGATATCGGGCGCATCGTAATTATCCAACCGATTAATGTAATCCATCACTCGGGTCGCATCGGCTTTGATCGCCGTCAAAATCAGCAAGTTCTGCAGATTGCGATGCTCGCTAAACACGGAACTGTCCAGCACGATCTTCTCGAGCAACTCAATCAACTCGTTCGGCAAATCGGCCGTCATGAACGCCTTGACAGTCACGGAAATATCCTCGGGGTCTTGTGTCTCGCTCAACGCCGTCTGCACGACTTGATCGATCAACTGCCTGCGGTACGGATTGCTCTCTTGCAACACTTCCGCCCACAACTCGCCATTGCGCCTTCTCACCAAATAGCGGGCTTCCGACTTGAACAGCGAGTTCTCATTGCAGACGGAAATCAGCTCGCGATCGCATTGACCGCGCTCGTACGCCACGCACGCCAAATGCGGATCGCGCTTCTCGCAATAGCGTCCGACGACGCGCGAATCGTACCATTGATTCTCTTTCAAGTAGCGCTCCGCATTGTTGTTCGAATCGATATAAATCTTAGCCAATGCGTTATGAGTCGCCGGCTCCACACAACCTTCATGCACCCGACTTTCCAACCAAGTCAACAGCAGTTTCAACCTATTACGCTTCTCTACCTCTTCCACAAGCTCGTCCGTCGAGAACTGACCCCTCACGACCAAAATAAGATTCTTAATTATGTCCTCAGAGCAGTCGACGTCCAATAAACCGCCAATCACGACGGGCAAGCGACTGGGATTCACTTTCTGCACGTAAATCTCGATATACTTCTGCAACGAGTTGCGATACAGATAGAGAACTAAATCGTGCACAAAGTCGAAGCGATCGCACACGATAATCAACGGCAATTGATCGGTTAGCTTGGCTTCTTTCAGGAAATTCTTCACGCGCTCTGGACTGTAGCAGTTCGACTCTCTGCAAATGCGCTCCACTTCCTTGATCTGTCCCGTCTTGCATGCGGCTTGGATGTACTTGAAATGCACTTCCTGGTCTTGTGAGAAGTTCACAATCGAGCCCAAGAAGTAGAACAAACCCTCATAGCTCTTGAAGCTCTCGAACAAATCAATCAGCGACTTGGTGGTCAATTGTTCGTGATATTTCGTGGCGATTTGGACGCAAATCTGCAAGTTCTGGCGGATATTGTTCGTCAGCATAGCCTTCAAACACTCTAAACTATCTTCAACGCTCAGCGTTCCGAAGAAACTGACCAGCCATTCGCTCGGCAATAAATGCGTGTGCACGACCGCTCGCTTAATATCGTACAAATCCGTGTAGTGCTCGAGCGCGCGTTGCAAAAGCCCCGCTTTCTCGCACAATTGCGCAATATGCGGCTTATCATAATGCGTAAACATATTATTGCCAAGGATCGCATCGGCCACTTGCGGCGCCGACATTAAATTCATCTCCAACAAACGCGTTTGCAAATGTCCCTCAGTGGGTCGATTATTCTTCAAAGCGTCCAGCAAAAACGCGGTGCACTGCTGCACCATGTTCTGCTCCATGAAAATATCCACAATCTGATTAATATCCGCCAAAGGCTCCTCATCAGCTACCAACATTCCGGCGAACGCAGCGCCCTTATCGGGATTAGAACGCATCACCGAACGCAGCAGGAAAATGTAATCGGGCGTGTACGACACCTTTTTAGCGTAGATTACGATTTTCTGGAACTGGCCCGTCTCAGCAAAGCCCTGGATCACTTTGGATGGTACATTACCACGCAGATAGACGGCTAAAGCAAGCGAGGGGTCGGTTTGTTTGACCAAATCACCAAGCTCTTCGGAACATTCGAGTTTTTCTTCCTTCATCCATTTCTCCAGCAGTTGTTTACGGCCTTGAGCCAAGACTGGCTTGCCTAACTCAAGCGATTCGTATTTATTGAGTTTGCCTTGATCGAGCAGGATGCCGAAATATTGCAGAAGCGGGCTGTTTTGGCCTGCTTGAGTCGGAACTTGCTGGAACATTTGGATGGTGGCAGGAGTTCGTAGAATGCCTTGAACATTTAATAATTAATTAAAAGAAAGATTAGATGTGAGGGCAGGCAACCAGCAATACACCATAGTGTGATACACCAATAGTATTACAAGTTGCCTATCCTACAATTATTTAAACCAAACAAACATACCTTTTGGAGCATTGGCAGCCACTTTCGCCGCTTCCGCATACTGCCCATTCTGGAACAACATCTGGAACTTGCTAACCGACAGCTCTTCCGCCCCCTCCAAATTATTCCTGGTCGCTAATCGCAAAGCCAAATCGGGATTGTGCAACGACGTGTTCACATAGCGTACGATATTCTCCTCGTCCACACTCACCGACAGCACCTGTCCACGCCGATTCACTCCAATAATTCCGCCAGTGCTCTCATGCGGCGCCGTCACGAAAATCGTGTCGGTACAAATACGGTTCATAAAAATGCACGTAGCACTCTCAATATCGTACAAATAAATGTAGCCGTACTTCGTAATCAGATACATGACATCGTATTTCGACGAGACTTGCATCGCTACAGGGAAATCATTCTGCGCGTCTGGCGAGAAGAAAACGTCGACGGTTTTCTTCGGGAAGGGTTGATTTCCTGCTGGACTTTGTCCCACTTCAATGATGTGCAGTTTGCCACCTTGCACTGTACGCACCGCGAAGCAGAATAGAGTGGAAGGTTCGGGATTGCCTTCCATTTTAAAGGTGGCGAACGACGCAGCGTGTCCTTCGATCGGCTGCGAGCATTTCCGTTCGACGGAGTAGAGTTGCATAGCGCCGACAACGCGCGATTGCTGGGCACTGATGCCGACGAGAAGGAGCCAATTCTGCTTCGGGTCAGTTCGGTAGTTGATTATCTGGCAGCCGTTCAGTGAGGAATGACGGTCGAACATTTTGATTGGCGTGGAATCGCCTTCCATGGACCAATGGTAGACGGACGTTTCCGTGACTAAAGCAAGCGTGTTGGTGCTAATCCATTTCCAGAAGATTACATCTTCGGTCATAGTGTGCGCTTTCATTTTCGATTTCATTTCGATGTTGAATATTTGCAAGGTTTTCTGCGCTTCGACGCCCGCTTTGCCTTTCAGAGCGATTACTTTGGATGCGGGGTTCATGATTGCGCTTTCGGCGGTGATCGGGCGACGGATTGGATTGCCCGAATCGGCCATGTCGATTATCACGACTTGGGATGTGTCGCCGACTTTTTCGCGAACGCAGATGTATTTGTCGCTTTCCATTGTAAGGGTGACGAAGGAAATGTTGGCGGGATTGATGCCGACATTGGTTAACTATAGAGAAAATTGGGTCAGAAATTTTTAGTGGAAAATCGATAGGGTTTATTTTTCTCCCACTATTTGACCTATTAAATGGTTCGATGGTTGCAGAATGCACTACATATACGTTTGAGGGCCCCTAATTCATAATGTAGATGGTTGGATTAATTTACGTGTACAAAAACGCCCCCACAATGTCAAACAAAAAAAAACCGATAACCGGCAAATATTTACACGGAATTTGGCCTAATCGCTGGGGATTAGGTGCATTTAACAATGGAGTCTTGTTTTCTAATTGTAAGGGGCGTTTATGCATTGCACTTATTAGTTTAAAGTTACCTGCATCAGTTCTTGGAACTTTATTGGTAATAGCTGCTGCGTCATGTTGCTTCGATTGTTCAGCAACGCTGGCCACACTCAAAATAAAAGTTAAAGCACTTTGGCAATTAGATTGTGTTTTTGTTGAACGCTATTTGCACCTTTTCACCGGATTTTTTTCGCTTTCCATACAAAACTTGACTGACAGCTTGTCAGATTAGAACACCCAAGATGGCGGATGGTTTTGTAGACGTTGGAAGGGGCGATTAGCCATATGCCAATTTAACCATCTAGTGGTTAGATGGCACTATTAATTTCTTCTTATTTTATTTACAATAATTAAATTATAATATAATGTAAATAAATATGTGAAATAGATTAAATATTAATAAAAAATTTAATAATCATTAAGCGTTTTAATATTTTATTGGTTCATTGAACCATATGACCAAACAACCGCTGTTTAAATTTAAAAATAAAACAATTAATTATCACTTTTAATTAGTTTAATATGCAATTTAATCATTATTACATAATAATAGTAGCATATACTAACATTAATAATATTTAATTTAAATAATTTGTATAGTTGGTGACTTTAAAGTAGTAGGAGTGGCATCCGTGCTTTCAAAAAGCGTCAAAATCATCAACAGCTCACTGCATCCGGCATTATTTTGTTTTTCGCGACGTTTACAAGTGAATTAATCATGCCGAAGCCGAAAAAAGCCTTAACCGACGATGAAAAGTTTGAATTACAACTGCAAACCGAGCAGGAACTTGGCAGACTTCAGCGACAGGTAAGTGCATTTGATTTCTTCTTCCAACCCATTGAATATCGCTCTGCTCTCAGTATAAAATACTAGAAAAAAATCCATTGGGATTTTCTGAAACCAGTCGCACGTTGGTGAAGCAACAACGAGTTCTCAACCTTCTAAAAAAAGAGCAGAGCAACATTTTCGCTGATTTATCAGTTGCAAGCGCTAGCGGGAAAGTTCGCGCTGATATAAAAGTATTGAATCATTTGGAAACCCTGCTTGACGAATACGACAAATTCGATTCGAGTATTAAAACCAAAACAGCACATTTAAAAGAAATCGCGATCCAATCGCAAAAGGTGCAAAAAGATGTGATTTGCTTGAGCGCCCAGCAAATTACCGACCAAAAATATCAAGAACGCGTTTTGACTGGCCGCAAAACTGTAGAACAACTTGAAAATAAGCTAGATGTGCAGATTAAGCAGTTTTGCACCATTTGCAGCGACAATACTAAGCTGCGACAAGATATTGGGCACCTACTAATCGAGCGGTAATTTTTTAATATAATTATAATCAGTTAATCTGATAATTGCGTATTAGCGCGGAGTTTAACAAAATCTGGGAGCGATTGATCAGCAATTTGAATACAGGCAAGCGATTTATGCTCGATTTGATTGAGCAAGCGACCATTGCGTATGATCAACGTGAAGAATGGGTTTCCAAGCTGCAGTTTTTGAGGAACAAGGCGTACACCGATTTAAATATGCATATTACAGTAAGAAAACTTGTTTATTAGTTTGACGTTTTTCAAAAAAAAACCGGATGCGGTACATGTATTGCTGGTTGCTTATCCGTATACCGGAAGGCGGCAAATTCAAAATATCACAGTTCCCATTTTTAATTGTAGGATATGCGTGAAGTGCAGCGCAAAATTGATAATAACAATAAATTGCAAGAATTTATTTTGACTAAAGGGCAAAAGCGTATAATGAAAGATTTAGGTGCAAAGGAATATCGTAAAAGAATGGAGCAACGTGAAGAGATGAATAAGATTCTGAGCGAATATCAGCAGATTTTGGCAAATGTTAAAGAGTTTACGGGCGAAGAGGCAATAGATGTGATTGCTAGAAATTTCTTGTTGCAAGAACAGGAGAATTTTTCCTTGTTTGAATATGTGAATGATTTGAATAAGGAAATGGAGGGTTTGAATGATTCGTTGGTGGATCTGCATTTTGAAATAGATAGGGAAAAGGCACTGGACAATATGCGAGGCTCCCAGCAACAAAGTACTTTGGAGCGCCTGAAGGGTGAATTAGTCTCAGCAACTGGAAAAGTAATTTTGATTTAAAAATTCTACTAATTAGCTAATTAATTAATTAACAGGCTAGTGCAGAAGAGACCGAGTTGAAACAGCTCGAGGCGAAAATTAAAACAATAATGAACGGAGTGGAGCGTTTGTTCCAACAATTCAAATGCTCGCGTGATCCTTTGATTGAATTGCTGGGCCATAATGAGCAAATTAATTATTACAACGTCATGTTGTATTTGGAGATTTTGGAAAAGAATATTCTACGCTATATGGTAGATGTGTATTATCGAGAGAAAACTATGGTGGAGAGTAAGAAGATGAATGCGAATCAAATGCTGATTCCGACACACAGCGGAGTGCCGCAGATTTATACCATGGATCAGATTGTTAGCACCAATCCATGTCCACTGTAAGTAGTAATTACTATTAACTAAGGCGATTATTAACAGAAAATTGATATTTAGTTGCGTGGAGCATGAATATGTGAGCGATGTAATCGATGTGCTCCAATATGTGCTGAACAAGGATCAAGTTCAAGAGAAATTAAGAGAGCGATTGCAACTTGAAGATGGATTAGATCGCTTGCATAATGTATCCGCGTGCCATTTACCGAAATCGCGTGAGATAATACAAAAACGCTATCAATAAAACCGCATTCTGTGAATACTTTAATCGACTTTCGGGGGAAGTACCGGTGAGTGATTGATTATTTTACCACCTCCCCTGGTTTTAGGCAATCCACAATACACATTCTAATTGTTGGTTGCCTAAAACAGGAGGCAGCTTACATTATTTGCGCCCAATACTCAAACTAAATTTGCATTGCACACATGAATTTAACTTTATTGTTTTACAATAAGGCGTCTACTAATAATCTTATTAACTTTGGCCAGTTCAGTAAGCGCCCGTTTCACATAAATCATTTGTCGCTCAATATCCGCTTTAGGTATCTCGAAAGTGTGGCCTTTATTTTTAGCCATCTGGTTGCATATAGTCCAAATTGAATTGCAAACTTGATCGTATTCCACCAATTTTTTAACGGCATTGTTTTTAATTTGCGTTAATAAGTGCTCAGAGTTTAGAGCTTTGCGATTTGCATTCTCAAAACGCGTTTGTAAACTTGCAATTTGCGTGTTTAAACCCATTATTATAAAGGTTTTTTCTTCGATTAGTTTGAACTAGAAAATTGTAGGGGATGATGTTGTGCGAATTGTAGGCAACCAGTAATACAGTCAATATGTTGTAGTTGCCTACTACTAAATGAATATTTTTGGGGAATCCCCAATAGAAATAACTTACCATTTGATCTTTAGCGAAGCCTAGAGTATCTAGATCTTGTTCATGCTTTTCGGCTATGATTTTCTTCGAACCGTTCAGGGTGTAGTATTTGTTGAGGACTTCTTGGACGTGTTGATAGTCGGGATATTTTGTGGTAAAATTGTAGAGATAGTCCTAATAATTATAGTAGTAAATTTAAATTATTCTATTGTGGATAGAATGTAGCCAAACCTGATACATTCTATATTTGCTTGTCTTCTCGTCCATCATTATTTTAAATGTCATGAGTTCATCGAATTTTTGCTGCAAAGCATCGACTTCTTTCTCGCGTTTTAATCGTTGGGATGTTTCTTCAACCATCCTTTTACCAGCTCGGTCGCGTTTTTCAATATTTTCTCGTATAAACTAAATTTGAAAAGGTGTTTTGGTGGTTGCATAACTAGTTAACATACCAAATTCAATATGGCGCATAATAAATGGCGAATTCAATATGGCGTACCTTATTAAATTTGAGAAATTCATCGCGCAGTGTTTTCTCCTTCGTTTCCAAGTTGGCCCATTGTTGGTCCAAGTTCTTCCGCACTGTCTTCTGTTTCTCTCGAGCCGCGGCCAGGCGGTCTTCCATAGTTAAATAGCCGATTTGTACGCGACATAAATTTTGAGCAGGATGCATTTCCGACCGGATATCCGGGTTTACAACTCGTCTAGTAAGTAGATTTCTGTTTTTAGCGAAGTAATTGTAAGGGCGGATATGTTTACTTACTTTATTAACGTGCGGGTAAATTGACGCGATATATTGTAGTCGATTTGGCATTTTTCGGGCTTGGGGTTGTAAATAAGCGGTACCGATTTTTTTCCGTCCATTATGCAATTAGATAACAGAAAATTACAACAAAAACTGAACAAAAAATGACACGCGGTTTGTGTTGACAGTTGTAGAGGGCTCTGATCAGATTCAACGCCTACTTAGTTCTATAATTTATCGCTAGATGTTCTTATTCAGGTATAAATTTATTAATTAATCACGTAATAGTATAAAAACATAATGAAATAATGAACAATTCATATAAATCTACTTGGCACAAATATGAATTATTCACCGATGATTCACAATATCAAATAAATTATTCATTATATAAAAAAGAAGGAAAAACATTTGTTAAATGTAAATAATTGCTTTCTCTAAGCTTCTGTATTGCAACTGAACTGCAATTCGCACAAATTATCTCTTCCAATTAAAATATAAAGTCTATTAAAACTAGAACCGTTTCAAAAACTCCTCGGACACAATTCTCGCTCGAGCATTCACCGCCAACTTCATCTCGGAAATCTCTTTATCAATTTCCTCCATGAAGTGTATAACGAAATCGACCAGTTTGTGCTTGTACATTTGCTCGGTATGGAAGTTGGTAATCAGAAAACTAATATCGTAGCCTTCGATCGGCTTTCTTCGCAGCACTATGAAGTTTTCGGCTCGCATCATCATGAATCGCATGAACTTCTTGCACAGAATCTTCTCGATTTCGTCGGCTTGTTTCACAGCAATGCTGATTCGCACCGAGTTCACTGATGTTTCGATTAGCACCTTTTCTTTTTCATTGCGGGATATCACAACGGGTGTTAGGAGGAGTTCTTTGCTCGACCGGACTTCCACTTCGGGTTTGTTGTGCCGTTCGACCACTTGCGAGGAAAAGTTATCGAGGCACATTGCAGCGGTTAACGTATGCCGCACTGCTGTTAAATAGGGCTTTAAAGTGGCTGACATGGTTTTTCTATTATCAGTCGAAATAATGTTAATAAACCACACCTAACCAACTTTTGTGATGACAGATATTTAAACGTCAAGAAGGATATTAAGACAGAAGAAGTTTGCTGTATTCAAAGCTTTCATTTTGGCTATTTCCAATAGAGGGCGCATAACTAACTAACATCACAGATAACTTATTTAAATTCCAACAGATGGCAGAACATCTGTCGGCAATTTTGAACACTGTCTGCAACTAGCGGCAAGTTTCAATTATCGGAACAAAACTCAAAATAAGACTCAGTTGATTTTTTATTAACCAAAATTTACATTGTTGAATTCGCGCGTATTGAATGATAAGTCCAATACACATGATGATTATCTACAAAAAGAATAGAACTTTTTCGTTATGATTACGATGATTATTTGATTTAATTTAATTAATAACCTAATTACTGAGACCACACATGAAAACAATATTGACTTCTCCTATCACATTTTCTTTCACAAGACCTCTTGTGAATAAAAAGAAATATATCTAACCTAATTAGCAAATAAGAAGATGAAGAAGTAGAAGTAAAAGAGGCTTTCAGTTTTTTGTTTACGAGGATTTTGATTCATTTTTGTTTTGATATATGGTTTCAGTGTCTTTTTGTCATTTTGCGAAAATGTCTCTAGTAGCATTTTTGTTTAGTTTTTGTTTTAATATTAAACACACAAGTAAAAAACCCAACAACACTACAAAACGATTTAAAAAGTCTTTTTAAGTTTATCACCAGCAATCATTACTCTAAAAAATAGTTTTAGTCAAATCAAACACTCTGTACATGTGATTGTTATACTGAGTGTTGAGCAAATCCACAGTAATATACAAAGTGTCCACTGGCATTGCTTTATAAAAACACTGTACACTCGAAAGTATAAAAAAAAAACAAATTGATTTAATCCAATTGAAATATACAATAATATATAAAACAAAAAAAAATAATCCACACAAAAGCAAGAATGAATTAATCAGAATTAGATTGATAAAATATAATATTCAGTTTATAAATTATTAAGTCCTGAGGTACATCATACCCACCACACAAAAAGAAAACAAAATTTCCTTCAGACTGATTAAAAAAAAATCACCAAAGATTTCAAAAATTTAAGACACCGGTTTGTTTTCACCTTTTTAATTTTTTCTAGCTTAGATTTCGCTGTTCTGGTTCCCTTCTCTCCTCTTATCAATTACTGTTATGCGAATTATCCTGATCTTGAGCGGCAACATGATTGCTGTCACTATTCTCACTTACCACCTCAATTACCGGAGGCTTAAACGCCGCCGAATACGGAAAATGAACGGCACACTTTTTCGTGTACTCCTCCAATTGCGCCTCGCAACTACCGAATGCACCCGAACGTATGGCCGTCAACACATCGGTACATACCTGAAAAACAAACCCACCAATGTAGACCACCCACAATACACACGTGTACCGCTAATTGCCTAGCCTCGAAATACTTACTCGAATATTTACATCATAATATTTATTATTGTCAAGACTGGTGACCAGATTGATTGCCTGACTCTGACTCTTATTGTCAAGATGATACATCATTTTGCCAACTTCAAAGCTAGCATTCAGACTATTCGGATTACTATCGAGGAATTGTTTGTTCAATTGTTTGGCATCGTTCTTTCCGTTCACGAAAACGGACGATTCGCTGGCAATCACCTGCTCCACACTTGGATCCCATTCGTTTCGATACCGCTGTACCATTTCCACGAAGCGAATTATACAACTGTGCAATTTCGGGTTCTTTGGATCGAGCTTGTGCGCTCGCTTTATCGATTGCAACATTAATAGAATTTTTCCTACAAATTAAATTCGTCAAATCTAATTAATAAGTTATTAATTAATCGTACTTTTCCTATAATACACTTCGAACGCCATTAGATGCGTCTCTAACCTATCGTTCGCTAACGTTTGCAACGGTGTAAGGAACTTGATAGCCTGCTCCAAAGGATCTTCAATCTGCAATTAGGGAATTTATGTTTTACAGTTGGCACTCTCTACCAGTCACATCCGCGAAACTTGTGACAGTTACGCCATCTATCTTACCCTAGCTAATTTATCTGGAATCAATTCGTCTAATTGCGGTGCATCTGCTTCAACATCGCCTTGTTGACGCGATTTATGATGCTGATCGCGTTTAACTTGCGCCTCTCTCGCCTGTGCACTTTCCTGTTCAGCCTTCTTTTTTGCCTTGCGCAACTTATTGCGCAGCTTTTTCAATTCCGATGGCGCCAAATTATCTACAATTCAAATTTGACATGAAGGTTGTGACATAACTCATGAATAATTGATTCGACTAAGGTGTTCCTTTGGAAAAGGAGGGATTTATAGACATTCATTGATAAATAATCTTTCGATTAACCCACACATTCAATTCTCTTACATCTTCCGAAACTCGCCCACCACGCGATCTATTCGTATATGTTTGCCGTATTAATTAGATTGCAATTTCTATAATATGCAACAATAAACCATTGAAGCAGAAAGAAAACAATATAATAAAATAAAGTAAAAGCGAGCATGAGAAAAACGGAGAACGCATTTGTGGATTTGCATTTTCTGTAATGCAATAATACAATGCGAGAGTGCAACCACACCCAAACCGGCTTTAACCAATTTATATAACCCATTAAATTAAATAATACCATAATTCGAATTTATAATTGCAACAAGACTAAATAGATGGCGCCTTGTAAATTGCCTTGAATTCAAATTAAACACACTTTTCATTTATGTTTATGATTTACGATTGAACATGTGTCATCATGTCCACACTATTTTATAGACATCCTTCGCAATTACATTAATCAAAATGTTAATTATTTTCGTTAAAAATTACCGTATCAAATATGTCAAATTTGCCGGACATTTCGCGTGATAAGTTGGTCACAAGTGGTTGCATTTTCTGTTGCAATATAAAATGGATGCGACTGCATATAGGAAGTTAAAATTGGAAAGAATTTGCGTCAATTAATAACCTAAATTACATAAAAATAATAATAAAAAGATGTTTGAAGCGAAGCGCGAAATCCAAATGGGGAAGCTTTCATTTATTTTTATTTTATTACATAATTGTATGTAATAATAATTAATTTTATATGTGTAGCCACTCAAAAAATCATAATAATAATATTCTAGCTAGAAGAAAAATGAATTTTCCATTGTTTCTAATTTAATTTAAAGGAAGTGCATATTATTTATTTATTTATATTTTCGAGAGTATGTAGGCTTTTGAAATAAGGTGCCTGGTGCATACATTTTATTAATATATGGCACACCTTGCATTTTTCCTATGTTGATGTCTTTAAAGTCAAGATTTACATATGCACACATAATATGCAATATGATAATGTAAACTAAAGGAAAATCTTATTCATGTACCTGAATAAAACAAATCTAGTTCACACTTCCTTATTATACAACAAAATCAATATAATTCCAAAACTTGGCTTCGCATTTTCAAAAAGCATCCATCAATATAATAATTTGGCGGGCAAATTCAAATTACATAACCGAATTAATGATATTCCAAACAAGTATAATTTATAATAAATGGAAATAACGCATTAAAAAAACAATCACTCGGTTTTTTCTTCGGCGCACCTTCATTATAATTGTAAATATAGTAGTACATTTATTCAGCGATTAATTGGAAAAACTCTCGATCAAGTACAAGTTTATTGTTATATAATTAATTTGCACTAATTAGTTTTTCTTGAATTCGTATTTACACCACATTAAACGAAATATTTCGAATGCAATCACTTCCTTACAAATTATATCCTATTAGTTGCAGCAGGAATACCATAATACAATCAAACTGTTTTCACTTTTGCACACATTTATTTTATACGTTCATTATTTATTCATAATTATAACAAATAGAGTAATCGATCTTTCTTGTTTGCAAACTAAAGTGATTATTAATTTGTGCAGAAATCATTTAATTATTATTATTATTGCAAAATGAGCGTCAATTCAAAACCGTTTAAAAGGGAAACTCAAAAAAATCAAACCAGCAAACTAAAAAGAGGAAAAGTGTTTCCCAAAGAAATTCCATCCAATTAAAATTGATTACTTTCAACATAATTAACAAAAGTCCATATTTCACTCTAATTATTACAATAGCGCACAAACCTTGAAAGCCAACGAAAAAAAAAAAGACCGACAACAATAAAAGTGATCTGAAGCAATCAAGCACTAGTCAGTAATTAGCCATGCTACTAATTATCCCCTGCCAAAAATCAACTTTAACCTTGTTTTGCATAAATAATAATAATAAATGCGCCTGCCTACCATTTAAATATATATAAATCGAAGAAAGAAATTGAAACTACATCTATCTATAGACATATAATATAAATCCTTGAAACACGAACGAACTACCAACTTAAAAATCCGCCTGCAGCCATTCAAAGAATTGTTTTGAATGGCGAAAGTGAACTTTTGCTTTCGACGGACGGTCGGTCGGTCGGTCGGGGTCCGGCCCTAGCCTTAGGCCATCAAAGTGCGCTGCAAGTTTCATTGCACCAGCAGCAGCAAGAAAGGAATCAATAGCGATCGATTATTTTGAGCAAATTTATATTTATTCACAGTGTGTGTGCTTTGGCTTTTCAAATCGGCATTGCAACACTCTTTTTCGGTTTGCAATGAAAGGGAAACATTCTTATTTCACTCATAAAAACTTAATTAAATCAATTTTAAAGCTCTCGCTATTCATTGTTCTCTACAAGAACAAAAAATGAGACAAAATTCGAAACCATTCAAAGCGAATTGAAAAGTACTGGATTCGTACACTTCCACTCTAATCCAATTCTAATTGCCAATACGCCCTTCATAATTACATGAAACTTGATACACATAAACGAACAAAACCTCTTCCAGCGATATTTAAATCAGAATTCATAATCAAGTTCCTTCCTTTTCAAATTAAGCAATTTCTATTGACGTAACGATCGAAAACTGTTTGCAAGGTGTATGTAATTATAGCAGAAAAAATTGCGTGGCTCTTATAAGGAAACTCGTCCATATCTATAACAATATTCATCATAATTAAAAAAAAACCACTAGATTAGGTAAGCAGGAAACCTAGTCAAAGAAAATTAATCGCGAACACAATTTGATTATTATGTGTGCAGACTTGAAGAGAAGAGAATAAAAAGCGGCGACTTTCATTCAAGTAGCTCATCATCTTCAAGTTCATTGCCGCATCTCTCAATAACGATCTTGTATGTTGCAAAATGCGGTTAATTGCCGTTTTCTAATAAACTACTTCATTTCTTTCGACTATAAACAATAAACGCCATTTTCCACATGGCTTTCGCCATATTTACAAAACAACCCACAACCCAGTAGAACCAACCCAAAAAAACCAAACTAATCTGTCATGGCGTCATCTCGTGGCGTCATACCAACTCCAATAAAATGTTTCTAGAATTTCCAAAATTTTATGCATGTTTAGTAGTAGGTAGTTTATTGTCTTGTCCAATTATTAAACAGTTAAAGAGTTGTTGTAATAGCACTCGGCCAAGAACAAGAGCAAGAACGTGACTACGTATAAACGGTTTTTGTTTGACTCGTTCACGAAAATCAAATAGCCTTTTTTCTCTTCTCTTTCTACAAAACCGTTATAAAAATTGGTCGGAACGTGCCGGAATTTAAATGGACACCCGTTGGCTAAACTAGAAACAATTCCACTCGCGCTTTTGTTTATTAGACAAAGCCAGCCATATAAACATTTTCGATAGTAATAATATATAAGGCGAAAACATTCGAATAAAATAATAAGCAACTATTAAACATATCATTACACTCTATGCATATGGTAAAGTGACATTTAGCGAAACATAATTTTCTGCATTCCATTACAAACTTATAATAATAATAATGATAATGTAGCACACTGAAACATTTAATAATGAACCGAATTTATAAAATTAGAAAGGCCATACGTGCAAACAAAAAACCTATAATATTCTTTCATTGTCATTAAATTCATTTAATTTGCATGTGGTGTAGTTAAAATTAAAACTCTTATATTACCCTTTCAGTGTACTTACTATATTAATTCCCAATTAAAATAGAAAGTCACTAGTTACTATCTATATCGAGAAAAAGAGCAACAATTGTTCATTTAAATGGCTAATAGCAAGATAAATTAAATTTATTGCACGCCATTTGTCAACTTAAAATATGTCGCCATGACACTAGGCGGGCGGAAAGAAGACATTTTGAATATGGCGCCCTCTACCAAAGCGTCAACAAAAAAGTTCGGCCATTTTGCACCCGCTAGATGGACCACTAAACCGATTAAAATATCGTGATGCACGATCTGCTCCAAAAAACCAATTTTATAATCGTAATTATAATAAATTAACACCTTAATCATGCTATTAGCGAAATATAATAGCCATTAAGCTGGGCAAACAGGAAATGCGATCAAAATTTAAATAGCAATATTTCAATTTTGTTTAATTTATACATTTGTTAATCATTTTCAAACCAAAATTGTGCAAATACCATAATGGATGGATGCATAACAATAAAACTTGAGCAACAATTTGCTGTAAATAAGTATGTAGAACTAACGTTGTTTTAAATAATATTACATAAACTAATAATTCATAATTGCTGGACGAAAACTAATTCAACTCGATACAAAAAAAAAATAGAAAACCACCCAAGGACTAACCTTTTTTTTCCGCATTCTTCAAATGCCTCCATGCAATTGGAACGGTTTAATATTCATATAAATTATAAATCATCTTGCAATTGCACAATTAAGACGCGGACGCCGACGACAATAAATTAAAGCCACCTTCCACGACCTTCTTCAAGTGCAATTCCACCGGAATTCAATATTTCTAACCAATTATTAACCACAAAAACAGTCATTTGTTTACTTGACTGCGTGATTTATGGAAAAACCGGAATTTCCGAAAACAAATGAAGGTTGAATCGATCAAACGCCGCCCAAACTTACTAATTTCTTAAGCTACAGTGATTATTACACTCGTTTTTTTGCTATTCGATTGTTTTTCACATCTTTCAGAAACAATGCAAGTCATGTGTGCCCATATTCATGGGAATTATACAACAATAAAAAACGAATCTCTTTCAATGCAAATGCAAAATGAGACAGACCAGTTTCACGATTAATTAAACAAGGTCGCACGCTGCTTTTAAACATCTTCATTCAATTAAATAATCGTTTCTTAATAAATCACTCAAACTGCACGCCATTTGTCAAACTAAATGCGACGCCATGACACCACGCGGCCGGAAACAAAGATATTAGCGCCCTCTATAAACATGACAATGCTGTCCTAACCTCAAAAAAAAAGTGTGCTCCACATAAAAACCGCATAGAATGTAAGTAAACTGAAACGGAATTTGATAAATCTATGTGAAAGTACAATTTAGCAGCTTGAAAATATTTCAGCTATTTCAGCAGCACATTAAACAAAATATTTTTCCGTAGGTTGCAAAATTATTGCTCACGCTGTGCTCAAATGCAACTTTTACTCCAAAATCAATATACAGAGTGGCTGAATTGGCAATTCTAAGCCACTCTGCATATTATTGTTTCACGTAGAAAGTAAAAGTTTGCACTGCAAGTAGACAGACATTCTGAGAAGTGTAAATTAAATTTATGCCATACAAGAATTTAAACCCAAAAACAACGAAAAAAAATTACTTAGCATTCAATGCAAGTTAAAAAATGCAAATTACTCGCAATTTAATGCTTTCTTTCATGTGTTTCGCGTATATCGTTTATTATTATTTCCTTCACGCTCTTAGTTCAATCTCGTTTATTTATCAAACACCCGAATTGCACTTTCAGTTCATTTTTTTCTCTTTCCATCATTGTACGAAACCAGTGAACATTTCCAGACGTTTAAACAATCTCAATTTACAACAAGCGCGAACAATTTTAACCATATGCATAAAATAGGAAAAACTAGCATTCTAAATTACTATTATTATTATTGTTCGCTAATAAAATAAACTGGAATAGTTGATTTTATTATCTATTCTAGTTATTATTAAGTTCAAGGCTTTAAAATAGAGCAATATGTTTCATGTTTTGCAACACGAACAAAAAACTTAATTTATAATAGTTCAGCCAGAAAGAAACAAAAGCTACAATTAGTATATGACATTTGATCTGTCAAAATGAGTCACGTGCTCCAAAACATGGTCTTTAATTTATCGCTCGTTCAATTGCAAAAGTGCGTGTGTTGGTTTGATGTTGTTGCAACAATTTAACGAGTATTATTATTATAAGAATATCCTTCGGCTGAAAACCTTTAAGGAAACAAAATCGTATATATAATTAGTACCGAGAAAAGAAGGTTAGAATTGCATATGACAAGAAATATCAAGGAAGACGAAGAATCTCCATAAGAGGTGTAGAAATTAATCTAGTCTAGTTTACCTACGTTTGGATTTACCTTGAATACCTAGAATGAGACAATCAATTTAAATTCAAATATAATTTAAACGTGACTTACTTGAAACAATTAGAGAAAAATCGATAAATCTATGTGCATACAAATAAATTTAATAATAGAAAAAATTATAATACATTGTAAATCATTAATCACGGTATCATTTCATTTTTACTACTTCGAATTAAATTAAATTAAATCAAGGTTAAGTATTTATATTTGCTTACATAACTTTGTCATTCTAATTGTTTACTATAAAAAAGATCAAAAATATCCAATGACAGTGACAGCTACGTCAAAATATGCCAAAAGTACTACCAACAAACCAACCAAAATATCCCCAACTAAAATCCTTCACCTTTAACCACATATCTAAAATTCCCCAAAAAGTAACAAGGAATAGAATGCATTTAAAACAATTAAAATTCCACATATGAAACCGAAATGAAATCAATTCGCTATTGAATCTCGCAAAGCAAATTAATAGTTTGGCGACCTCGCACGAAATAGTTTCGATGGGCGGACACCGGGCGCCTTTACAAATGAACTCAATTGACACCTGCCATATAATAAATTACGTCATTCCCCATTTAATTTCCGAAAGGTTAGAAAAATAAATCAAATCTATCAAATAGACCACTAATTAAGTGCTAAATGTGGACCAAACAAACTGTTTGGAATTATTCGGAACCAAATTATTGACAGTTGGTCCAATTGACCCCAAAAAATTGAAAAACTACTCATTATTTTGATGAATATAAATAATAATTAACAGCAATAATCGCACAAATGGGAAAGTGAGTGCACTTCACCCATTTCTATTTCTACCACAAACAAAAAGAGCCAGATGCGCAAAATAATGAGAAGTAGGTGAAAGAAAAAAGTAAATTAATAATTGAATTAAACAATTGCAGTTTCACTAGAAGAAAAACTAAGCTAAAACCGTCCTTGTACTTAGACTTAGAACAAGAGTGCTAGTTGACAAGATATATGTAGTTTATATTTTCCTCTAGTTCTGAACAGTGAACCCCACCTGCAGCAAGACAAGAAGGAACCACCGCTGCAGGAAAACGTACCAACTTGCTGCAAGTCAGTGTAACAGCCACGCCGGCCTCTGCAGGAACAACAAAAGTGTGTACTAATCAATTATGTGACAAACAAAGTTAATTACAAAGTGGCACTAATTGTGAATTCATTCAATCAGTGACTATCATTTACGCAAAACTCGAGGAATTTAATTAATTAGCCAAAGTAAGAAAATTATTTTGAAAAATAAAGTTCTATTAATAGGCTTTACTTATTATTTTTATTGGAAACTAATTTATATAACATTGAATAAGACTGCTAAAACGATAGACAAACAAATTATTTTTAATTATTTGCTAAAGTTTATATTAATTTAAGAATAGCGATCGATTACACAAAAGCAAATCGAAAGAGATTAATTAACGAATATTGTGTATAAAATATAAACGTTAGAATTTTCGCTCTAGTAAATAATAATTCTTTCATAAGCCGATCTATATGATGATATAATAGTTTAGGAAGTTAAATATTTATTATTACGTTGCGTTTATTATTTTTTTCGTGTTCGTTTAACAGATTAATTAGCAAGTTTGTATTGTAGCAACAATATGTTTCGAGATTTGTAACCGATATACAATGTACAATACTATTAATAATATTATTTACACTAAGTAAAACGACACTTCAAAAATTGTGTCCCAAATTCGTTAGGCAATAATTACAAATTTGAAATGCAAATCCGCAAAGTGCATTTTCTAGTCGCTGCATGATAAAATTAAAATGATTGACAAATAATCCATAAAGGAATTAAATTGTAGCTAAACCCGGCTCTTAGTTAATTACAAGACAACATTTTCAACCTCTAAATTTGCTAAATCGCTTTTATGCAACACAAACACAAAAGATTATTATTCGCATTGTTATGTGAAGTCGGCCGATTTTCAAATTTTTACCACAATTCATGGACACTTTTTCAAATATCAAATCGTCATTCATAAATCAAAAGCAAAACGAACAATCTGGCTGCCCACATTCAATGCAGCTTTACTTTAGTTTAATAAATAATTATATTAATTAATTTATAATTTTCGAAAATTAAATCCTTGAGAATTCTGACAATAAGTGAGCTTGGATGGTGTGGGCTCATAATTTCCCATGCCATATTCCATTTTATACCTCATTATTGAAGAGATTCATTGTGTATTATTTTCAAAGTGGGTCATTTCGAACTTTATATTCAATTTGCATTAATTTTACTTAATTATTAATTAAACTTTCTTGTCGACTACTGTCGCTTTTCTCACTTTTCACCTTCACAGATTAATTTGCTTTGTTTGTTTTGATCGGAGATCAAAACCCACGCACAAAGACGACTTAAAAATCGAAATTTTCTTATTAATGAATTAATTAGCAAAACAGTCTACAAGATCTAGTAATTTAAATTGATTTAATTACAAGCAATAGTTGACAATATTATGCATTATTGAGTAGTATTGTCGTACGCACCCACGCAAAAATGTCAAGTACTTAATTCTTCAAACTGAATTTAACTATAATCAACATAATGCATTAATTAGCATAATATTCAATCATTTTTACGCATTAATTATCATATTCAATTACTATAAACATTAATCAAAGAGCTATTGGCATCCTAGATCAAAGACACCCCAAATATTTCATAAAACATTATATAACAAATGTGAAAAAACATTTAGCAAACAAAAGAAAACTAAACCACCAAAAATGTGATTAATAGCCTACAAGTAAACATTTCCTCAAACAATACTTAATATTAAACATATTTTTCGTAAAGACATGTTTCACATCATTTCGAAAGCCATGATGTAGTGCTCAGTTACGTTTCGCTCTGGGTGACACTTTTTATAACCATTTCGATTTCGTCAAACTAGGCTATATTAATAACAATTGTTTCAAATAACAAATGATTGTGCAAACACACATGTACTACTATATGTGTATGATTAAAGCCTAGAGTACTTTAATCATATAGAATTGAAACGCAACCTTGTTCAAAAAACCTTTCTCTCTCTTGGTACTACCAAGGGGTACATAATTTAATAAAGTAAATCGTACATACCACACCCATGCTTCAGGCTGGGGGGCAACCGCGCTCGCGATCGCGACAACAAGGCCGAAGTTCGCGACATTTTAACTCTCAGTCAGTGTGAATGCTTAAATGATTTTTTTTACATATAATACCACCAATCTGTATCAAGGCTACTTTTCCTCTTGTTCTTTGATCTATAACCATTTGTGGGCGGCCTGCAATAAATGGACCAGAACCGACCCAACCCGGACCTTTAAATACCTTCTACTTTATCGCCAATTCTGATTATTATTACCTATTCTATTATTCGGATCGGATGCCGCCAGTCTACTACGATTTTCCTACTTGCTACAAATTAGTTTAGTAGCCTGGACATGGATATACTACTTTCATTTTCAATTTGCGCGAAATATAAAAATCTAATCCAATTATAAGGGAGTGGTACTTTGAAAATACTAGACGTAGACCTGCTAAATTTTATAAATAAGTAATTTAGATTGCTACTTTGCGATAATAATGTGATTTTAATAATAATCAACTTCAACGTCTACCATACCATTATATTTAGTTATGTAGAAAAAAGAAAAAGTGTTTACCTGGCGTAAAAAATTGCTACACAACTATTAATTTCTCAATTATTCTAATTCAATTCAATTGTTTGCTTTTTGTTTAAACTCGTCCGCCATTTTTCCTACAATAAACGTCATATTTTGACAGTTGCTCTAAATTCACACCAGGGGAAGCCCCTAGACAAGTGTATCACTGGTTGCCTAACTACAAACATCCCCCAATTTTTAGTTTTCTACACTACAAAACTAATTTGAATTCCAGATGACCGAACGCACACTTCTACTACTACTCCTCCTCACAATACCAACACAATCAACAAGCAAACAACTTCACCGCCTCGTCGGCGGCCATATGCGTCTAACTTCACCGCCCCAACTAAGCGACGCGGAACTCTTGACCGCCGCCGCTACCGGCAGTCGCGACAGCAAAAAACCTGACGAAGACGAAACGCGTAAAACCCTCTCGCAACAAGTGGCCGACGGAAAATACGGCCTTATCCAAAAAGAACTCTTCACCAAACCACCAAAACGGCCCGGCGTTCTAAGCTACCACGACAACCCCGAAGTGCCCAAAGACAACATCAACAATTTGGGTGGCTTGAGCAAAAACGAAATCTGGCTAGCCGAAAACCACCTGCTGGTGCTACGTGGCGGCACTTACCCGCCACACGACGATAATAAGAACGATAACGAACCCTCTGTCTGGCCGGCAATCGACGACTACAAAGCACCCAATCGCCAGGTGAAAATCCCAGCCCACCCGAAAATCCCGCCGCCCTTTCCAGTCCAACTTAGCGACGACGGGCCACTTCAAATCCTGGGCACAAACTCTTCGCGAACGCTTAATGGCTCACTCGAAACGAACACCTATGCCCTACCACCCCCTGAAGGCTACGAACCCGGCACAGGGCCATTCTTCCCACCAGCGCCGCCTTACTATAGCGATCCGTCCAACGCTACTGCCGGGGAAAACCCGCTTGGAACATTTGCGAAAACTTCGGGGGAGTACCAACCGGGGTCGCCGTTACCCCACAACAATTTCCCTTTGAACGGCAGCTTACCGCCTTTTTTCGCTTCTTTACCCCCCGGCGCCGCCATTCTACCACCGCCGTCCAACCAAACCGACCTGTACGACGAGGACGACCCTTCGATCTACTATCCTCCGCCTTACAGTTTCTTCTACCCAAAGGATAACACGTCGAAAGTGCCCGCCGGTCCACTAGTGCCTGGAATTATCCTCCCACCGCCACCCAACTTTTTCGCGCCACTGGAAGAGGGCACCACCAGTACTACTACAAATAAACCAGCGATAGTGCGTCATCGTACATATGCAACCACCAAAACACCAATCAAAATCTATCCGGTGCACGTGCCCCAAGAAATTAACAACGAATTGACTGAAAAAGCGAAACTCAAAGTGGTCACTGTGCTGCCGGTAGTGCGGAATCGCGAGAGAAAGAAACCGCCACCGCAAAGTGTTACAATCTTGCGACCAGTTAAAGTGAAACCAGCGCCGCCATCTAGTGGCCAATACGTCCCACTAGGAAACAAACTACAGCGCCCTCTTAGCACCACTAGTAACAAGCCATTTAGAATATACGGGCCGCCGAATACAGTCATAAGCACCACACAAGTGCCATTAAAACTCTATTATAGCACCACGTCGAACGAAATTGAAAGCAACTCAGTCACGCAAGTACCGAACGAGAAAATACAGAAACCTGCACAGCACGGAACCAAACCAACTGCGAAATATTACTACTATGAAGAACAACATGGCGGAAACGGAAAGAATCGCGGAGAAACCACCACGAAAAATCAATACTACGAATTTGTGGCGAAACAAACACCGAAACCGCAATATATTTACGTAACGGCACGTCCTTACAACACACAACGGCCGAAATATCGGTTCGTGCAACAGCCGAAACCGAAACCAGAAAATGACAACTTCAGCATACATATTGCAAGATTAGAAAAGCAAATCCATCAATATTACACAACTCCACGGCCCAGACAACCATCACCACCCAAACCCGTCTACCAATACAGCTTCCAAGCGGCCAACTATCAAAACCAACACGAATTCAAGGCATCGCCGGAAATGCATCGCGAAAATCAAGACGGTTTTCGGCCAATGCCCAAATATAGCGTTCAAATCCAACAAGCTGTGGAAATTATACCACCAACTGAACCGCCTTCTATCCGTCGACCGGTGTACTACGAAAAACAACCGCCCAGGAATCGCTACATTGCCACACCGCGGCCAATCACACAATACTCATTCCAGGCGACTGCCAATCCTGTTTACCAGGAATACTACACGAAACCGGACGAAGGATATTACGACGACATTACGAAGAAATACTTCACAATGTTTGGGCAGAAGATTGCCAATAGCGACCACACGACACCTTTGCCACCCCCGCAAGTGCAACAGGTGGAACAGACAACAGTGCGACCTGCACCGGTTTACAATCACTATGCACACATGCAGCCACAAATTAATCCCAATGCGCAACTAGTGGAAATCAATCATAACGGACAAAATGTGAACTATCCGCAAGTGAGTGCCCGTGGTGCCCCCTATCAACATGACGACAAACGCGGCTC
The DNA here is from genome assembly GCA_963556235.1 of Cryptophagus acutangulus. Classification (NCBI taxonomy): domain Eukaryota; kingdom Metazoa; phylum Arthropoda; class Insecta; order Coleoptera; family Cryptophagidae; genus Cryptophagus; species Cryptophagus acutangulus. Next base: position 10,378,994 of record OY744561.1, on the reverse strand, counting down.
GGAGAATCAGTCGGGTTCGTCGTACATTTCGTACGAATTACCCGGCGACAATGGAGCGCATTTCTATTTCTTAACGCCGCAATTAGCGCAACGTCGCGATCAAGGTGCGGGCTATTTCTATTCGCAGCCGAATACGCAATCGCGCATTAAATGATTTGTGATATTGTTTGTGTGGTAAAAATTTGAATTTTCTAGTGCCTATTTAAATTAATATCGAATTGGTCTGTGATGTGACTTGAGAAAGCAGAATTAATCCGAGTACCTCAATTCGAGAGTGTTAAACTTAATTTATCATTAATTAGTGTTAATTTAATTATTGAGTGAATATACGTGATTTTATTTTTTTATGAATTATTCTCTATGTACTTGTATATATATTATTATGTTTTGTTGATTGAAATTGTCTATTTGTACAAACACATCTAATTTAGCGAATAAAAATTATTTAAATAGCGCGCTCGTATTTCATTTCGCATTATAGAACTCTACTATACCCACTTATCCCTTAAATCTAATAAAATATTAAAATGCACTCACCAATGTCGAGTTCCTGCTCGGCATGTTCATCCTTGAGTGGCTCATCGAACAAATGCAAATAAACCTCAATGGCACATTTGGCTGCTTTGAAATAAAACGGATGTCCTCGCAACACATCCTCCAATCGTAATAATCCCACGTACGATCGTAACGTCATTTTACGCATGCAATACGTATGGAAATCAAACTGGTCCTCAATTATCTCCGAAAAATGCTGCAAAATCACATCCATTCATTAATTATAGGTCACTTAACGCACATCAGTGTGTATGCCTGGTTGCATACCTCAAGAATGTGCAAAGAAGGATACGACATGTATGACTGGTTGCCTACTTAATTGAATAAGAATTTTAGTACTTACTCTATCCACTTCATGGCACTTTTTCAAAGAATCCCCATATTTGCCCAACCGTTGAAACGCCAATGCACATTCAGTCTGAAACCACATGCATTGCATTTCATTCAAATTCTCCATGGCCGAGACACCTTCCCGCGTGAATTTCGCACACGTTTCTTCTGCCTCTTTAACATGATTAGCCCTGAGCATATATTTGGCGCATTTTGAATTAATATACCGATCGGCCGTGTCAAGCGCTTGTGCTTCATCGAGCCATTTGTACGCTTCTTGTGGATCGCCAGCATGCTAAAAGTCTATTAATAAAAACGATACAGTAATTTTGGTTTAAGTTACCTTATGAATCCTGCCCTTAATCACAAACAACTCAATCAAAGTGGGCGTATGCTCAATGGCGGCCTCAATGTAATTCAAAGCCTGCTTCGTCTCACATAAGAAATCGTAATGCTGCGCCAAGAAATAGTACACCCATAATAAAGCACTTGCCGGTTCCTTTGGTCCATTGTTAACTTCAGTTTTGCAATATTTGCCCACACATTTCAACGCGTCCACATATTCCAACAACAAACTCTCGATTGCCGCCACCTTGCTTTTATCACTGTACAAACTACGCAAGTCCACAAACAGTGGCGGTACACCTTTTGAGAGCGCTTTTCGCATGTATTTATCGACTAGCCCGCGAAACTGTTCACCGGTTGCATAATTCAAAGGCAATCGTCTAGGTGGCATTGCACGTGGAAACTTGCTGGCATAGTCAAGATAGAAATCGACGATGCTTTGCGGGTCCGTTAATTGTTTGGCGTCAATCAGTTTCTTGTAGTAGTTTGTGTTCTCCGGGTTTCTTTGGATCAGCTCCTCAAAGTATTTGGTAGCTCGTTCGAATTGCTTCAGTTTCAGGTGTAGCTCGCCCAAGTGTTCTTTAAGGGTTAGCTTGTCGACGATTTGATCGTTGGATAATTCCAGGTGTTTTAGAGCTTCATTTAAATCGCCCGATTCTTGAATCACCAAGTTCTGGTATAATAGTAGTTCGCTGTGTTCGTAATCAAAGTTGCTACCTTTCTGCAGCAAATAAGTGGAATTAAATTAGTTTGCGCGTTGAAATTTGAATTATAACTCAATTTTAAGGGTGGGTAGCGCAACGCCATTTATTCGATTGCGTTAAAAGTACGATTTAAAATTATTGTTAAGTCACAACGCCATCTACTAGATTCTTAAGAAACATTCAACAATTAAAATACAAATTAGACAATAATTAATTTTTTTTTCATTTGTAATTAATCAAATAATATTAATTATCAACAAAATTACCCAAATTTAAGTTAGATAGCTAAATAATTAGCAATTAAAACAATAACGTGTGACGCCATCTACAGACGCAACGCCAAACCCCCAAAACGTCATTCAGCTGTCATAACTTACAAAAACAATACAAAATAAACTTACTTGCTGCTGATCCAAAAACGTTTCCATAATACTAAGCGCATTCCTATAATCCTCCAACAAATGAAACGACATAGCATATCCTATCCAAGACGTACGCTGCGCCGGCCGCAACATAAGCAACTGGTATCGCGTATCCTAAAAAACCGCACATAAACCACCACAACTCCACTATAAACCAATGCAACTCACTCTATAGCCCTCCAAATCACGCATTTGGATCTGCAACAGCGATAAATCGCGCAGAATTTGTATATTATCCTTCTCCCATTTAAGGGCATTCCGATAGCACTTAATTGCCTCGTCATACTTCTTATCCGAACGTTGCAACAATCCGTAAACATGCCAGCAAACATGCGACCGCAAATCGTTCCTCAAACCCCGTCGAACGTGATCGTAAGCTTCCTCTTTCCGGCCCAAACAATTCAACGTCAAACCCTTCATCGCCAACGTTTCTGCAAAACAAACCGATAGAAAACATTACACTCGATTAGAATACGCCACACTACAACTAAACTGCTTCATGGTCTACTTATTAACCTGTTTGGCCATTATATAAATAAATAAATAACTAATTACGAAAGACTAACCTCCATGTTCTGTGTATTTGGGATTGGAAAGAATTTGCTTGGCAAATTTCAAGCCATTTTTGTATTGCTTGTGTTCGTAGCACCGCTGCAACACCAAAAAAAATACAATTTCATCGCACTTTACAACTATCGACAAAAATAGCCTTCACACAGATAGATGTGAAGATACTAACCAAAATTCGTTTAAATAAGGCATTTTCCTTTGGCGGTAGAGGGTTACTTGACGGCATTGTTTCGAATTGCGTTTAATGTGCAATTTCACTCGGACCCGGTGAACTGAAATTTGCCTAGAAAAATCAAAAACCTCGTGGCCACTAAACCTTTCCAATTCCAATGTCGATCGCGGTCACGTGACTAATGTCTACCCGCATTTGCCGGCATTGCAGCTGAGCTGCATTATCAACGTCAGCTGTCATACCAATGCAGAAAACTTATACCGGGTGCATTGAAAATGCATTTTATTTAAGTAAATACAAATTAAAAGACGAATTGTGGTATAATTAACAGTAAAATGTTTAATCAAAATGGTATATTAAATAAGAGAATGGTTTACAATACTGTTTAATAGAAAAATTGACATGTATTACTGGTTGCATTTATATGCATATTATTAGTATAAACAAGATTTGCTTACGAAAACCAAATGAAAATGCTTATTTCTGTGCTAAACAACTATAGTTTTCCCTAAATTTAACATATTAACTTAAATTAAAAGCTATAATACTGTTTTAATTTAAATATTAGCACGTGATGCTGGTTGCCTAAACAAAAAATGCATAGCTGCACTTTCCAGGTTAGAATTGCTTGCAATCATCGCTGCAGTTGCATGAAACGTAATTGCACAATTGCAGTGCAATTCCAGCTGGAAAATGAACTTGAACAGTTAAAATGTGGAATATTAATTCAACCACGACGTTGATAAAACTCTGGGAACAAAATCCGATTCTGTATCATGCTGAACATCCAGGATATCACAACAAAACGCAACGAAACAAAGCCCTTGAACAAATCCGCACCAATTTGAACGAAATAGGCTACATTGTTACCTTGCCGCAAATCACCAACAAAATCCACGGCCTACGCACGCAATATCTCGCACACAAAAAGCGCGTCAACAAAAGTATTACGAACGGCACTGAAGATGTGTACGTACCGAAACTCTGGAGCTACGAATTGCTCAAGTTTCTGGACGGCGCGGTTAAAATCGACTTGAATAGCACTCCATCGTACGATTACAGTAATGTAGGTATAAATTATAGCTTATTTATATAAACTTTTATTAAAACGTAATAATATATAATATAGGAGAGCGAATATTTGGTTCCAAAAAAAGAAGATTGCACGGAAGAAGCCGAATTCGAAGACGACACGTCAAAAAACGTGCCATCCAGTTCGTGCACGCCGAAAAAAAAACGAATGGTAGACGAGTTGCTTGGAAGTTCAACCGAGAGTTTCAGCTTCAAAGAGGACGATGACGACCATATCGATCAATTCGCTAAACTAATCAGTAGCGAGATGCGACTGATTCATAATCCAAAGAAAGTAAAGCTGATGAAAAAACAGATTTTAGATATACTATATCGCGACGACGATGACGAATAGCGCTCCATTAACTTCAAATACATACTATATAAATTAAAGATGATTCTTCTTACTAGCCTTAACAAAACATTTGGCAATATACCTTCAAATAAGAAAATAGTTTACTTGTACGATCGGATTTGAATCGCTAGTACACACAAATTTAGCAGTTTGTACAAGGCCTTCTCATGAGTGTCGCCATGCTCCAACAGGACGAAATCCTTATCTTTAATTTTCAGTTGTAAAATTAAAGGGTACTTGTGGAATGTTGAAATTATAGGTGTGTAACCATTCATTTCAAGATAAACAAGTATTTCATCGTTGTTCTTTGGAGGCTGCAACCAACAATACAATTATTAAGTCGATATGCAACAAGTAGCCGGTGATTACCGAGTCATTAAGTGGCAGATAGGAATGGTCAGCGGAGAAATTGTAGTTGACAGTAGTGGACAACTTATAGAATTTCTCAACGAGTTGATCGAAGTCGATTTGGTTCCTGTGGTCAACTTTTTTGGTCATTTCACACAATTTGTAACTAAAATTATTATTTAATCACACAAAAATGTACATATATCAATATAATTATCATTCATACCCTGGTTGCAAAAGCAACATATTCTTGGCAGCTTCTTGCTTAGCAGCTTTCTTGGTTTTACCATATCCACTTTGCGGCTCAAAATTGCGAAGCGAACAAATCATCACAAATCCATTGCCATCAGTAGGCCCTTCTTGATAACTCGCATACTCCATGCCATTAATCGCAGCAAAAATATTCAAATCGCCCACATAATTCGCTTGCTCAATACGCTCGGATGGACTACTACCACTTTCCAATTGAACTATTGAGCTATTCGACGAATCAGATTCATGAGACACAGCGCCCTCTACCGATTGAACATCATCTTTATTTTGCAATCTAGACCAAAACATTTGTCAAACATACAAAAATGCAAGTCGTTGGATTAAACTCACTTTTCCATCATCAATTTCGCAGCATTTTGCTTCGCCTCCTTTTTGTTAACTCCCTTACCTTCAACCGGTGGTAAATCCATGAAGAAACACCGTTGCACGAACATTCCACTACGCAAACAATCTTCGTATTTGGCGTACGAGACGCCTTTTCCACTCGCGTACTCATTTAGCAGTCCGATATAATTAGTAGAATCGCTAGGCTTCGAGGGCAATTGCAAGTTGTGGCCCAGTTTTTCGAGCATCAGTGCAGCACAGTCATGTTTCGCTTGTTGTTTGCTGGACGCGATTGAAGTTGCGGTGTTTTCGCCGACTTGCACGGTGCACGAGAATTGAATGTTGCCGGTGTTTAGTAGGGTTTCGATGGTGTACACGGGATTAGGCCTCCGATATCTTGCCTCGAGTTCTTGCAAAATTGCGATTGATGTTTTCGTGTTCATTTTTGCTTGACAAGTGGCGCACTGACGTGTGTTACTCGGATTCGGGGAATCCCCGCACAACACAATAGACGCAGTGGAGGTAATATTTCGGTAATATTATGAAATGTAACTAGGATTAACTGAATTTGTTGTGTTTTAGTGGGAATATATTAATAATTAATTTAAATTACTTACTTGTGGTAATTTTATTCGAATTAAATAGGTACTGCACTAAAATTTTACATGACAAGTTGATTCTAGATTATAAAATAATCAATTGAATGGAATGAATCATTTATTTATTATTCTATTAGCTTATCACTCAATACTATTTGATTTTTGCAGATTAAACAATAAATAAAACAAATGCGTTCAAAGTTCTAGCACATTCTACATGAAGTAAGGGAGCTTCACACGAAGCGATCAAATTTGTAAACTAGTTTTAAGGAAATAATAGCAATATAAACAATTATATAAAGCAATATAAACAAATTATAAAGCTCCGTAAGTAAATATATATTCAATTATAAACAACTAATATTTGAACTACATTTAAATCATTTTTTTTTTCGTTATTTAAATATAATAAATTAATCCGCAATTGTGAAGGAGGCTTTGGTCAAGCTTGGAGCAACATAACCACAAAAAACTTACCAACTGTCAGTAGTGTTCGTCAACATTCCATTCTCCTTAAAATAATCATGTAAAACTACATGCTACTGCCCGTTTCTACTAGAATTGGATTAAAAGGGGCGAAAATGGTGGTTTGCCCAACCGATCACAGCTTGCAAGCTGATGTAATATTCGTGGTTGAAGGAACGGCAGTTAACGGTGCTTACATCAACGATCTGAAGACAAACTATGTAATCCCATCGCTAGAGTGAGTATTACTACATTAATTTACCTGCTTTAATTAACAACTAATGATGAAACGAACGGATAATTGAATTGGCTAGTTTGAGGTACCGTTTAAAAGCGGTGTAACCTTGCTGGCACTGAAAGCAATTACACTACTGAATTTGAAACTCAATTCAAGCATTTTTTGCGTTAAATATTGCAATCTTTACTGACGAATGTTCTCTAGGTACTTCAATCAAGGCATAATTGACGACAGCAACTACATATCGGAGAATGCGAACACTTTATACGGGATTGTCGTCTATCATGCCGCGGATTGTCTGCCACATTTGAGTAGCGACACGTTCGGCCCATTTTCCAGCCCTGGAAAGCTGCTAAGCGCCATTGAGAAGCTAGAGTAAGCAATACTGATGAATAATATCAATAAATTACGAAATAATTTATAGATTAGTGGGTGGAAAAGGCGAATCACACTGCAACGTCGCCGAAGGCTTAGCCACCGCTTTGCATTGTTTCGAAGAGCTGCAGCAAACGCGTGAAGCGAGCGCCACCGTGCAGAAACACTGCATCCTAGTCTGCAACTCGCCACCTTACTTGATGCCCGTGCTGGAATCGCAAACGTATTCCGGCAAAACCGCCGAGCAACTTGCCGGAATTCTGCAAGACAAAAGCATCAACTTGTCTGTAATTTCGCCACGTAAGATTCCATCGCTTTATAAGCTGTTCGAGAAGGCTGGCGGTGATTTATCGTCGTCCCAGACGAAGAACTACGCGAAAGATCCACGCCATCTAGTGCTACTGAAAGGATACAAGTGAGTTGGTGTATTGTTGGTTGTCTATATGTAGTGTGTTTGTTTAGTTTGAAGGAGCGGCCGATTAGTCCGCCGCCGGTCAACAATCAAAACCAACTATCCAATACATCATTGCCTAGTCCGTTAGCTGGAAGTGATAGTCCGATATCTGGCAATGCCCAGAATAATGCGAATCTGATGGGCAATGCTGCACCGCCCAATCAAGTTTATCGGCCGCAAAACACGCAAGGCACTCAAGGAATGGTTCCACCGCAAGGCGGACTGTGCCGCATGGGGATGCACTTGAACGCCCCGCCCGGCTACCACCCCACTGGCGCCGGATTTCTGAGCCGCGCGTCGCCCAATTGGCCGATGCCGCCGCCCGCTCAACAACCCCGTGGGCCCTATTTGCCGCAATCAGGTAATACCGCCACGACTTGTGGCAGTGCTCTAATAGCACAGCTGACGCAACCGTCTATTTCAGGAAATAGTGGCGTTAATCAATTTGGGCAAAGTAATTTGACTTAAGCCTCGTTTAGATGGGCATTTGTACGAATTGATGGTTGTTTGTTTTTTAGTTAATGCGAATGCGTCGATGAATAAAATTAATCTTAATCAGCAGCAACAGCAGGGGAATGTGGTGGGGCAGGGGCAGCAGCAGAATGCGCCTGGAATCCAGCAGCAGTCGTCGCAGATGCCGCAAGTGTCGCAGCCTAATCAAGTCGTTACATCGCAAGCTTCACAAGTAAGCTATTTATTTTGAAACCGAGATAAATCTTAATGCACGGTGTTTTAGAGCGCCCCGCAAACGCAGCAACAGCAGCCGCAGCACATGGGACCAGTGCGGGAACGTCACACCATTTGGCAGGGCTTGCTCGAATGGATCGACAAGCCGAAGAACGCGACAGACCAGCCGAAAATCGCCAAGCATGTGCCGTGCCAAGTCTCGGCCAACTCGAAAGACGGGGAACCGGAATTGTAAGTAACGTGTATTGCTGGTTGCCTATATTAATCGTACTTTTTGAATAGGAAAGCCGATGGCTGGCCGCAGAAGCTAATAATGCAATTAATGCCTAAACAATTAATTGGTAACATTGGTGGGGCCTATTTGAAGAATTCCAAGTCGGTTTTGTTCCATCCGCAGCAATGTGAGGCGTTGGAATCGTTAACTAGGGTGATGAGTAGCGGATTTGTGAGTATATTACGCGATTTCGATATAATAGGGAACTAATATCGACTGTTATACAGGCAGGATGCGTTCACTTTACAAGCGCACCGAATCCCGCGGCTTGCGATATAAAGGTGCTGATTCTACTCTACACGCCCGATAAACGGGCGTATTTGGGCTTCATACCGAACGATCAAGTGGCATTCGTCGATCGCTTGCGTAAAGTAATCCAGCAGCAGAAATCCACGCAACAGTTGCGCCACACCGGCCAAGTAAGGAACTAAAATTTCCCGCCAAATGTGGTTTTGATTTATTTGTGTTGCAGGCTGGTTCTGTGCTTCCTCAAGGTCCGCAAGGTGGCGGCCCGATCGCAATGGCCGGCACGCCGCCACAAATGGCGGGCAATAATCCAACTACTTCTCAAGGTCAACCGATAATGCTCTCGCAGACGAATCCGCATGCGATGGCGGGCGGGCAGATTACGCAGAATGTGCAAGCGCCAGGTGCTAATCCCAATCAAGGGATTATTAATAATATTATGGGGCAGAATCCGGGAATGCGGCCGCAGTTGCGAATGCCGCCGCCGCAGCAGCAACAGCAGCAGCAGCAACCGAATGCGCAAGCGGGGATGATTGGAGCGCCACAGCGGCCGCCGTTTGAAACTATCCAATTGCAAGCGGAGCGGCAGCATAATTTAGAGAAGATTAATCAGTTGAAGCAGACGTTGGAAGCGGCACAGCAGCAGGAGCAGCAATATAAGTCGCAGTTGGAGCGGATTAGTCATATGAAGACGGCACAATTGCAGGAGGCGTTGCAAGTCGCTCAACAGACGGAGATGCAGTACAAGATGTTGGATGTGAGTGTTTTACAGTAGTTGGGGGTGTTATTGTTGGCTTTTGATTTTTAGCAGCAGCGATTGGCGTCGCAAGGGCCGAGCGCGCAAGCTGGGAACGCGCAGCAGAGGATTATGAGGCCGGGGATGTCGAATAATCCGGGGTTGCGGCATTTATTGCAGCAACAGCCGCAGTATAGGCAGCAGATGATGGGGATGCAGCAGCAACAACAGCAGCAGATTGGAGGTAACGGGAATCGCCCACAGATGGCGCAGCAGATGCCCAATCAGCAAGCTGGATTCGATGATGTGGCCAATTTTGATTTCAATAATATTATGTAGATTGGAGATTTGGTTCCTTGTTGAAATAGAGGATTTTTTAATATGCTGTTGGATTTGATTGAAAGCGAAAGGTATTTTTCAAACAACATTTTATTTTTGCTTTCACTATACATTTTTTGAACTACGATATTTATAACTGTACAATGAATGATTAATTACACAGAAATCCGTAATGAAATAATACTGGATTAAAATGAGAACAAAACAAAATTATAATAGTCCCTAGAATTAACTGGAATGAAGGGAAAATTTACACCACACCGTGTTGTTGCCTTATCGAAGATAAAAGAAAAAAAATGAATCAAAATACATCTAACTTGTATTAATTAGGACGATCTCTTAACAACTATCAAACTAAATACATATAAACTTTATTTTATTGTACATAATATCATCGGGGAAAAAGCAATAATATAATTCCCTTTAAATATATCAATCATTTTACTAAAAACAAAAACAACTAGTACGGCCATTATTAAAATATACAAGAATGTTACTCAATTTAGCCTTAACAACCTAATCTTCCAAATTTCTGAACGCTTGCTGAATATCTTCATACAATTGATCAAAATCGGCCTTAATCTTCGCCTCGCCATCTTTGACCGGATCCTTGAACTTCATACTACTCAACTGGTACAAAATGTTAGTCATCGCTTCTCTGATCACAGTCCACGTAATTTTATTCTCAGACTGCGCTGTGCTTTCCACTGCATGTCGTGACATATCGTACAAACCAATCATGTTCTTCAACATGCCCACGGTCTTGTAGAACGGACAGAACCGATCGTACGCCGAATAGGAATTCTGTTGTAGGAAATCTTCCTTCAACAACTTGGCGATTTCCAAAGTGATCTTATCGGTCTCGGCCAACGACGCTTTACCAACCAATTGCACAATTTCGGACAAATCCTCCTCTTCTTGTAGGATCTCCTTCACTTTAGTACGAAGCGACACGAACTCGGGGAAGTTCTTATCGTAGAAATCGTCCAAAGCACGTGTGTACTTCGAGTAGGAAATCAACCAATTGATCGAAGGGAAATGCTTACGTTGCGCCAATTTCTTATCCAACCCCCAGAACACTTGCACAATACCTACAAATTATATTAATTAGTAAAGCTCTACTACCCACTGTAATATAATTACCAAGCGTAGCGGAAGTCACAGGATCAGAGAAATCACCACCAGGTGGCGACACTGCACCGACGATGGAAACGGATCCCTCTCTCTCTGGATTACCCAAACAACGAATACGACCAGCACGTTCGTAGAACGAAGCTAATCGAGCACCCAAATAAGCGGGATAACCGGAATCGGCAGGCATCTCAGCCAAACGACCCGAAATTTCACGCAAAGCTTCGGCCCAACGTGAAGTCGAATCGGCCATCATCGACACATTGTATCCCATATCACGGAAATACTCAGACAAAGTGATACCGGTGTAGATGGAAGCTTCACGAGCAGCGACAGGCATGTTGGAAGTGTTGGCCACCAACGCGGTACGTTTCATGATGGATTCGGTCATTCCGTCGATTTCGACGGACAGTTCGGGGAAGTCCCGCAATACTTCAGACATTTCGTTACCTAGAGTTCATTCGGAGGTAAATTTAAAGCCAAATTATGCCAAATTTAAATACAAACCTCTTTCTCCGCATCCTACGTAAACAATTACATCAGAATTGGAGTATTTGGAGAGCGACTGCGAAATTACAGTCTTTCCACAACCGAAAGCACCGGGAATTGCTGTAGTACCACCTTGTACAGATCTGCAAATGGAAAAGCCCTTACAATATAGATTGATAACTAAAATAATTAAAATACTAACGGGAAAAGTGAGTCCAACACACGTTGACCAGTCAACAATGGATGGTTTGCTGGCAATTTCTCACTCACTGGACGCGGTTGACGTACGGGCCACACTTGCAACATAGTATATTTAGTACGTTCACCATCGAACTCGGTTTCAAGCACCACATCCTGCAAAAATCACGAAAACCGTAAATAAAATTTGAATTTAGCGCAGTAGTTATGCAACCAACAATACACATCAATGCAAAGTGGGCTGCATACCTACTAATAGAATTTTCTAATTTGTAAGTATGCTAACGAAAAAAATACTCACATCGACTGTGTAATTTCCCGGCTCAGCCAAATAGGTAACAGTACCCTTCGCTTTGGGTGGCAAAATGATCTTATGCTTCACCAACGTATTCTCGTGCACCAACCCATAGATGTCGCCACCAGTCAAATGCGAGCCCAACTTAGTATTAAGGCTACTAAAGTCCCATTTAGCGGTACGCGACAAAGCGGGCACATTCACACCCTTAGGAATGTAAATACTCTGCGTTAAATCGCAGATGTCCTTCAACGGACGTTGGATACCGTCGAAAATCGAACCCATAATACCAGGCCCCAATTCTACAGACAATGGTTTGCCCGTACGCAAGACGGGATCGCCTACGGTTACGCCTGATGTTTCCTCGTAGACCTATAAATTGGGAGACACCCTGTATTATCAAGTATCACGTGCAAATTTGGGTAATTTACTTGAATTGTGGCCATATCGCCCTCCAATCGGATGATTTCGCCCACTAGTTCGTTGTAGCCGACTCGCACTAACTCGTACATAGCACTTCCGCTCATTTTTTCAGCGGTTACGACTAGAAGTAGCATTTTATTAGAATAACACTCATTTTTTGGGGAAAAATTGCTTACCAGGTCCAGAAACGGAATGGACATAGCCGTAGACGCTTTCGCTGTCTTGATCGCCGATTTTCGGTAATTGCGACATGATTGTAGTTCAAGTAGTCTGCAAATATTAAAAGTAGTAAAATCACGTGAAAAAGCTAAATATTGTAGTGTGGCCCACTATTTCGAACAAGCGATGCGGTTATCTAGATCAATCTGTCGTGATAAGGATGACGACCGCTCGCTTGAAATTGCGAGCGAAATTATATGGCTGCCAGACTACGCCTAGTAGAAAAACAATTCTACTTCGACAATTATTGAATTGAGCGTTAAACTAAACGCTAATTGATTGTATAAGCTAATTGCGTTTGTATAGGGATTTGAATTATGCAGGTGCATAAGTGGACGACGTAAAAGTATGTCGAATTGGTCGAAAATCGATAAAATACTTGAAATGGCTAATGTCAGATTGGTTTACGATTGATATTGAATTGATTTAGTTGTAGTAGAATTGTTTTGCAGTCTTTTTAAAGTGATTTGTATAATCGGAGAGTGAAACTTACATGTTAACGTTAAAACCTCACCCACTAAACTCACAAGACGGCTGCTAATTTACTGAAAATCGGAGGAATCACAAGGCAGTCAGCTGACTTGACAACTGACAAGTTATCAATGTCACCACTACTCAAAAAGTTAAATAATTCCGTTTATTTTGGGTGCAGAACCCTTATAAATATATAAAAAAGCGTAATTGTATTTATTAATTACGTTTACAAATTAATTTGCTTGATTTATATTCAAATATAGCAATGTAAGCATTAATTTGACTAACTGACCGTAGAGCAATTCGATTGACACAACCGAGCAACTAATGTGAACAGGCAATATTTTAATATATATTTATTAAAACCAAAATGCTACTCTCTTTTTAATTAAATATACATATTAATTGATAAAGTATTTATTTATATAATTAAAAACAAATAAAACTTTGTAAGCAATCCATTAATTACCAGCTAAGTGACGTCAGCTCGAGTTAAACCATGCGAAATCGCTCGACCAAACATGACAACTCGAGCTGTCAAAACTTCTGACTCATTTTTGAAAGCAAAATAATAATAAATTCACAAAATTACAATGGAGTGGCTATTTGGCAAACGTTTAAGCCCAGAAGAACTGCTTCGCAAGAACCAACGAGCCCTCAACAAAGCAATGCGCGACTTGGACCGTGAAAAACAAAAAATGGAACAACAAGAAAAGAAAATAATCAACGACATCAAAAAGCTAGCCAAAGAAGGCCAAATGGTACCTAATCTAATTAACTATACTCAAACTAACACTAATTAGCTTGACTTCTAGGACGCCGTCAAAATAATGGCAAGAGACTTGGTGCGAACCAGACGCTACGAAAAGAAGTTCATGCTGATGAAGGCCAACATTCAAGCAGTCTCACTGAAAATCCAAACACTGCGTTCGCAAAACGCAATGGCACAAGCCATGAAAGGCGTTACTAAAGCAATGGCCACAATGAACCGTCAATTAAACCTGCCGCAAATCCAACGAATCCTGCAAGAGTTCGAAAAGCAGAGCGAAATCATGGATATGAAGGAGGAGGTGATGAACGATGCTATTGACGACGCCATGGAAGGGGACGACGACGAAGAGGAAAGCGACGCAGTGGTCAGTCAAGTGTTGGACGAGCTGGGCTTGCAATTAACTGACACTTTGAGTGGATTACCGGCAGCTGCGGGCGCTATGCCGGCTTCAGGGCAGAAGCAGCCGCAAGCTGCGGGGGTGGCGATGGGCGGCTCTGGTAGCACTGGCAGCGGCGGTAACAGTGGTGGGAATGGCGGAGGAGGCTTGTCGGATGCTGATGCCGATTTGCAAGCGCGATTGGATAACTTGAGACGGGAATGATTCGACTTGGTATGCCTTAATTATTATTATATTTTATATGCTTCATTGGATTTTATAGTTATATTGTTGTAAGATGAGCTTCGATTACAAATAAAGCGTTAATTTACGTTAATTGGGATTGTAAATAAAAGAACTAACTGCGCCACATATTCAACTTTAATATGTTATTTACAATAATCAATAATCAAGGTGTGATATTCCCATAATAATAATAAATCAAGAACTTAATGGCATAATAATATAAATTTTACAACAAAACAAATAATATATCGTATAAAACAACTAAAAATAACAATATTACAATCAATAAAGTGCTGGTTAATCAAAAATTACAAGTATAAAGTATCCTAATCTACGATACACTATCGCTAGAGGGCACTTCAATCCCATTTCGTTGTAACAACTCTTTGTACTGTTTATTCTCACGATCCAACACAAAATTCTTCTGCTTTAACAGCTCCAGCGTTTGCACCAGATGCCGATTCTCCTTTAAACTGGCATCCAGCTTCTGCTCGTTATCCCGCAAATCCATTATATACTCACACGCTTTCGCCAGAATGCCCCCTTTCGATTGCCCATCATAATGCCCGTTCCCCTTCATGTCACTCCCCGCATTTTCCGGGATCAATTTCGACAATTTTGTAATCCAATTGTTAATTTTGTCTCGTCTTCTTCGTTCCACTTCGTTATGTGTCGCTCGTCTTCGTTCATCCTTCTATTAAATAAAGACCACTCAAAATGGTGTTTTACTGGTTGCCTAGTTACATACCTTAGTGATATCCTTATGAAAAGTGTTGCTACTGTTTTCAATGATGGACGAGCGTGGCGCTATTGCACGTGTGCCTCCTTGAGCTGCAAAAACATCGTTCGGGTTGCTGATAACGTAAAAGGATCCATTCAAATTGCTGGTAAGCACTTGTGGAATAGCTGCATTGGATCCAGGCGACACTAATTGCGGCACGCCGTCTACGGCCCCATTGTCGTCCACTTGGAGCACTCGATACGTTATCATACCTTCAGGCGATCGCAACGAATATTGAACTTCGCCATCTGGTGGTGTTTCCAGTAAAGTCTGTGGTGATAGATGGTCGACTACATTTTGTTCATCATCGCTTAACGAGTCGTTTATGAGGACTTTTGCTTCGTGTACGTCGTGGTCGTTGCTAGAATGTGGTAATTTGTTTGTTTAATTGAGCGGATTGGACACTTGGCGAATGTGACCTTGTCCCATTCGAAAGAGGTTACATAATGGGATAGTTGGGCTGGGTGTGGGACAAAGCAGATTGTGGTTTACCTTTCGTCTAATGGGTCCAGTATGTCCATTGTGGTTGGATTGTGATTATGTCTTCAGTCTTTTTTGAATTTTCCTTCAATTTTGGTCACGGGGACAAATAAGGTCATGTGACGCGACAGCAACTTTTGTTTTTGTACTACGCGCATGCGGTGAATTGTAGTTTTCCATTGACGACTCACTGCGGCGTTAACGACATCTATGTGGCAACTAGTACAACTAACACAGTATTTTTTAAGTATTTTGCATAGAAAAATTATTAAATGACACTTTTGTAGATTATATTGCAGTTTTATTGCTCTATTATTGATTTATATTGTCATAAATCGGCTGCTTTAACGTCGATACTGGCAACTAGTAATACAGTAGTTAGTTTAGCTACTCTATAATAGATGTCTCTACTCACAATATTTACAAATGTCAAACATCAACAACCCAAACCAAACTAACCTCGAAAAAGCTCCAAAATATATTACACAGAATGCGGCTGAGGTAAAGATGCCACCAATCAAACTAATCCCGAACAATGCAACAACAATCACCACCGAGTCCGACAACGAAATCAGTGCCGCCGAATCCGACCACTCAAACACAAGTCGCGAAGGAGGCCATGAATCGAGCGAAGATGAGCCCGATTCCGACGAAAGCTCCGATATGGACGAGAGCGAATGTGATACTCGTCGTACCGAACTCATGCGACATGTCCAGGACCTCGAAAGCCAATTCGGTCATTTGCGCGAGCAACTATATCGCGAGCGAATGACACAAGTCGACAATCAACTCTGCGAAGTGAAACAAGGCAAAAGTTCCGAGTATTTGAGTCCTCTACAGGAATTGCAAGAGAACAAGCGAATCCGCAACGAAGTGGCTGCGATCCTCAGGAAGTTCCGCATCCAGAATATCACCAACCAGTTCGAGGCGGAGAAGCAAGCCGCGTTGCAGAACTTCGAGAGTGAGAAGAGTCTGGCGTGCGACTATTACTACAGCGAATTGATGGACACGATTAGAAGGTTGGAGGAAGACAGGCATAATAGTGAGATCAGTTGGGGCGAAGGCGGGGAATGGGGATCGCGCTCGCGTTCTAGATCGCGACGAAAGGCGGTTACGGTTTCGGGGCCTTATATTGTGTACATGTTGAAACCACAAGACATTATGGAGGATTGGACGAGCATTCGCAAAGCGTTGAAGCGAACGGCGTAGATTTAGTATTTTTATTTGTGTGAATTGTATTAAAAATTTTTAAAATATAAGAGTCTGTTTGGTAGCTTTCTAGTGATGTATTTATTTGTCAAACCACTTTGACAGCATCACTAATAACCTACAAAATTCTAGTATAACCATCAAAAATGTTCTGCAACTGCCCGAAATGCTGCAACGAGATCTACAGCTTCGACCAATGCGACTTCAACTGCCTGCGCGATCAATGGTCAAACTGTGCCTGCACGTGTGAGCAAACTACGCAAAAATGCTGCTGCTGTCGTCGGCCGCAACCAAAACCCATCTGCAAGGGCCGCTTCGGCCTGGCCTGGATCGTCGAGACACCCACGCAAACCTGCTGCAAGCCCACCGGCTGGCAACTGGAGTTCGAAGGCACCCCGTCGATGCTCGACTGCAAATGCGAGCAGCTAATTCGCTGGGCAAATTGTCCGCCGGGCGGCCGAGCGCAAGACGAAGTGAGCGGCGGCAATAATTGCTGCTGTATGGCGACATTGCACGACGCGCTAATTAATGAAGGCTTCGATGATTGCAAGGATCGAAGCGGGGTGAAGGATTGCGGGTGCGATTGTGACATTTGGAGCAGCAAAAATGGGCCGAATGGGGCGCGAGGCGGGAATCGACGAGGCCGAGGGTCGAAGTTTAACCATTATGATGGGTCGGAGTTGCTGAAGAAGATTCGGAATGCACATGAAACGAGGGAGCATGTGGCTCATGATGAGCATGAGCCTGGTACTGTTCCGCATGAGAAAAAGGAGCCCGAGACTGCTGCGAATGGGGTTAAAGTGATATCGCCGGTTTCGCAGTCTGAATAATTGCATTAAACGGAATATTGTCTAATAAAAAATTAACTTACAGTATATTTATCCATAATATTACAAAATATGCGTCTTCTTATGTTTTCGGAGCCCCATAAGCGTCAGGCATTCGTTCGATAGTGTATTTATGCTGCGAGACGTACATAATAGGCACTCCTGGAATCTTGCGAATCCTCCGCTTCAAATCTCTATCATTTGTCGCGACGATATAGCACTTATGCTGCGTAACCCGTTGCACTAGACAGTCATCCGCATACGTCCCTTTATGCATGCACGAAATCCGTTCAAACCGTGGATCTTTTATTATGCGTAAAGCCACGCGGTACTTTTGGCCCAGTTTTTCGAGTTCGCCCAACACACAATCGGTTATATAAGGAATGCATTTGGCGTATAGGCAGTCCATCATGTTTTGGATGATGTCCAGTTTGTTTTTGATGGAGAAGTTTATGAAGTTCGTGTCGACTAGGATGTGGTATGGGGGGCCTAATTGGGTATTGTATTGGAAGAATAGGGCTGAACTTTGTTGGGGGGCTTCATGTACCTTAATGTCTTGCTCGTTTTCCGGCTTCTTTTTGCGGGGGGCTGCTCGGAGTGAAGCTTTTATTCGGGGGTCGCTGAGGCTGATCATTGTCTTCATTTTGGCGAAGCGCTTTTCCGCGATTTTGCGTGTTTTTTTGGATTTACCCTAGAAGATTTATTAATTAACGATTGTAAGTAATTATTTAATAATATATTTACCATTTTAATGTATACTGTTGTTTTGAAATGTGGTTTTATTTAAGGTTATGTTTTACTGCTTCTTCTTCGCGATAGGCAACCAGCAATACATTTAACTACAACTGTTTATTGTGTTATTATTTATAAATAATTAGTATATGGGCGAGTTAATTAGTAATAATAAGTGTACTTTATAAATTTGCTTTAATTTAAGCAGCTATATTATAATTTCCTTTTTTTTTCAGTAGTTCAAATGCTTCACAGTCCATCTGTCAAAAGTAAGATGGTGCGTTAAACAGTTTTCACGTGTTGTGCCCAATTTCCATCAATTTCCAGCATATTAATCAACAATAAAAGTAAGTAAACACTTTAAACTAATACTAAATTAAGCCACACAATGCAAACCCACAATAACGTGAGTAAACCGGCATAAATCCGCTGTCTCATCCATATAGGACACAGCACCACCGAAAATGATTTACAATTTAAGCAAGAATCTCAACCGCACCAAAAAGCCTTTACATCTACGTTACAAATCAGCCTTACCAGAAATCTTACCATCATCGAAACGCAGAATCTTTCTACCAAACCCCAACAAAAAACGCCTCAATCTCAAACCACCAACGGCACCCGAAGACATCCGTCGCAATCCATTGGGCATTCAAATGCTCTCACGCGCCATATACAACCAAATATTTCTCGAACCAACCACCCATACCCCCAACCCTCGCCAAATCGACCAATGCCGCCACATCCTACAAAAGCACGGCATGCCAACGCAACAGAACGACTACCAAAAAGAGATCGACTTTAAAATCCCGCCAATACAAGGCAAAAACATCTCAGACCACTTCCAAATCATCGCGGAAGCGCAAATCAAACCTTATCGTCAACTACTGGAGCAAATTCTCCAAAATATTCCACCACCGCCAACGAAATGGAAGATGCAAGAAGGCTGGACGCGCTACACCGCTAGGAGAGCGCCCCAATCCGTCCCCCACCCGCTTGAACAGGCGCTAGTATTCGACGTGGAAGTCTGCATGACTGCCGGAAAGGCTCCCACGTTAGCCACGGCTGTCAGCCCGGAAGCGTGGTACGGATGGGTCAGTCCTTCCGTCATTTCCGGAACTAGCAAAGCGATCACGGACCAGCAATATCCGATCGACGTGCTGATTCCGCTGGAAAGTCCGCAAGGTGCAAGCGCGCCGCTCACTTTGACAGCGGCGATGCGGCAACCGAAAGTCGTTATCGGACATAACGTTTCATTCGATCGCGTGCGGATTAAAGAGCAATACTGGTTGCATAAAACTGGCGCACGATTTATCGACACGATGAGTTTGCATGTCGCGGTGAGTGGGATGACTAGTTATCAGCGAAACGTGCTTAAATCCGCCAAGTTCGTCGATGACGATGAGCGCTGGAAGAATTGCAGCTCGCTAAATAGCTTGCTAGATGTCTATAAACTGTATTGCAATAAATCGCTGGTGAAGGAGAAGCGCGATGTCTTCGTGCATGGCAATTTAAAAGACGTGCAAACGGATTTTCAAAGCTTGATGACGTATTGTAGCAATGACGTCATCGCTACCTACGAAGTGCTGCAGCAATTATATCCGCTGTTTGAAGAGCGGTTTCCGCATCCGGTTACGTTGGCAGGCATGCTTGAATTAGGCACCGCCTATCTGCCGATTAATGCGAATTGGAATCGTTATGTGAGCGAGTCGGAGCAGTCGTTCGACGATTTGGAGAACGAAGCGCGCGTTTTGCTGGCGAAACGGGCCGATCAGGCGTGCCAATTGCTCCATGACGATAAGTACAGACAGGATTTGTGGATGTGGGATCAAGATTGGGCGGTTAAAGGGGTGAAATTGAGGAAAGCGCCGGTGAAAAGTTCGAATTTGGCGCCCTCGCAGAAATTTAAGATGGCCGCTAAAGCGAACGAAGATGGCGACGAGTTTGACGTTTTGCAAGAGAAGTTTGCGTATTTGTGGGAAACTAGAGGATTACTGTCGAAAGTGCGTACACTTTTGCCCGGATATCCGAATTGGTACCGGAAATTGTGCAGTAAGCCCGATTCTACGCCCGATTGGATACCAGGGCCGCATTTAATAAGCACTTCGATGCAAGTCACTCCGAAATTGCTGAATTTGACGTGGGAAGGCTACCCTTTGCATTATCTACGCGAAAAAGGCTGGGGATTCTTAATCCCTTTTAGTGACGATGTGGAAACAGTGCGTAAAATCCCTTTAGCTCAATTGCTAGCAAAATGTCCGCGATTGACGGAGAAACCCACGAGTAGTACCGGCGACTACGCCATGCGGGAAATCTCGAAAGTAGTAGACGAACATTTAGCTCGTAAAGATTACTACGCTAGATTGAAGCAAGATAAAACAGATGGCGCTTATCAAGGCGCGGGCATTTGGTGCAACTTGGAGCTAGACGATTGCTGCTGGTTCTTCAAGCTGCCGCACAAAGATGGCGCCACTTATAACGTCGGCAACCCGCTAGCCAAAGACTTCCTTAACAAATTCAGCGAGAACGTGCTAGCGGGCGATACAGAAGGCGCCGAACAAGTGCTAACAATAGCGCGTAGTTTGAGCTACTGGCGCAACAATCGCGCCCGAATTTACCAACAAATGATTGTCTGGTTGCCTAAATTCGACCTGCCGCCATCTTTGCGCGATTCAAATTACACGTTCGGCGCCATTTTGCCGCAAGTTGTAGTGTGCGGTACGTTGACACGTCGCGCCATGGAGCCGACATGGATGACGGCTTCGAATGCGCATGCGGAACGCGTTGGCTCCGAATTGCGAGCCATGATCCAAGCGCCACCTGGTTATAATATAGTGGGCGCTGATGTCGACTCGCAAGAGCTGTGGATCGCTTCGATACTGGGCGATGCCGATCATGCTCGGATGCATGGAGCTACGCCGTTTGGCTGGATGACACTCAGTGGGAGCAAAGCGGACGCTACTGATATGCATAGTGTGACAGCCAAAGCAGTTGGTATCAGTCGCGATAACGCGAAAGTGATTAATTACGCGCGGATTTACGGAGCGGGGCAGAATTTCGCGGAGCGGTTATTAAAGCAGTTCAATCCGGCGATTAGTGAGACGGAAGCGCGCAGTAAAGCGCAGAAGATGTTTCAGTTGACTAAAGGCAAGCGCGTCTTTTGGTTGAAGAAGGAATATTTGATTGATTTTGAGGATCGAGCGTATAATAAATGGCAGGCGTTCGAAATAGCGAAAATGCATGGCAAAGGCTTGGATGACATGTTTGATAGAGCGAAGTGGGTTGGCGGAACTGAGTCGGCCATGTTTAATCGCCTGGAAGCCATTGCGAACAGTCCAAGGCCCACTACGCCATTTTTGGATTGTCGCTTAAGTCGCGCGTTGGAGCCGCATAGCGAAGCGGACGATCGCTATTTGCCCACTAGGGTGAATTGGGTGGTGCAAAGTGGTGCCGTGGATTTCCTACACTTGATGTTGGTATGCATGAAGTGGATTATGGGCGATGAGGCGCGATTTTGTGTGAGTTTCCATGATGAAGTGCGCTATTTGGTGGCGGAAGAGTATAAATATAAAGCCGCACTTGCGATGCATGTCACTAATTTATTGACGCGATCGTTTTGTGCGTATAAGTTGGGGTTGAATGATTTGCCGCAATCGGTAGCGTTCTTTTCGTCGGTGGAGATTGACACGGTGTTGCGGAAGGAAGCGAAGCAGGATTGCAAGACGCCTTCGAATCCGCATGGATTGGATAAAGGATATGGGATTCCGAATGGGGAGAGTTTGGATGTGTATGAGGCGGTGCAGAAGGCTTGCGGACAGTACGATGTTTGGTATCGATCAAAAAGGTAGGTTATCGCGGCCATTTTGTTTTATAGTAAAGCGCCATTTTAGTTTTAAATATTTATTTATGTAATAACAATTGTTTCTAAACCGGAATTAGGGTTGATCGTCGTCACCAACTTTTCAGGAACGGTAAAGCAGCGCCAAACACCGTTTTTGTAAGGGAACTGCACGGTAACGTTGTGGCATTGCATCGTATAAACCAGCACCTTTAACGCTTTCTGATTGAGGAAAATATTAATATATTTGGACGAATCGA
The DNA here is from genome assembly GCA_963556235.1 of Cryptophagus acutangulus. NCBI lineage: Eukaryota > Metazoa > Arthropoda > Insecta > Coleoptera > Cryptophagidae > Cryptophagus > Cryptophagus acutangulus. Next base: position 10,356,362 of record OY744561.1, on the reverse strand, counting down.
CCATAATCTTCGGAATAGAATCAAAAACATGTATATTAACCCGTTTACAATCAACCAGTTTAAATTCGTTAAGCACCGATTTAAATATGACGCAAACCTTGCGACACGAGTCCATCCGAATCACTTCGACAGCATTCTCAAACAATATCGAGCAATCGTAGCAATTATAGATGTAAACCGTGTCCATTTCACCAGAATGGATCACCAAGTTCTTATGGTCACCTTTCGGATGTTCGATGCGCCATCTTTTGCCGTTTTGCTCAAACAATTCGGCGATTTGGTTGTTCTTCGAGTCAGTTCGGTCGACTTGTCGCAGAATGCGGCGACATTCGGTTTTATCGCGCTGCACGTCCGTGTATAGCGCTAAATGGTCGAAGTTGCGGTGTACGAATGATGCGTCACCGAGGAGCACGGGCGGCGGGAGATTTTCGATTCCATACCAGTTTAAGCCTTCGTAGTGGTGGAACTCGACGAATTTGTACATCAGGCGCAATCCTTGGATCCACGAACTCGTCCAATTCAGTTCAGCTAGGGTGCAGATTTTGAAATTGTCGCTTTCGAACGCCAGTGCGTTTTTGATGATGCCTTTTATGAATATGACGGGATTGTCGATGAAGACCCATTCGAGGATTGGGATGGAGTCGCTGATGAATTGGGCGAATTTGTTCGCATTGTCGCTGTTTTGCACTTTTTGGATTGCGTGTTTTAAGGGTTGCACTAGAAGGTCTCGGTCGTGGTAGAAGAAGGGCTGTTTGAATTTATACGTTAGTTCCAGGAAGCGGATTTCGGCTTGAAATGCAAAGTCGACCAGTTTGCTTTGTTCCAGGATTTCGTCGGGCATGTTCTTTGAGCATCTTAGGTAGTTCTTGATGGGCATGTTGTAGATTTCCATGAAAGATTCGATGGTCATGTTATTTCAAGGCTTTGACAAATGATTGTAATTTGTCAAGCATTTGTTTTGACACTTCGTAATTTGTTTTTTATTTTGTTGCAGTAATGTCGAGAGCAACCAAGCGTAAACACGTCCTGCTCGAACTCCAGCAAGATGACTATGCAGTGCCGACGGAAAACCAGAAAATCGTGCGCGTTTTGATGAGTCGAGGAAACAATTTGCACGAAGTGGAAAATAGTGATGGCGAAACGTTCTTGGCCTCGATGCCGATGAAGTTTCGCAAGAATTTGTATATTAAACGCGGCGATTTTGTGCTAATTGAACCGATTGAAGAGGGCGATAAAGTTAAAGGGGAAATCGTGCGGATTCTATCGGCACAGCATATCAAGTACTTTAAAAAGGATAAAGTGTGGCCAAGTGCGTTCGATTCCAAACAGCCAGTCGCCGATAAAGAGGATGACGGGCTGTTTGTCAATACGAATCGATTGCGGGTGAGTGAAAGTTCGCAGGAACCGACTAGTGACGATTCGAGCAGTTCGGATCAGGAATGAATTGTGATTTTTGTATATTCGCTTTGCAACAAGATTTTCTTTTTATTAATAAAATTTAATATTTACCTAACTAAATTTAATTTCAACCCCCATCTTGCCGCATTTCCCGCGCAATCTTATTCTTCACTATATTCGTAATATTGCCATCGACATTCTGCAAGGGTTGATCCCTCCTAATGGCCATCTAGAACAAAAAAGCAATTAAAAACCTACAAACGCAACCAGCAATACACCACTCAAGCGCAATCTTGGTTGCCTATCTAATTAAATGACAGAATTTTGAATACTAACCTCAATCAGCTGCACCAATCGGATTTCCTGCGGCCCGGAAATAAAGTTCGTGATCTTACAAGCCACCGGACTCCCCAAGCGCCCCACTCGTCCAATCCGATGCAAGTAATCGGCCGCATAGAACGGGAAGTCGTAATTTAAGACGTGCCGCACTTGTATCGTGTTCAACCCCCGCGATGCGACATCCGTAGCCGCAAGAATTTGCGCTTGTCCGCTCACGAACTCATTCCACTGCTCAATCCGAATCGCATAATTCATATCGCCATTAATATTCGCACAATTAACACCACTCTCCCTCAAATACATCGCCAACCAATTGCAAGTCTCATTCCGATTTGTAAACACGATCATCGGTGACGCGTTCGCTTTCGCGATATGCAGCAAATGTGACGGCTTGGTGGATTTCTGCAAGCGCACAAACCGCTGGGGAATGTGCAATAAAGGGCGATGTATCTTGTCGGATATGATACTCTCGAGATTCTCCTCAATAGGCGCTAAGAAGTTCGGCAATTTCGTCGGCAGTGTCGCGGAAACGAGAATAAACTGTGATTGTGACGCTTTTCTCGATATACTGGCCACTCGCTCCACGAAACTGTCGTCGATCAACGTGTCGGCTTCGTCTAACACTGTAAATTGGACGTCATGCAACTTGTATATGCCGACAGTTGTCAGTTTGCTCAAAGCACCAGGTGTCGCCACTAGTACATCGACTGGTTCGAACGTCGGATTAAGCATGATCTTCTTAGTTCGGCCGCCTGTGATAATTTTGACGTTCAAACCGATAGCCCCGGCTAGTTTGATGGCGGCTTCGCCTATTTGGTAAGCCAATTCGCGGTTGGGCACCAAAATAACGGCCGCGGGCGTGTTGAGTTCGCCCGTCTGGCGGTTCATAAGGCGTTGCATTATAGGTAGGAGGTACGCGATAGTCTTACCGCAGCCCGTTTCGGCGGCCAGAAGCACATGGTTGCCTTTGTGGATGGCCGCGATGGCATCGCTTTGTATTTGAGTGGCCTTGTTTATGTCGTCGCGTTTGAGGGCATCGATTAGTGGCGGTGGGATGTCCAATTTGTAGAACGGGATAGTCTCGGTTGGAGCGCCTAATGGGGGTGGTATTATGGAGAAGTTGTCCTCTTTAGATTTGGAGTGTTTCCAGCCTTTGGATGCGAGAGGGACTTGGTCGAGTTTCGTGTAGGTGTAGGAAGTGTAGTGGTCGAGTTTGGATTGGTTGCATTCGATTAAGCAGTGGCCGGTTTTCGGTTGTTTTATGTTGCAGAAGAACTTTGGTTTTAGTTGAGCACGATTCACTGATTTTAGGATGTTTGTTAAGAACATTTTGGTGCGTTCACATTTTTTGAGGTTATAGTGCTTTGGAACTACAAGAACTGTCAGGAGCGGGCAACGTTTGAACTACTTTTGAGTCATTAGAACTTATTTTGACGTTAATTAAATTACCGTAATTAAAAGTAGTTCAAATGTCATTTAAAAGGTAATCAATATACATATAAATTAAATCTTTATTGTTAATAAAAACAATCGGCTATAGACTTTCCTCTTTCTGCCTAATCAGTATAATTAGTATAATTATTTATAATTATAAAGCTACATTACAGTTACTACTTTGCCGAAATTTACTTATCGTTTTCGTAATCAGCTGGATTTTTAAGCATCGATCTTTGGTGACTCTTCTCGGCTTGGTCATAGATCATATATCCCAAAGCTAGTGCTAAAAAACCCTTAATTTATCGCAAATTCTACGCGAAACAACGTCAAACTTACGAGGGGCAATGTATAGCACATTTTCGGAAAACCTCCGGACTGTGTTTGGAACTCCCCTAGAAATGGCTCCAGCAAATGCTTTTTGTTCGAATGGGGACAATCTATACGTTATAATGCCACGAAGTTTGTAAAGCTGACCGAATCCGTGTCCCATTGTGGCTAACGAAATTTAAAACCAAAAAAAATGGTATGTTAGATAATTATTACATAATTCTTGAATTAATTGTAGCGTAATTGTACAGCCATATTAACAATTGCACATGCATGTAAAGCAGCTTAAATGTTTCTAATTTACCTGATTTCGTTGAATATTACTAGAATTTAGAAGAAAATGTGTAGAATGTAGAGAGAGAAGTGTCAAAAAGTGACAACTAATATTAGACAGAGTTCTTCTTCTTCTTCTTTTGTATTCAATCTTGATTTATTCCACCACGGCATAATAGATATAATTATAATTAAAATAAAATATTACATAACATAATTCTTTATTTATTTAAATGGATAATGCGGATGATCACCAAGGTTATTGCTAGCACAAATCCTATTATTTCTATTGCAACTATCTAAATACTCGACTTCTTCTGGCGTCAAACCAAAATCAAAAATATCAATATTTTCCACAATTCTTGATTTGGTAACCGATTTTGGAATTACACTAATTCCTTGCTCAATCTATAACAAAAAATCAATCAATTAAAAAGTTAAATTCCGCAAACCGCTCAACCAAATATTCTCACTCACCAAATATCGCAAGTTCACCTGCGCCGCACTTTTCTTGTACTTCTTAGCAATATTGATGACTTTTTGATCCAAAACACTCGATTTGAAATAAGGGTTTGCAGCAGCTCGTCCTAAAGGACAATAGGCAACCACCAATACATCATTTTCCTTGCAAAAGGAAATGAGCGATTTTTGACTATTAAGAACGTGAACTTCAACTTGATTGACCACTGGCTTAATATTGCAGTTTGCAAGCAATCTCTCCAGCTGCTTTTCGTTGAAATTAGAGACCCCTATGCTTTTTGTTAGGCCTTTCTTAACGCAATCTTCCATTCCTTTCCACGTTTCCAAGTAATCGACGTCACTGTAGGAGTCAGCACCATCGGTGGGCTGCACTGCCGACGATTCCTGCAAATGTAAAGTGTAATTTAATATTTAAACGTCTAGATTAAGAGGTTAGTTATACTTTAAATCCCAAAGGCCAATGAATTAGATACAAATCTAGGTAATCGAGCTGGAAGTTTTCTAAGGATTCTTCTAGCATCGGCACTACGCATTTCCTGCTGTGGAAATTGTTCCATAGCTGGAAACCAACAGTTTTATTGAAGTTTAAAACAGCTTGGATCGAATTACTTTGCTCGTAACGTAGATTTCCTCGCGTTTCACCACTTTTTCTGCGATTTTGGCTCTAATTGCACGCCCCACATCGCTTTCGTTGCCGTAAATCCAAGCGCAGTCAAAGTGACGATAGCCAGCGTCGATTGCGTCTTTCACAGCGGTTTCTAGTTCCTCTGGTTTTGACTGCAAAAGGGAATTTTGAGACTGCATACGTTTCTTTACAGTTGTCTTACCTTGTAAGTGCCTAACCCGACTGTTGGTATATTTAAACCGTTGTTCAAAGGTATTTCTTTCGGGATTGTGTGACGAGAGGTATCATATGAATTATTCATTACGGTCAAAGCGGGAGAGCGGCTTCGCTGGCCACAACAAAACAATTAAAACGAAACGAAAACGAACGTACAGAACAACTATGTTGGTCTGTGTGTGCTCTTCCAGTTTTCATCACACACTGGCCTCCTAATTGATAACTTTCAAAGTCAAATTTGAAAGTCAGGGACTTTATTTGTTACTTGACAGATTGTAATTGAACTACTCCCTAACACGAATAGTTCATTTGCTACTTATATCATTAAGGCCGCTTTCCACTAAGCGTTTTGTGCGGAATTCCTGTTCTAATTAATACTCAATATTAAAACCATAAAACTTATGGTCCTTAAAAGCAGCCAATTCACACACTCGCTTATTACAGTTGCAAGAATCCAAATAAGCCAAATCCTCAGCATCCAATTTAAAATCAAAAATCTGGAAATTTTCCTCGATCCGCTTCTTAGTCACAGACTTCGGAATCACCGAAACGCCACCCAAAGACACCTAAAAATACCCCTATAAAATAAAACCACCGATTCGCCCCACTAGTCCAAAACTAACCAAATAATTCAAAATAACTTGGGCAGGCGACTTAGAATACTTGGCCCCAATCGCCGCAATCTTTGGATCAAACAAACTGGACTGAACGCCTGCACTGCCTTCACTGCTGCGTCCCAAAGGACAATAAGCAGTCAAAATAATGTCTCTTTCCTTACAAAAAGCGAGCAATTTCTTCTGGTTCAAATTCGGGTTCATTTCCACTTGGTTTACAACCGGCTTGATACGGCAATGCTTCAAAACATCATCGATCTGCTCGCTATTGAAATTGGAAACACCAATGCTCTTTGTGAGTCCCAAATCGACGCATTCTTCCATCGCCGACCAAGTTTCCAGGTAATGAACATCGCTGAAGGCTGCTGCGCCTTCATTTACTGGATACAAATCTGCAGATTCCTGTAAATTTCGACAATTGGTGTTAGTAAAGTCACTAGATAAAATAAAAAGCCATTTTTACTTACCTTAAAGCCAAAAGGCCAATGGATTAGATACAAATCGATGTAGTCTAGTTTGAAGTTGTTTAGAGTCTCCTTCAGCATTGGTTGGACTTTTTCTACAGCGTGGAAATTATTCCACAGCTTCAATAAATATAATACCTTAATATAAATGCTAGAATATATTATAGTACTTACTTTGCTGGTAATAAATAGTTCTTCGCGTTTAACAGTCCCGTCAACAATTTTAGAACGCAATGCTTTGCCGACTTCCGCTTCATTGCCATAGAACCAAGCGCAATCGAAATGACGATAGCCTACATCGATTGCGTCTTTTATAGCTTGTTCAACCTCTCCTTTAGATGACTAGAATGATTAATGGTTTAATTTAATAACGTTAATTTATTTAAGGTTATACTACTTGCTTTGTATGTGCCTAGGCCAATGGCTGGCATTTCGCGACCGTTGTTGAGTTTTAAAGCTGTAGACATGATTGATGAGAAGCACGGTACTGAGTATTATATTGATTAGTTTTTAATTAATTAGTTTGAGTAGTTTGGACCATTAGATTAATTGAATTTATTTAAAAAAAAATAGCTATTTTTAGATTTGACGTTTAAGCATCTGACCGGTTGCGTTTGAACTACTTTGCAGGAAGTTTAAATTATTTAAACGAACTACTTTGCAGGAATTTAAACTGTTTGAACTACTTTAGTAGTTCACATTCTACTTTCAAAAAGAGCTTTTAAAGATGTGGTTACTCTGTCTTCACCTTTAAAATTGATTTTAGAGACAAATTTGCTGTTTCCGTCTTAAAAAAAAGAATCCTGAATAAAAAATGTGTTGTTCTTATGATTTATTTATTATCTGAGATAGTTTGTACATCCTTAATTATAATAATTATATTATTGTTTACCAATAAATATTTCTCACTGTGTTGTTTCTTTTATTTTTTTGAATGTTTCTCTCAAAAGACCACATTACAATATATACTTCCGTTACAAAATATATATATTTATAACGAGTTTTAAACTTGAGCTTATTTACAAAAGGAAAAAGTAAAGAGTGTGAGTCTGAATCGAATAAAAAAACAAAATGTTCTCGTTATTAGTAGTGGCTGTCAAATAAATAATGAACAATAATGAATCGAAAAAAACCCTCGCATTTTTACGTTTGTGCCTTGAATGTGTCTACACGCTACAAGAATTTTGTTTGTTTATAAATCGCTGATGAACACACATTTCAAGATGAACATGCTTTCAATGCGACCATCGTAAAGTGATTTGAATCGAATTGAAAGCACATTTCCCCATAATATTACTATCACAAAAATTTGGCTTATATTTTAGTAGCTCACTTTCAAATAGTAACAACAATAATCGCCTACTTTGATTGATACGAAACTGAAAACCGAGTCGAAACGAAACTGAACGTCGGCTACATGCTAATTTATAATTAAACTCACTTTTTCAGTTTTGTAGTTGCTTAGAACTAGATTAGAGAGAGATGGAGGGGTTGATGTGGCACAAGGCGTTTGCGCTTCGCGCATGCGCCTTGGCCACATTGTCCCCCTCCCCTACTTGTAAGTGTGGTAAGTATATAGTAGTTATCCTAAATATATGCTACGTTATTTATAAACTACATCTTATATGCACAACCGTATTTAGAGCATTTGTTTTTTCCGCTAAACATTTTGTATATTTACAAACAAAAATTGATATAATAAATTGACAAAAGTATATTATTTTTTTAGTTTTATATTGCTCTGTGTGTAATTGTTATCTCTCATCATTTGTAGACGTATTTAGAAGTAGATACTTTATATAAACCTAAGAACCTATAATTATTGGCCAAGTAATTAATTAATTATTTGTTTGTTTGAAAACACAAAATTATATTTTGTTTCATTCTTCCTATCTGTACATAAATATTCATTTGCAATTTTAACAACAATAGTTTTTCTTGTATAATATATGTATTATTATTTATTAATTAATCAACAAAATATTTACACACACCGTCGTAGTCGTCGTCGTTATTTTTCTTTTGCGTTTTCTTCCGTTTTTAAATACAATACAGGTACAATGCAGGAAAGTCACTTAATTTCCTTTAATTTCCAATTCGGCCAACAAACAAAATAAATCATCCATCAGCCGAATCAGTCACAAAACAAACAACAAAACGAACAATCGAACTGAAATTTGGCCAACCGTTTATTTAAACCTATTATTTTATGAGACCTTACTTATATTATAGTTTCTTCTCCCTAAACGCTAATAATAAATTACTATTCGCCTAAATACTTAAAACGATGTATCGTTTACGTATGATTAATATTTAAATGTTATTATTCACTAGAATTATATCCCTTAACAGCTAACGATCTTACAAGCTAAATCTTTGGAAAAAAAACAACATAACAAATATCGTTTGAATACAAAATAAGGCGATTTAATATTATTTTTTTTTCTTACAAATATCACAGAGCCCAGCCCCGATTTTAGGGAAAACAAAAAGACACAAGAGAGAACGAACGAACAACGAAAAGCAGCTAGAAAGAGAAGAGTGCGTCGTCTTTTAATCGTCCAGAATTCCTGAACACAGCCTCAATTCAATTTTCGCACGCACAAACAAACGGCTGCGTTCAGTAATCATTCCCCATTAAAATCTGAAAGTTATGTCGTTAAACGCACTCTGGAATAATTACCAAACGCCGCCGCTGATTAAATTCTCGATCTGTTAGTAAGTTTTCGGATGCGACATAGCCTACTATAGATACGAAAAAACATAAAGGAACGAACGAACGAAAAAACAAAACAAAAAATCAACTAGAGTCGTTTGAGAAGCAACATTTCCATATTAATCCTGTACACTCTCTTAAACATTAAATAACAAGTACAAAAGTTTCTTGAGTTTGCACTAATAAAAAACCTAACTAAGAATATAATTAATTAATCAATTAATAATACGACTACAAACTAGTATTATTTTTGTCCAAAACATATGGCATCTCACTAAATCGTTTTTTATTTCAATCAATCAAATAACAAGTATATTGTCGATTAGTTAAGAAGAATATTGCAAGATTTATTTGCTTACATTTAATTTGATTTTCACACAACGGGTACATATCACATACATACCCCTCGAAAGAAAAAAAAAACAACCGAAAACCAAAACGCTTCCAATTAATTAAGTTACGTAACAAACAAAAAACGAGCGAGCGAGCAAGCTTAATAAATAACCAACAAAAAGAATCTATAGATCCACAAAATCACATTTTCAAACCTTCAAACTTCTTACAAGCATCAGTAACGCCCTCTGTCGGATGCAACGGCGGCGCATCGCCACCTCCCACTTCACCAGCACCCCCTCCATTACGGCGTATCGGCTTTCTCCCTCTTTGTTGCTGCGATTGCGCCTGCTGATTGTGATGAGGCGCATGCGTCAACCTCATTGGCGGCGGCAGCGGGGGCTGCTGCACAAAATTACCACCATGCATCTGCGAATGATAGTTATTATTCAACATTTTACTATTGTAATCACTATGATGATGATGATGGAAAGGTCGCTGGTGCTGCTGCTGGTGGTGATAATTGTTACTATTATAATACATAGCGTTCCGATTAGTATACGTCGCGTTCCTTCGCTCAAAGTTGCGCGTTTGCGGCGTATAATGATTCGCACAAGTCCTCGACGGTGGCGCCATTCGATAATTCCCTTGATTCGTCATCGGGGAATACGGCGCTGGCGGCGGTGTATTAACATTCGTACGCAACGTTTTCTCTTCTTCTACCGAAATACTAGCGGCCGACGAATTCGAATCCGTGCGCAAACTCGACCGACTCGAATGATCGAAACTTTTACGTGGAGCCGGATGGTGCTGTGGTTTCGCTTTACCGCCACGGTGTGGCGCCATCTGTTGGACACTTGCCACACTGAACGGAAATGGTGGCGTACTGAAATGACCGTTGTACGGGGTGAAATGCGAAAGCTGTGGCACTACTTGCACCACGGGCGGCCCCACATTCGCTGGTTTCTGTCTACGGCCACCTTGCATCGACAGATAGTCTTTCTCCTGTTGTTGTTCGATCGCTAAAAGGGATACTACAGGCGTCGTCGAGTTCCGTTCGAGTTTATCGTTCGCTTTGTTATTATTATTGTTGTTGTTGTTATTGTTAGTATTAGTCGTTTGTTCGTTGTGGCATTCATTATTATTATTATTGTTTAAAGGTTGTAATTGTTGCAAAGGGTGATGGGGGCGCTGCTGTGCATCGAAATCGTTCAAAACAACTATACTGGCTGTCGAGTCTATTTGTTGGTGTTGTTGATGATGTAGCGGAGGTGATGTGTGGGCTTGTTGTTGTGGTGGTGTGCATGTAGCGGGTGTTGAAACGTCCACCAAGCTGAAGGCGTCCTAATCAAATCAACGATTTACACAGTCAACATTCATTCATAAAAAAATTACGCGCCCCGCAAAATACAATTAAAATAAATACTCACTTCGCTATAGGTGCCAGGGGGTAGGTCATAGGGACTGGCATAGAGTGGGGTTCCCTCCATGGTACTAAACAAGGGCATGTTGTAGAACAATGCAGGGTCGGCCGGACTAAAGGAGAGCGGATTGAAACATGCGGCGGCTGCGGCTGCTGCGGCAACGGCTGCGGCGACTGAATTACCACCGGCTGCGGCTGAACGTGGTGGACTACCGGAAGACTGTTGCTGCTGCTGCTGTTGTTGCATTGGTGCACATTGCTGCGATGGTGGTGGCCCACCCTGTCCAAGAAGGTATGGACCGGGCCCGCCCCCCGTTGCTCCGTTGTTCGGGTAGTAGTTGAAGTCGTACTAAAACATTACAGAAAACTTCTTTATCAATTTGTTCCACACTTGCCCCGTTTCATATCGACAAACATTCCAATAAACACATGCAAAATAATAATAATAAGAATTGTTAACAAGACATGCTAACAAAAATCAATGGACACCGTGCAACACTATTATTATTAATATTGAATTAAAGTGCGCTGCTAATTATTTAATTTAATTTTGTACAAGCAAATGATTGTTGTTTCGTGCAAACAGAGACCTTAGAAGAGGGACGATAGGAGTTGTGGGGGGCCCTCAGTACTGCAGGCCGTCCAGCAACACGTAGGCAGGCTGAGTGACGGGGTACAGCCCTTCCGATATGTAGTTGCTGGACTGAACATATACACTATTATACACGGATGGCTTTCGTTCTTTCAATTTGCGCACACAATAAACAGAATAGATATTTAAAAAGTGTGTGTAAAACAGCTACAATTGTTAAATTATTAATTGAACAACATTTGGCGCCCATTTATATTCAAACTGACTAGGATCGCCATCTGTGTTGTTTTAGCACAAGTAGCGCCTTTCGACATTGTTTTCAATTGACCACCAGAGATGACGCCACGTACATATTAATTAAATAATTAAATACTCACCGGCATTGGCATGGAATACTGTTGTGGCATGAAAAAAGTCTGCGGCGGATACATCATCGGGTAGGTAGGCGTTTGTTGCGGCCCTGTTTGCTGCTGATAAACAGCCGGAGCTAAAACAAACCAAAATAAAACAATTACCTAACATTTTTATGAAGTATTACCTTGAAAAACAGGCTGTTGAGTATTCGGATCGCCTGGAGTAGGTGGCGGTGGTTGCGGATAATAAGCGACACCGCCTTGAAAAAATGGCACTGGCCCTCCAGCGGTCGGATAATAAAACTGCGCTGCATTGCCGGCATTCACAGCTGGTGGACTAGAAGCTTCGAAAGTGCGATTGAACGGCTAAACAATCGAAAAACAAAATAAACAATAAGCAAACACCGTCCCAAGCAAATTACATTTACTTGTTTCTTAATTGCTGGCGCAATATTGAGCTTGCGCTCCTTCAGCACGATATTATCCGCTTCGATAAGCGGTCGTTTAGCATCCTCTTCGTTTTCGAACGTGATAAAGCCGTAGCCTTTTGACACTCCGGCTCGATCTAGTATGATTTTTGCCGCTTTAACCGGCCCATAATTGCTAAACAATTGCAACAATTCGCCTTCGGTTGTGTTCGCGGAAATGCCGCCGACGAAAATGCGGTTGGGAACTAGTGTACCTGCAATGATTTTACCCGTGACACGATGACACACAAGAAAATCCATTTGACGTCTAATAAACTATCGCCAACTTTGGTTTGAGCTAGACTTACCGTATTTGGGAGCATTGTTGTTCGGCGGTGGCGAATTGTGTGAAACATTGCCGTTCAAAATGGGTGTGCTTGCTGGAGTGTTGACCACTGAATTGTTGCTACTTTTCTTGCCATTGTTTTGACTGGACGCCGACATGTTTTTCGTCGCTGCTTTTCCTGCCAATTTGTTGCTTTTCCTTTTAGCTCGCGCTTTCGCTCACTCACTCTCACTTCAATAAACTACCTGCAACACAATCCACAATTAATGTTTGTTTTTTTCAATGTTTTTTTGGTTGACATTGAGCGCTGTCAAACTTTTTAGTGGGAAAACAAAAAACTTCCCTAACACCCCAGTGACCTACTTTTGCATTATTGTTCTCATTCTACAATCTATTTTCAATTTTACCTTTTCGTTGCACTAGTAACAATTATATTAATGATTTGCAGCTTCATTATTATTAGCATTCAATTATTATTAAATTATTGTTGGCAAAATAAATAAACAATAAATATAAACAAACGTTTGCAAGGCATTTCACTGTTTTGATTGAGCTGGATTCGGCACGGCTACAGTGCATTTCAGTTGCAATTGAACGATCCGTCGCAAAAGACGTACAGAAAAAAGCACTGCAGTAAAAATGCAGTTAGCAGCCAGGAACAGAACAATAAAACAGTGGAATGCGGGCCGAATTGGCTCGATTGATTAATGAAAACTTACGTCGTTTAACGAAAGAATAGATGTTTTAAGATTCATTAGTTTTGATTTTGTACATAAACACAGAAATGATTAAAAACTAAAGACGATTGCACTACAAACGGAACCATCGATAAAATGGCGTCGACCAATCGCAAGCAAAGTGCGCGAATTGTGACGTAATTTACGGTTTGGAGCGCGTTCCATTGAAATTTTGCACGGAGCGCACCGAGTACACCCCTCCAGAAATAATTCAAATATAACTGAGCTTGAATAATGCGATAAATCGGATTAATACAGCCGCTAATAGAAATGTTGTAGCAAAAATATAGGTTATATTACCTGCACTTGTAGAATCCAAATTGTTCGACACAAAAATCCAAGCTGAAGCTGATTTTTTCTTTTAATTACAATATTGTGCGATCAGGCACTAATTGTACTGCTTTTGCTGGCAATTAACACAATTAATTAACGAAATTCAAACACAGAACAATAAATTGAACAATAATATTGAAAAACAAATGAACTTCTATGCCTACTTTCCAAAGCATTCTTGTTACCTATAATTCATATTGCTGTTTAATCACAGATAGTTTTGATGTTTATTTATATAGTTTTTTTATTCAATTAATTGATTTTCATAGTGTTTGAACTTGAATTATGTTAATCTTTTAAACACTACCGACTCTGCCGAAGGATTACCGACTACTGTGCTCTGCATTACCGACTTGGATATATACCGGGGCAACCAGTCGACATTTATTACAAATTTGCTATTTAAATATGATTCTATTAAGCAAATGAATTACAATTCTATAATTCTTTATAAAATATAACAATATTTCAATCCTATTAATAAAAATTAATTAAGAAAGTCAATTAAAATGCCTATTAAACCATGATAAACCCCGTATAAATTGTACCGGTCCAGCTCCAGCCAATCAAATCACAGACAGCTGTTTGATCTCTTTAGTGCCCATGTCAAAGTCGCGTCGCGTTTTAAAACAAAATTCCAGTTAGATTCGAGTAAATACAACATACCAAAAATGCTGCCGAAGCCATAGACGCCTTCTTCAGCCCTTTAAATGTTTGAAACCATATTTCACTTCAAATCGAAGCGTCCCAAGCATCAACAACAACAAATCTACATGGCGCCATTTTATCTCGCTCAAAAATGTTGAATTTCTCTCAGCAGCACTAACCCCTTCATAAATCCAACCAGCAACCAAGCAAGTAAGTATCCGAACTGTTTTATCGCACAATTTCCAAACTAATACAATTTTCAGCTGCCCAAAACCAGAATGGCCTTCAACACCCCCCAATCATTCTCCGATTCGGGACATATCACGGACTCTTTCAACTTCCAATGCGAATCCACGCCAATCGAAGCTTCCCAAGAAACGCCACTCAACTGCAATGCATCGCGGAAACGCAAATACACTCAAATCATCGGCACCAAGCTAACTGACAAACTCGAATCCAACGAATCCCTCACCAACCAGCTCGAACACTGCCAAATTCGTTGCAACTTCTACAACGAAACACTGAACATACATGCAACCCCCGAGAAGCAATTTAAACTCAACGAAGATTTCCTGCGCAAATCCAACTATTCCTCGCCTATGAAAGAAGCTCAAGACATTCTCTACCCGAATCTCGCCCCGTCAAGCAAATCTCACTATTTCAACAGCCCGAAGAAGGTCGTCTTTGCTTCAAAGAAATGCTTGTTTACCAAACCGAACGCGACCAGTTTAGAGAAAGTATTACAGAACCCTATTATTGCCGAGCATGTATTCAAACATTTATCGGGCGGTGATTTGTATCGTTTGTCACAAACAAGTAAAGCGCTTAACAATGCCGTCGACGCCGATTTGGGGTCCAAATTGAAGTATAGGTGTTACATGGAGATACATAGGATTAATAAGGAGAATTATAAAATTACCCCGCCGAATTCGCCGGAGAAAGAGGAGTTGGGGCAAGAGTTAGGAGAAAATAGCAAAAATTTCAATTATTTCTATGAAGTAAGGATACATTTGCGACTTTTATGTATACATAATTAATTTTGATTTGATTCTAGTACAGCAAAGCCCTCAACAACAACCAGTCCCTCCGCAAATGTGCCATGTGCAGCAAGCCCGCGATTGTGGAGTCCAACATCGCCCAATGCCAAAGTTGCGGTTACATTAGTTGTCTTCTATGCCCCAGTTTTGCTTACAAACCCGAGGATTTCCATAACGAGTGCTGCAACGCTCAATTATCAATCGATCATTCCAAAACTCGCCCGAAATTTGGCGATCTCAGCAATTCCGACTTTGATGGCTCGATTTTCTCGAGCACGTTTGTTGCGGCCGATGTTTCGTCGGGCTACTATTCCGGTTCAATGAATGAAAGTTCGCTGGCGGCGACGAAGCGGAAGTTGTCTTTTAGTTTTAATGGGAGTAGTATTCTGACTACGAATAATAGAAGTGTAATTAAGGAGGTGGCGAAAGAGAAGAGGAGGTCCTTGCTGACGCCGGTGGTTGTCAGTGAAGGAGTCTGGAGGAAAGAAGTTGTGGTGGAGCCGAGTAGTCCGCCGAAGGTAAAGCAGTATGCTGCTTGTTCGAAACAGAGTCGGAGGAACTTGAAAAGGTTGACTAGGTGAGATAACGACGTGTTTTTAGTTTGTATTGTGTGGTATAATCCAGTTTTGCATCACGGATGATTGGTGTAATTTATTGTATAGTTTTTTTTCTTGTTGGTGACCGATGAAAATGCGTTTTTGTCAAGTATTTACACTAGTTGGACTTTTTTTTAGTAAGTTTGAGATTGTACTACGTTGTGTTAGTTTGATGTACTATATTAATGTTACGATGTTCTTTTTTAATCATTTGATTTTACGGTTTTTATTCTTGATTCCACATTCCGAAAGATTTATCGTGTAGTACTACTATTTTGTAAGATATTTTTATATTAAATATAATATTTTAAATTAGTTTCAGCCCTTTTATTTCTGCCTAATGCCTAAATTAACTAATTGTTAATTATTATTTGAAATTTTTCTGTATTAATGGTTGCCTACCCACAAACTGCCACTTTAGACACGTGGTAGCTCTAGACACAATGTCACTAGTAAATTTTTGACACTCGACAGTGTTCGGTAATAAAGATGGCGTCCATCCTGAAATTATCCAAGTCCGTGGCAAATTTAAGCAAGAACAACAATGCTTTGCAGGTAAATACAACCGCTTTGCCATACCAGGCACCCCCAAGACTCTCCTTAACTCACCCTCTCCAAAACCTTGTCTTAAAACCTCCCATTACATAATTACGTAATGACATAACCGAACACTAACCCCAACAATCAATTCTAGGCACTACGTTGCGCCTCCGCTCAAGCAGAAGCCAAACAAACCCTCCTCAACGTTCCCCCAACCAAAGTCACCACTCTAAACTCAGGTAACTATCCGCCAAACCACCAAAAAACCATGTAGTATAATTGCAAATCTAGGCATCCGAGTGGCAACCGAAGACTGGGGCTCCCAAACCGCCACAGTCGGCATCTGGATCGACGCCGGCAGTCGCTATGAAAACGCGAAAAACAACGGCGTCGCCCACTTCATGGAACACATGGCATTCAAAGGCACCGGCAAACGCACTCAAAGCCAACTGGAAATCGAAATCGAAGACTTGGGCGCTCAACTGAACGCCTACACCAGTCGGGAGCAGACCGTCTACTACTCCAAATGCCTCGCCAAGGACGTACCGAAAGCCATTGAAATCTTGTCCGATATCGTGCAAAACGCCAAACTGGGCGAAGCCGAAATCGAACGGGAACGCGGCGTAATTCTGCGCGAGATGCAAGAAGTCGAATCGAACTTGCAAGAAGTTGTTTTCGACCATTTGCATTCTATCGCCTACCAGGGAACTCCTTTGGCCAACACGATTTTGGGCCCCACTGCCAATATTCGATCCATTAACGGCGCGGATTTGAGGAGCTATTTGGATAATCATTACAAAGCGTCGCGGATTGTAGTGGCAGGCGCTGGTGGCGTCAATCACGATGAGCTGGTTCAGCTGACTGAAGGCAGTTTGAGTAAACTTAGTAAGTATTGACAATGCAGCTTTGTATCGCAATCTAATTGTTTGTATTCTAGACAATACTTACCCAGGAGAAGTTCCCTGTTTAAGCCCGTGCAGATACACCGGCTCCGAAATCAGAGTGCGCGATGACTCCTTGCCTTTGGCTCATATTGCTTTGGCTGTTGAAGGAGCAGGCTGGTCCGATCCCGACACTTTAACTCTAATGGTAGCTTCGACTTTGTTGGGCGCTTGGGATAGATCGCAAGCTTCAGCCAAGCAGAATGCTACGACTTTAGCTCGTGCTAGTGGCGAGGGTGATTTATGTCACTCCTACCAGAGTTTTAATACTTGCTATAAGGACACTGGCTTGTGGGGCATTTATTTTGTCAGCGATCCTTTGACTATTGAAGATATGGTCTTCAATATTCAACAGGAATTCATCCGATTATGCACAAGTGTAACCGAGGGCGAAGTAGATCGCGCTAAAGCTTTGTTAACTGCCAGTACCCTTTTGCAATTGGACACTTCCACTGCCGTTTGCGAGGATATTGGTCGCCAATTGTTGTGCTACGGTCGTCGATTGCCTCCCAATGAGTTAACTCATCGCATTAATAGCATTACAGCGCAAAATGTGAGGGATGTTTGCTACAAGTATTTGTACGATAGATGTCCTGCGATTGCTGCGGTTGGACCAGTTGAACAATTACCGGATTACAATAGAATTCGATCATCGATGTACTGGTTGCGTGTCTAAATTATGCTGAATTTAAATAAATTATTGTCATAGCAGTTTATAATCAATGTTAGATCGCAAGCTGTATTTTTTCCTTTAATTATGTAAATAAATGAACGTTACCTTTTTAAATTGATTTGTTATTGATTTTAGTAGCTAATTATGTGGTGAAATTAACTTAATTAGTTTGATATGCTAATTTAATTAGAGAATGTTTAATTTTGGGTTTGAATTTCGCGCTGGAAGTTGAAAGTTCACCAATAGTTCGTAGATGGTGCTGTACTACTAATAAATAAAATTGATTTTGGTTTATAATTATTGATTGCAACTAATAATTATAAAATATGTGTTAATATTGATGGAATTGTTAACTTAACATAATTTAATGTTTACATTTTCGTACAAAAAACTTAAATCATATTTAATTCAAGCCAAACAAAGTTAATTAATAAATAAATATAAAGTTCACAGCGAGTAAGAATGAAATCCAGTCGCATTAAACTAAATAAAAAACTAAATAAACAAATGCAAACATTATTTATAGACCGATAATGTTTTTGTTTATTTTAATAAACCGTTTTACAATTCCTGCTTTGTGGTTGGTGCACACATTTTGGCGGGCTGCACTACAGCGCCACTCCACACAAGCACAAACGCACTCAACATTTATCCTTCGTAGCGGTAAGTCGATTTGTTTATTATCTCCCAAAAAACCCAATTCTCCCTAAAACCTCCTAATTAAAACCCGAAACTAATGTAATCTAATTGGTAACTCAATCAATGGCACATAGTTCACTTCCAAATTATTATTAAAAAGCACACAAGCCAAATATCGAAGTGAGCATCATCCGTGCAAGTGGCATGGCCGACGCCGTTTTGTTATTCCGCATTTTAACCGTTTTTTCCCTATTTGTGCTTACAGCAAATTAAGCATTAAACAAAATGTCTGACGATTCCGCACCAGTCAAAAGGGGCCGCAAGGCAGCTGCAGTGGTCGCCGAAAAACCGGTGGAGAAAAGCGAAGCCAAGAAGCGAACCAAAAAGGACGCGGCCGGCAGCGAATCCGAAGAAGAGGAGGTCAGTGTTGCAGTGTCGCCTCCAAAACGTGGTCGTGGACGCCCAAAGAGCACCAAGAAGAAGGCTGTGGTGAAGCCGAAGGCATCCAGCGGCACCGGCCGTCCAGGCCGACCAAAGAAGAAAGCCATTGTCGAAGATAGCAAGTCCGAGGATGAAGAGGAAGAGGAGGAGGAAGATTAGAAGATAAATTTAATAATCAATCTTAATTGTATTCATGTTTGTTCCATTTTTTTTAACTAATTAGTTTTAAGTCGTGTCATCTTTCACCCGTTTGATTTTTTGTATATATTATTAATAATTTGTAAACAAAATAAATAAAACGTATTTTTTGCCAAATCACAATTAATAGTCTCATTAATTAATTAATAAATACCTATAACCATAACCAATAAATTAAAAAAGGACAGTTAATTTATGCATATCGGTTGGCCTCTCGTAAGTTTGAATAGACAAACCCCTATGATTGGCTGAAATGTTTTGGCGGGGTAACATCAGCGCCCCTGTGGAACGCTTCGGAATTAATCCGGCAAGCAGAGTTCTCTTGTGTGATTCGTTTGGTAAGTCGATTTATTATTGTCGTTGAAAATTAATATAAATTAGGGTAAATTTCTGTCGAAAGGCACAAAATATTAGAAAAATAATAGTTTTTTCACTTGATTTTACGCAGCACGTGTCAATTTCATGCGCCAAGTACTTTCAGCACAATTAATTCACAAAGCTGTTTTATCGAATTATTTTGGCCTGGCATGGCTGACATGATGCTTGCTCAACGACTCGATCGCGTTCATTTTGCCGTTCGAAAATTATTTTCTACACATTCGTCCAGCAAATTAATATTATTTCACCGCTAATATTAGGCTAATTTTACGATTCATTTTATGGGAAAGGCGATTTCTCGCAATATTGAGGGGAAATATTTTTTGGGTGTTGTCGAGCATTTTAATATTGTATTATTTTGAGTTAGGCGCGCGCGGCATTCCACCATTTCAAATAACAATTGCTTCATAAATTAGAAACTAATTTCAATCATTAATTAATCGGCTACAATTATTGTTTTCTCATTAGTAGGTTCGATCTCAAGCTATAAAATAGAAAAAAACATGTCTGACGACGCAGTTGTTTCTACAAAACGTGGTGGCCGTAAAGCACCCCCAATCGTCGAAAAAGTTGACACCAAAAAGCGAACCAAAAAGGTAATTATCCCCTCCCCAACGAATTTAATTAATTAACTAATTAATTAATTTAGGAAGCTGCGGCGAAAGATGTGGAGGAAGATGACGCCCCTCAAGCCAAGCGCGGCCGAGGCAGGCCGAAAGGCACTACCAAGAAGAAGCCAGCAGTAGCCAAACCGAAAGCCAAACCATCTGGACGAGGCCGTGGCCGACCAAAGAAGGAGGAAGTCAAAGAGGATTCCGCCGATGAAGAGGATGAAGATAACGATGTGGAAGAGGAGGAAGAAGATAATGATTAGATTTATATGTTTGGAATGACAGATTGATTCTGTCATCAAGATTTTATTTTTGTTTATTTGTTAGTTAAGTTGTATTTTCGAATTTGCGATTCCATTCAATTTGATTTTGTGCCATAATCAAGGATTTGTGTGTCATCTTTTAATTTTCAGTTCAATGTAGTAGTTTAATTATTGATTTCGTATAATCTCCATGAGTAGATCTGTTAATTTTGCATTTAAATTTAATTTGTGTATTCAAACTATTCCCGATTTCTGAATAAAGTGTATTTATCTCTGAATTATTGTTTTGTTTACTTCTAATTACATTTAATTAATTAAATAAACTAATTTTATACACTTATGGTAGGCAATCAGTAATACACCAAGCAATTAAATAACAACATTGCATTAAATGTGAGTATTATACACATAACATTTAATTTCAATGTTAATTTAAATAAATAGACATAAAAAACCTATAAAGAGATCCAATTAACAAATTAATAGCTATAATTAATTTCTACAGTTTCCTATTTGAAGTTGAGAGTCAAATTTGCAGATGTCGTTAGTATCGCTCCAGCCAGGAGAAATGGTACTCGCCCAAATTTAAAGGCAGCCTACATGTCAGATATAATATTGATTTTTTCCGTAAAACTAGTTAAATTCAAGACAAGTACACAAGTTTAATTTGGGCAAAATGAAGGTCGATTCGTTAATTTAGTGTGGACGGGGTGGTGTGTGCAAATGATTCGGTGCCGTTTTGTGTCAGAAGTTTTTTATAATTTATCGATTTGAAGAGAGCCTACTTAAGCCGGTGCTGATGCATATTAGGTAAGAAAACTCGTCATGCTTTGCCCAAATGCTGGTGGGGATTTCCGATTTAAATTTATGATAAAACCATTTCGGTCTGTTAGTTTGATTGCATTTGCGGAACGAGATTCGGTGCATGAATGAATGAATGGCTCGCTTGGCCTACACTCGAAAATCTAACCTACAAAATGTGCTTCGTTTATTAATCGCTTCTTATTTATTTGTAGACCAATGCAAATATGCTATTTCAATTGCAAGTGCACATATTTATTTATAATATTAATATAATGCATAATCGCTTTGGTTGAGACAATATTTTCTAATCTTATTTTTAGATTCGGCGCTTACTTTAATATTTATTAAGAAAAATCCTATACAAGAGCGGATTTTAAAAATCTTATCTTGTCGCCAAGTAAATAGATAAGAATAATTGTTATTCCACTTAGTAATCGCACAATTTACCTAAATTTACTTTAAAATTACTCACTGCACCTTTTTTTTAAGGGTTGGCATCAGTTGTAGTTTGCGTCAAATTTTTGACGTTTTGACCGTAATGACAGGTGGCACTTATTTATAATTTGCAAACTAGTAGTATTTAAATTCAAATCGTGTTTAAACCATCTCTTAATTTATTTAGCTTGTGCTGAGCAATAGATTAAAACAGTTTGATGCAATCAATTTAGTATAGTCATCTGTGCGTCGAGCTTGAACGCGAATTTTTGGTGAGTGATAATTGAATTGCTTCTTCAAATCGATTTCCTTTAAATTGCTAATGAAATTTACCTGATTAGTAATAGTGTTAATGTGATTGTTAATCTTGGCTTGAG
Source organism: Cryptophagus acutangulus (assembly GCA_963556235.1). Classification (NCBI taxonomy): domain Eukaryota; kingdom Metazoa; phylum Arthropoda; class Insecta; order Coleoptera; family Cryptophagidae; genus Cryptophagus; species Cryptophagus acutangulus. The sequence continues at coordinate 10,334,368 of OY744561.1, read as the reverse complement.
ACACAATTTCATTCATCAATTAGTGGTATTTTTAATTCGAATTGAGACTAACCTTTGGTCGGTAGAATACGGTTTAAAGCGGTTAAAAATAGAGCGTTTTTGCTAATTTTTGCTTGTTTCTATGTGCTGTCAAATATAATTTAAATATAGAGGCTCAATTAATACAAAAAACTGCAATTCTACAGTTTCCTGTATTGAGTTTATTTAAATATTGCTAGAGGGCGCGTCTCAATTTGGCTCTAATTTAAACTTCAAAATAATCAAAAAATTTCAAAAATAATTCGTAATTGCTATGTTTAATGTAATTGCAAGGTATTTTGCGTGCTAAATTCACGCATGGATGTTTATCCTAGTAACTAGTGGTATTATTGAGGACATTATTTTTAATTTGGACCTTCAATTATCTTTTAGCATCTTTTAGCATAGAAATCTAAGTACTATGTGCAAAAACCAAACGTAACGGAGTCTTAACGGTACAAAATTAATTGCAATTGGGCAAATTATCAATTAATGAATGCTATTTTGCGTTTGTCCTAATTCGGATTTGGAACTAAGTGTTTCTTTTTGAGTGGTTCGTGTCTAACTACATAACAATGATTTTTAACGGTGCCCTGAAAGACATTGACCTTCAACTAGAAGTTTTTTCTGTTTGTGAGGTGGTGCCTCTCCAGTGAATCAGAGTCAGTTTTTTGTCCTACTTTTCTATATCCCACTAACCTCCACTTGGATTATTTGAACTTCCTCGACTTCCATTCAGTCAAACACTTCTCTACGACACTGAAAGTGCCTGTGGCGTCTATTGCATAATTCTTTTAAACTGTGGCGCGATTATTTTTGGCTCTGGGGGTGAGTAGATTAATAGGAAAATGCATTTCCGGTTCATAAATAGCACGATTTTATTTTTATTGCCACTATTTCTGGACAATTGTTTACAAACACTTAATTATAAGACCGAGTATAAGACGCATTCCTTTAGGTTTTACTTTTGATTTTTGAGCTCGAGTCGCTTTATGGCACTTTCGTGCCACCCGTTATAAGTTGCGGCGTCATTTGACTATTTTTAAAGTGCATTATGATGCAATGAAAATTTATTATGGGTGTTTTGATGAGTTTTATAATGATTAAGACGAAGCCTTAGATATTTGAGGTCAGTTACATGACGGAGCGCGTTAATGAACCCTTTTATTTGGTCCTTTTCCGGGTCGGAATTTATTTACATTACTGCGCTATTTAATTAATTTGTTTATTGCAAATCGTATGGATTTAATATCAAATAGTTTCGATTCTCTATAATTTGATTGAGATTATTCATCAAGGCACGCGAATTTTAATTTGTGGTTTTATTTATATGGTAGTGTGACGATACACCTATCTAATACAATAAATATATTATTATTTGTATACCGGATGTCCCGTTTAAGTCTAATCGCACACACTGAATAAACCAAACACTATTCTTAGCATATATAGTATCGTAAATTTTAATCAATTTACTACAATGTTTATCGTTTAAGAGTGGTGTTTAGTATAATGTTTGCGAACTAGAGTAAAGACTAACCTAGTTTGAGTGAAATAGCCTGGAATGATTTGTTTGCGGGAATCCTTTTTGATTTGCCGGTGATGCTAACCTCACTTTTCGCGCCGGTAAAACTTTCTGTGTTTTTAGTAGAATTTTGTTTGATATATAATTGAATATGTTCGTAGACTGTTGAAACGTTTTAACACAACTCATTTTTATGCACAATTTGTATTATTTATTAAGATTTAATAGGAACACAACAACGCGACTGTCATAATTCGAAAAAACTGTCAAACTTTTATGTCACTGGTACCACATGGTGTATTGCTGGTTGCAGTACTGAAAAATTCATGTTTAATTGCGTACAAATTATTTATGCGTAATTAATTGATTTCTGCGACATATTTTTAAAGTACATAGCCTTGTTGCGGTTATCTAGATCAATTAACATTTGTTGTAAACAATTTTCTTATGCAAGTTTTTCATCTTAGGGAAATTTAGTTTTCTAATCAGTTTGACGTAAATGTCAAATTCATATTTATTGACCGAAGTAATTTAAATTGTAACATTTAAAGTCAATTAATAATTGTTTGCAGATTTAGTTATTCGTACACCATAATAAAACCACACTAGTGAGCCGCAGGGATGATAAAATTATAACGAAAACCAATTAATAAGAATACTTCCAATAAAGCATCACAACAAACCTTCCTGAAGTACCAAAAAAATAAAGAAATAACGAAGAAGCGATACTATTCCGAACAGCACAAATAATAAAAACAACAAACGCAATTGTGATAGAAAACTTCAATGTGGATTCATCTGTCTCGCAAAATAATAATCGTATAGTATATTAGTACCTTAAGACAAGACAAGACATCTGTAATACATATGGTGGTGTCTCAAGATATCATAGACATGTCGGCAATACAGAATTCAGTGACTAATAATAGTAATAGTACGTACTCTAGTGTTAGTGAATTTTATAATGGCAAGACGGTCTTTATTACCGGCGGCACTGGCTTCATGGGCAAAGTGTTGCTGGAGAAATTGCTCCGATCCAGTCCGGGAGTGGCCAAAATCTATTTACTTATTCGACCGAAAAAGGGCCAGAATGCACAGGAGCGCCTCCAACAGTTACTAGCCTCACCGGTAAGCCATCTATCGGCTCAAATTTCCTTCTAATTAATTTTTGATTGTAATAGCTGTTTGATCCGTTACGAAAAGAACGTCCAAACGATGTGAACAAAGTACTTCCGATAGAGGGCGACATAACGCAACCGGAATTGGCCATCAGTGCGAATGATCGGACCGTTTTATCGCGCACTGTTAACGTTGTCTTTCACAGTGCGGCCACTGTCAAGTTCGATGAAAAGCTCAAACTTTCCGTTACAATCAATATGCTTGGTACACAGCGATTAGTCGAATTGTGCAAGCGGATGACGCATTTAGTCGCTTTGGTAAGTAATGTAGGCAATCAGCAATACAATTTATCATTTGTCAGTTAGGCAACCAATCATACAATGCGTTTGATCGTTTTAAGGTGCACGTTTCGACCGCCTATTGCAACTGTGATCGATCAGAGGTGAAAGAGTTGGTTTATCCGCCGCCAATTAATCACGATCAGGTGACGTCACTTGTCGATGTGCTCGATGAGGATTTGGTCGATTCCATGACTGCGAAATTAGTTGGCAACCGACCGAACACCTACACGTTTACGAAAGCGTTGGCCGAAAGTTGGCTGAAAGAGAACAAGGGCGATTTGCCACTCGTTATTGTACGACCCAGTATAGTTTTAAGTAGTATTTATGGTCCATTGCCAGGCTGGGTCGATAATTGGAACGGACCGACAGGTAAATTGTCTCCTATTTCCTTGTAGATCGTTTCGTTATATTTTTGGTGGGTTTGTAGGTATTATAGCGGCGGCTGGTAAAGGCTTGTTTCGAAGTATGCTGTGTGATGCGAATAAAACGGCCGACTTGGTGCCAGTCGATATGGTTATTAATTTAATGTTAGTCTCTGCTTGGAGAATAGGTACAACGAATTCTAGGGAATTAACTGTTTACAATTGTTGTACAGGTATTTACTTGATATTTTACATTGGAAATTAATATTAATTGATTGAAATTTGATGACAGGTCAAAGAAAACCTATTAAATGGAAGGCATTTATAGAGTTATGTTTCAAATATATGCGAAAACATCCCTTCTCAGAGGTGACTTGGTATCCAGATGGTACGACGACTGCTTCGCGGACGCTGAATATGGTCAATCAATATTTGTTGCACTGGTTGCCGGCGTATGTGATGGATTCCGTTGTTTGGATGGCTGGGGGAAAACCCATGTAAGTATTGCTGGTTGCCTAGTTTGGGTAATTTTGGAAATGTTAATTTTTTTGGTGGTTTTTTTTGCAGAATGCTGAGAATACAAGACAAGTTGAGCAAGGCCGCAACATGTTTAGAGTATTTTACGACGCAAGAATGGCATTTTGATGATGAAAACGTGCGGACTTTGAGTTTGACTCTTAGCGAGCAAGATACCAAGGAATTTTGTTTCGATGTGGCCAAAATCGATTGGGAGGACTACATTGAGAATTATGTACTTGGAATTCGAAGGTTCGTGCTTTTTTTTATTAATTTTGAATTTTTTATTGCTAATTTAGGAATGTTTGTTTTAAAAGTTGGTACCTCTTTAGTATTTTGTGGTTATGTAACGTTTGTTGACACAAACGTCATTTTCATATTAAGTAGTTGATTTTTCTCGTTTAAATGTGTAATTTAGCAAGTGAAATGTAGTGAAAATGGATATTTAATGTGTTTCGCAGATTTATTTTCAAAGAAGACGCAGCTACGATACCGAAAGCGAGGACGCAAGTATCGCGCTTATATTGGGGCTATCGATGTCTTCAGGTGCTGTCGGTGATGTCAATGTGGCACTTTTTAACCCTAAAATATGCACCGCTCCGACAATTGTGGAGCAATGCATTGCGGCTTCTTATACATTTAGCGCGAATGCTGCCGTTTATATAAATGATGACGGTTTATAAAGAATTAGCAAGCAGAGCAGAAGATGAAGTGGAGCAGGAAAGAAGATAAGAAGAACCACAAAAGTAACATATTTTTCTTTTCTTTTGAGTTTCGATTCGATTTCGTTTTAGTTTTGCTTTCTTTTTTCACATACATGAATAAGTTAGTCTTTTTTGTATATATTTTAGTGATTTTTCGGTGCTTCCATCAGTTTTGTAGCTTCCGAGTTTAAGTGAAATGAAAAAAATGAGCGACGACGCACAAAATTTCCTTTGCTTAGTTTTAATATGATTATAGGGACTTTTTAGTAGGGTAGTAGAAGTTAGGACTAGTAGAGAATGATGAAAAGAGAAAACAAAAACTGCCAAATTGTTAAGTATTGTGTTTGTTTTGTTTTTTTGTTTTGAAAAAGGAAAGCAATGACTACAAAAGAGAACTAATACTAGTAATAATATTGTATTTATTGTTAATGCTTGTTTATTAGGATTTAATTTATTTGAATTAATATAAATGTGTTATGTTTTTCATATATGATTTTGTGTGTTTGTGTGTGTGTGTAGCAAATCGAAAGCTCATTCCATTTTTGCTGAATTTTTGACGCGCTCTCTTTTTCGTTCTGTCGATAAAAGAAGGAAAGAAAGCGATTTGTTGTAAAATACGAAAATAAGTGTAATGCTGCATTTAAAACTGATATTTTCTATTCCACAATCAAGTTATTGCGAAAAGAATTTTTACCAAATATACTAGTCTGTTAATCATAGATCATTTTTAAATGGGAAATGCTTTTTACAATAATTGTGTACGTACGTTTCTTATTATGTAGGGAGAATTAAATAAAAAAGAAACAATGTTCAGGTAAACACAACTATTTTAAACAAAAATAATGTACCTTATTAAATATTGTATAATGGTCGAAACACAAAATTTACCAAAAGTACTAAAAAAAAAATATTAAATTGAACAAATATATTTAGAGTTTAGGTATGAATAATTAAACAATTGAATGTAGACGTTGTTTTATCGAGAAAAAGCGTTTTGTCTTACAAATTATTGATGCTTACAAAATATCCCCAATCCACCAGTCGAGTTTAATTAAAAATGAATTGAGAAAAACATCAGCTCGGTACGAATTGTTTGTTTTTATGTAATTGTTACATAATTTTTAATTCATTCATTGTATGTTTTAAGCAAAATCAAATAAAATAGATATTGTTTAAATACTTTTAAATTAATACTTCCTAAATCAACCCTTATAGATGTATGTTGGGTTGCATAATCACACACTCGAATTCAGTCCCAAATTGTTTATTTAAATATTTAACAACGTATGATTCCAACATTTACATATTAATAGAAACGGTACAAATAATAAATGCACAAACAATAAAACCAATCCAATTTCATTTACCAAGACGTCTAAATAAGTAATCTACTTGTAAGTATTATACTGTTGCAGCAACGCTTTCACTTCCAAATCGACTTTATCATCCTAAAAACAAGCAATTAAACAATAATACAAACACCACACTCAAATACTCACAATACTGTTTTGTTCACTTGTTGCAGCCGCTTTCTCTAGCCACTCAACCGCCTCCTTATACTCCTCCAACGCCACCTTACATTTCGCAATCATCAACCTATTATCCTTCCATTCAAAACCCGCCAGTCGTTCGGCTTCCAGGAAATGCTCCAACGCCTCCTCATACGTCGCTTGCGGCAAGTCGCCGAAAAAGGCCGCAGCCACTTTACGCTCGTACCATTTCAAGCCGCTAATTTCGAACGCAAAGCGACCCAGCATATGATGCAAACTTGCATCCTCTGGACGAAGTTTAATAGCGATGTCCACGTGTTCTTTGAATAAGCTACCGTCGCTTATTTTATCTTTGGTTGATTGGAAATCGGCGCGCGAGCCGATTAGGATGGCGAACCATTTGTGGGAGTCTGCACAGTTCGGCTGGATGGCGATTGCCTGTTCGCATGCCTTTAGACCTGGAATTGGTGAGTTATTTATCAATTTATAAATTTCCTTGAGGATAAATTTACCTTTGACTACATGCTCTAGTAGAACTTCCTTGTCAGTGTACTTTTCGCCGATTTTGTGGTGCGCTTTGCCAATTCGCCACAATAGTTCCGCGTTTTCCGGATGCCCGATACACAAATCAGTCAATTTTTCAAGCACCGCCTCTTGTTCGGCCAAGTTGCCTTCATTTAGTTTGTGGTCAATTTCTTGTAAAGTAGCCTCTAGATTCGTGTTGTCCACTTCATCGTCGCTTACATCGTAGAATTCTAGATCGGAACTGTCTAAATTAGTGGCGCTTAAGTAGTCTTCATTAGTTGTCGTGGATGTATTTGTTTTTGATCGTACTCTAGCTGTTTTGTTAGACCTGCAATTAATTATTGATTAATGCGCTAGATAAGGGCAATTACTTACTTTTTATTTAATAGGGCTAATGAACGCAATTCCTTTTTCACGGTGATTAGTTCTTCGTCCAAACGGGCTAGTTCTGTATCCAATCGGTGTTTATTTCGTTTTTCTTCAAAGTATTTTTCGGCAATGTACATACCAGCTGCGCCTACCACTCCGATTACTATAGCACCTAGGAATGTGTACACGTTGTTGTTATTATTAATCATTGCAGGTTGTTTAATCAAATTTTAATGTAGGTCTAAGGTTCAAACATGTTTAACAACTGAGGGGTTATGTTTTTTTTTGACAGCTGTCAGATTTTGCAAGAGAGAGACAGAAGTACCAACTTAACTATTTATTGAAATAGGTACATTTTATTATAATTATAAGGTAATTCAAATGAAAACTACTTTTTGCCTCCTAAAATTAATAATTAATTAGTAATAATGCAATTAATGTGGTATCGTATACCTTTTTTGCCCCCTTTCGGTTGTGGTGTGTCTTTTGCGCCCCCTTTCGGCGGTTCTGTAGTTTTCGTATTTGCCGAAGCGCTCTTTTTCTGCAATCATTAATTGTTATCTAATTGTTTATTAATAGCTTGATGATTACCTCAGTAGTATTAGTTTGAGTTTGAGCTTTGCCACCTTTGCCTTTACCCATATTGTTGAACGAAAATACTGCAGCAATGAAATTTAAAACCAACTTTGACTTTGGATTCACTTGTGAATAACAAAACAACTTGAAACCAAGATATTTATAAGAAATTGGCATCGACGTTTGTAATTTGAAAAATGTGCTAATTATAGAACGTACTCGGGTTGATTTGGCGCCCTCAAATGCTAGTGGAAAGCGTCTTTAGGGGTGTAGCATCTTGTTATGGTGGCTAACCTGGTGCGCGTCTGTGTATTTTTGACAGTGTTGACGTTTGGTGGTTCTTGTTGCAGTATTTATCAAGTGAATTAATGTAATTGTGCGTTAATTAATCAACAGTCACACAGTAGCAATACATTATTGAAATGTCGGATTCAGAAGCAAGCAACTTTTCCGATAACGAAGAAGGTTCCAATGCGGGCTCCGTGCGATCCAGATCGCGTAGCTCCAGAGGAAGTGTCCGCAGTCGCTCTGCATCCCGCTCCAGATCACGTTCCCGATCGCGATCACGCTCCGGCAGCCGTTCTGGGTAAGTTTCAATTGCATCTATTAACACAGAAATGTTATAACATATTGCGTTGTAGTTCGGAGGCGAGAGAAGCATCGGGGCCGGAAGATGTCGCTGAAGAAGAGGAGCCGGAAGGTGATAGTCTGCATTCGGGCGATGAATATGATAGTGAGGAGGATAGTGACGGCGGACGGGCCAAGAAACGAAAAAAGAACAAGGATCGCTATGGCGGGTTCATCATTGATGAGGCCGAAGTGGATGACGAAGTCGAGGATGAGGACGAGTGGGAAGATGGGGCCCAGGAAATAGGAATCGTGCCGAATGAGGTCGATGAGTTTGGGCCTACGGCCCGGGATATTGAGGGGCGGCGGCGGGGCACGAATCTTTGGGAGTAAGGACGATTGTCGCTAATTAAGGCACATTTTAATTTTGTTTGTTTGTTATAGCGCTCAAAAGGAGCACGAGATTGAAGAATACTTGCGGAAGAAGTACGCCGATGACAGTGTGGCCGCGAAACACTTCGGAGATGGTGGTGAAGAGATGTCCGATGAAATCACTCAGCAAACTTTACTGCCCGGCGTTAAGTAAGTTTACTTTTTAATTATTTTTTTGGTAATTAATTGATTGTTAATTAGGGATCCGAATTTGTGGATGGTTAAGTGTCGTATCGGTGAGGAAAAGGCGACGTGTTTATTGCTGATGCGTAAATTCCTGGCTTATCAGAACACGAACGAGCCGTTGCAAGTGAAGTCGGTGGTGGCACCTGAAGGGGTCAAAGGTTACATTTATATAGAAGCGTATAAGCAGCCGCACGTTAAGGCAGCGATTGAAAATGTTGGTAATTTGCGTATGGGTATTTGGAAGCAGCAAATGGTGCCTATTAAAGAAATGACGGACGTGTTGCGGGTTGTGAAAGAACAAACTGGTAATTAACCAGACAATTCGAGTTATTAGGGCGTTGTTAATTTTGTTGGGCGTTTCTAGGATTGAAATCGAAGCAATGGGTGCGGCTGAAGCGGGGATTGTACCGCGATGATATTGCGCAAGTGGATTACTTCGATATGGCTCAGAACCAAGTTCATCTTAAGTTATTGCCTCGAATTGACTACACTAGACTGCGGGGAGCACTTAGGACGACTCAATCGGAGTCCGAAGCTGAGAAACGCAAGAAGAAACGCCGCCCGCCAAGCAAACCATTCGATCCGGAAGCAATTCGATCCATCGGAGGTGAAGTGACTTCCGATGGTGATTTTCTAATATTCGAAGGTAACAGATACTCGCGTAAAGGTTTCCTTTACAAGAACTTCACACTGAGCGCTGTAATTGTGGATGGCGTTAAACCGACTTTGGCCGAGTTGGAGCGCTTTGAGGAGCAGCCCGAAGGAATTGATTTGGAGCTGCCTACAGAGAAAGAGGATAAAGCGGTGACACATTCGTTTAGTGCCGGCGATAATGTGGAAGTGGCTGAAGGCGAGTTGATCAACTTGCAGGTAATTAATTAACAATGTTTAAACTACTTAAGTCACTAATGGTAATTATTCTAGGGCCGCATTATAAGCATAGATGGCGCTTTGATCACCATAATGCCGAAGCACGAAGACCTAAAAGACCCGCTTGTGTTCCAAGCCTCCGAATTGCGTAAATATTTCAAAATGGGAGATCACGTTAAAGTGTTGGCAGGTCGTTATGAGGGCGATACGGGATTGGTTGTACGCGTGGAGCAGAATCGTGTGGTTTTAATTAGTGATTTGACAATGCATGAGATGGAAATATTGCCCAAGGATTTGCAGCTTTGTACCGATATGGCAAGTGGCGTGGATTCGTTGGGGAAGTTCGAATGGGGCGATTTGGTTAATTTGGACGCGGAGACTGTTGGAGTGATTGTACGATTGGAAAGGGAGAATTTCCATGTTTTGAATATGCATAGTAAGTTTATTACTTGATTTTAATTAAGTATATTGCTTTAATTTGTTTGTTTCGTAGATAAAGTAGTTGAATGTCGCCCAGGCTCGTTGCAAAAACGTAGATTGAACAGATTTACCGCCGCGCTCGATTCGTTTCGGAATAATTTGCATCGCAAGGACATGGTTAAAGTCATAGATGGCGCTCATAACGGTTTCTCCGGCGAGATTAAACATCTGTACAGGAATTTCGCCTTTTTGCATTCCGTACAGTTTCTGCAAAACGGCGGTATATTCGTTTGCAAAACGAAACATTTACAACTAGCCGGGGGTAGCAAGAGTGTAACCAACGCGGATCTTTCGACTGGAATGGAATTTATGTCGCCTAGGCGCAGTTCGCCTATGCATCCATCTAGCGGTGGACATGGTAAGCTATCTCACTCTATTAAACAAAAAGTACAAACATTCTTTCATAGATGGCATGGGAGTCGGTGGTGGCGGAGGAGGAGGAGGGGGAGGAGGCTTTAGCGGCCCACGAGGTGGTGGAGCCGGAAGAGGCCGAGTAACACGCGATCGCGACATAATCGGCACCACTATAAAAATCACGCGTGGTCCCTACAAAGGCAACATTGGCATAGTGAAAGACGCAACGTCTTCAACAGCTCGTATCGAGCTCCACACTTCCTGTCAAACCATCTCGGTCGACAAGAAGAATATCGCAGATGTCGGAGCACCGACTAAAGATGGCAGTGCGTCGAGCTACTCGCGTACACCTGCCTACGGAGGCAATCAAACTCCGTTATATCGCGACACTGGTAATAAAACGCCGATGTGCGAGTCTGGATCCAGGACCCCGTTGCATTATGGCTCGATGACGCCGATACACGATGGTTCCCGAACGCCGAATGCCAGTTCTGAGTGGGATCCGTCCGTTTCGAATACTTATCCGTCGCCTGGGTACAGTCCGAATACGCCTGGCTATCCGATGAATGGATCGTTTACGCCGCAAACGCCGGGCACCATGTATGAGTCGACATATAGTCCGTATCAGGCGAGTCCTGGTTTTCAGAGTGCGATGTCCACGCCGAGTCCCGCGACTGGGTATGGGCAATCGCCTGCTAGTAATAATCCGTATAATACGCCCAGTTCGGGATACAGTCCGAATATGCCGTACAATCCGCAAACGCCTGGAGCAGGTTTGGATGTGATGCCGCCGATGACTGACTGGCATACCGTGGATATTGAAGTGCGGATTAGGGACTCTCATGACGATGTTGGATTGGCCGGGCAGACGGGGGTGATTAGGAGTATTTCCGGGGCGATGTGTTCGGTGTTTTTGCCGGAAGAGGATCGTGTGGTGACCATTATGTCCGACCATTTGGATCCGGTGAGGCCGCAACGAGGAGATATGGTTAAGGTGAGTTTTGAGTTTGATTGGAGAGCTTGGGGATGATTTGTGTGTGTTTAGATTATTATAGGGGAGGAAAGGGAGTCGACTGGTGAACTGTTATCGATCGATGCGCTGGAAGGGGTGGTTAGTATGAAGAATCATACGATTAGCATGTTGCCATTGATGAGTCTGTGCAAGATGCATCGGCCGGATCACTAGAAGATTAGATGACTAGATTTTAAAGCTTAATGGCATATTGGCTTTCCATAATCTTTTGTGTAACACATCGATAATTATTAAAAGAAATATAATTATGATTTAAAGCAATGCGTGTTTTAGTGACCTTTTGGCTTAGTATTAAGATAGCGTCCGACCTTATCAATTTAAAACAAAGGAGTCTTATAATAAAATAAATCCATTTGTAAACAATAGACACAAGTTTAGTGGGTCGCCAAAAGATGGTGCACCTTTAATTAACAACCAAGGCCAATGTCATGGAAATAAATTACTATTTTATTATAAAATAAAAACATGACAATCTACTTTTCTTAATCAAATAAATAATTTCTACGAAATATCTTGCAATTAAAAAAAGGAACCACTAAACTAATATTGACCAATAAAGTAAATAAATGTGTACATCCAGTAATCTTAATCAATATGATTCTACTTAAGTCCATCCAAAAAAGCAGTGCATGAACGAACGCACTGCTCGTAGCATTTCTCAAAACCCTCCACGCCTGAATCCTGTTACAAAAACCACCCTAAATGTAACAAAAAAAACAATCCCTTCCCCAAACTTACATAATACGGATCCCTAATAATCCTGTCGCCTTCCGGATCAAAATCGCCCAACAGCAGGATCTGCGCTTTGGCCCCATCCGGCAAACATTTCCTCAAATTCGTGATATTATTCTCATCCATGCCGAAAATATAGTCGAATTCCAGATAATCCTGTGGCTCAATCTGGAATTAACACAAATAATTTTTTATGGATCAATATTATTAACAAATGTACGTCTCAAGTACTAAATAATATCATAAAGATAAGTAAATTGCTAACGACTGTTCTATAAAAATAAACTACTTGAAAGCCGGTTTAATCAGTAAAAAGCCATGCTCCAATTAACAGCGATAGTAATTTGGGGTTTTTTAATCGTAGCTGGCTTTGCTAGTGAAAAACCTAATATTGTTATAATACTAGGCGACGATATTGTAAGTAATAATTAATTAATTACCCTCAAAACTAATTACAATTTAAAAAAGGGATGGAATGATTTCGGATTTCACGGATCAAACCAAATTCCAACCCCCAACATTGACGCTTTGGGGTACAATGGAATTATTCTCAACAAATACTACACGCAGCATATTTGCTCGCCCTCTAGAGCCGCCCTTCTAACCGGAAACTACCCCATTCGATCCGGTAATTCCCCGAATATTTCCTATTACATTATATTACCTCAAAAATTACAGCAATGCAAGGAATACCATTATCTGCTGGCGAAAATCGTTCGCTACCCCTTGACATGCCTCTTTTGCCTGAACGCCTAAAAGAATTAGGGTATGCCACAAGTTTAGTCGGAAAATGGCACTTGGGCTACGCGTACAAACATGTTAGTCCAACAGGAAGAGGCTTTGACTCGCATTTCGGATATTGGAACGGCTATTGCGGCTACTTTGACTACTTTTTAAAGCAAGAAATGAAGCCACCCCAAGCTGTAAGTGTCACTTTACCTACCTACCGCCATTTTGGAATGCTAATCAAATTCCAAAATGGCGTTCAGTCGGTAAGGCAGATTTCTATAATTACAGCCGTTGGACGGATTCGACTTACATTTCAATTTCGAGCCCCAATGGGGCCTGCAGGGTAGATACGCGACGGAATTGTTCACTGAAAAGGCCTTAGAAGTGATTGAGGAACATAATACAACAAAGCCGCTGTTTTTGTTTCTCAGCCATTTGGCGGCGCATACGGGAAAAGATGGCGTCGAGCTTGGCGTGCCTGATCTCAATCAAACTAACGCTAAATATGGTTATATTAGTGAGCCAGAACGGCGAAAATATGCCGGTATGTGTTAATTTTAATGCCAATTAACTAATTTACTAGAAATTTGATTAATTACTCTACGGGCAAAACAAGTACTAAACATGTATGCTTGGTTGCCTACCTCCTACATTAATATATGAATTTAATTAATTAAACACTAATTAATAGTTGTTTAAAACTTTCAGACATCGTCAATATAATGGATGCTTCGGTAGGAAGCGTCATGAAAAAATTATCAGACAAAAACATGCTAGAAAATTCAATAATCTTATTTTTCTCCGACAATGGAGCCCAATCTGAAGGAATGTACCAAAATTACGGATCAAACTGGCCGTTTAGAGGGGTAAATTTATAAACCTTAAAATCAACAATCTAATCTCAAATTACAGTTAAAATTAACACTATACGAAGGAGGTCTACGAGGCTCCGCTGCAATTTGGAGCCCACTATTCCAAAAGCGCGGATATATTAACCAGGAACTATTCCACATCACCGATTGGTTGCCCACATTTTATGCTGCTGCAGGTAATTTATATTTAAACAAAATTTTGCAAATAAACAATTAATTTAATTAAAGGCGGCGATGTGAACAAGCTGGGAAAACTAGACGGCATCAATCAATGGCCAACATTACTTAACAACACCAAAACCAATCGATCTGAAATATTATTGAACATAAACGAAGTGGACCACCATTCGGCGTTGCTAGCACAAAATGGCCGCTACAAATTACTGAACGGAAGTTTCGAGAACGGTATTTACGATGGTTACTATGGCGATTCCGGACGCAATGTAGGAACGCCACCTTACGACATAAATGGTATACTAACTAGCGAAACGAACAATGCGATACAAAAACTGCAGAACTGCACACAATTGAAGCCAGAAAATATTAATGCGATACGATCTGCTCTAGAAATCGGCGATTGTCGCCCTAAAATCGCATCAACTGTGCTTGATTGCAGTAATTTCTGCTTGTTTGATTTGCAGAATGATCCCTGCGAAACTACGAACATAATAAATAACGAGCCAGAGCTTGCTACACAGTTAAAGCGCGACATGAATCAGTATTCAAAGGTACTAGTACCCCAAGGAAATCGGCAAGTGGATCTAAATGCTGATCCTAAGTTACATAATAATACTTGGACGAATTGGTTGGACTTAGATAAGACTGTTATTAGCGTTTAGAAAAGTTTGTTACCTGTCGTGCTCTGCTTTCGTATTGTATGTTGTGTTTCTTCAATGTAGCTCTAGCTCTGGAATCTGATTTGCTTCCCGAATGCCAGCCACCCAAACCGGCACTATCCACTCGCCATTCATTTGCAATGCCTCGCTGTTGCACCAATTGCGTGAAAACTGCATCTGCGATTGGCGATCTGCAAATGTTTCCTAAGAGCAACAACACATTTGTATTTTAATCACTTGTATGAAAAATTAACATGTAATTTATTGAATGTATTCAGATATGCGATTGAATATATTTTATTGTTTATTAACATGGTTAAAGCTTACCTAAGCAAACAAATAATGCTCCTTTTTGTTGTGACATTGTGCTGTTTAAATTGTAAGGTTATGTTACGTGACAGCTGCCAAAAACCAATACTACCACTGCAAAATGATAAACTACCCCAGTTTCCGTACAAAATGGAAACCGGAGTTCAAGCTTTAGACACAAGATGGCACCACCATTTTAAAGCGCGAAACTTATGAAAATAACTATTTATTAAAAATTAGAACAATATAAACCAAATTAATAATTAAACGTACTTATAATTAATCCTGATTATCGGTAGTTTGGAAATGATCCTCATCAATCGTAGCAAAAATGTGACCTTCGCCCACCAAAGTCTCAAGAGTATTGCTAAAAAATCACAAAATTAATACAAAACACTAATAAAACCTCAAAATACGTACTCGACATCGTTTGAACTATACCCTGGAAACTTGTTCTTAATCTGATCACGAGAGGGCCCAATTTTGCCTTTAAAACTTCGTACAAACTCAGTCACCTTTTCTTGGAGCGCAGTGAACACTGGAGCTCTTCCGCGATTATCATCGTGCATGAAACTCATGGATCGCGCTAAGTCCGAACCAGGATTATTCGATATCATGTTCTGCATCTCCTATATAAACAATTAACCAAATTATTACCGGTAATTAATTTAAATTGCATGAACAGTACCGATTCTTCGTTCTCCAATCGCTTCTCCGCCGCCAACCGGACAAACAGCACCTGCAAGCGATGATTGACAATCACATCCAAATCATCAACCGGCACCATCTTCATTATCATAATAAACTGCTCATCTTGCGGCTTGCGGTACTTCCCATGCACGTGAACATAAGATCCTTCCTTAACGCACGGAATCTTCTTCTTGTCTTTCTTATCAGTCTCGTCTAGCCACCAAATTGCTCGCATACTCCCTGAATGGTCGCTGATAGTGTACGCGATTCGTGTTGAGTGGATTTCCACCTTCTGCAGTATCGCCATTATGCTCACCTATTTCAAAGTGTTTTATTAATTGATTGAGTGCGGTTTCAGTGCGATTTACTTACAATGCTGACTTCACGTCCGAAATAGTACAGTTCCGGCTTATCTCCGGTGACGGAAAGCACATGACGGATGAAAAGGGGCACACAAGCCGTTTGTTTCTCTTCACTCGGTGCTTGAGTTTGGGCTTGGGTATCATTCATGGTGTCGTTTGCGTTACCATGTTGGGCGTCTCTACCAAACATTGCTGAGTAGTCGTCGTCCATTGTGTTGATTTGGATTTCTTTAGCAAAATTATAAAGAGGTTCCCGCTTGTATTAAGTTTTGTGAGGTTAGATTTCAAGTAGCTTTTGTAGTTCTAAAATAAGCCGTTGTAATTGCGCGCACGCTTACGTCATTAATCAAAAACCAACTATATTATCTATTTCTATAAAGCTAGATGCAAATATAAATTCGTTGTTAGAAATAATTATCTATTGTAAAAGACGTACTACCTGATAAACAAATTCTTTAGTTATTGACAACAAGTAATAAATAAAGGGTTTTCGCGATTGTGATTGGTTGCACTTTTGAATAGCGCAGTAGTCTGTCGACAATCGATTGTTTTGTGTCACAACAACAAGAAAAAAATAAACGCAGTCGATTCAATTCGAAAGCAAGTGAAATTTCCAGTGAAACATGAAGTTCCAATACAAAGAAGAACATCCATTCGAGAAAAGAAAGACTGAAGGCGAGAAGATCAGAAGGAAGTACCCCGACCGTGTACCAGTAAGTATATTGAATTGCAAATTGGCAAACAAAGAAATGACGTTCTAGTTTGCCTTCCCAAAAAAAATAAGGCTAGCAAACTATGAGCAAATAGATCATTTCTACTTGCAAATAGTTTTTAGCTTAGTGCAGATTGCGAGAGTGTTGCAATCGTTTGCAATAATTCTTCTACGTTGTTGCATTGAAAATGGCTGCCGCAAGGTCACTCGATATTTACATCAAACAAAAATTTCGAAACAAAAGCAAGTTGCTAATGATTCATTTGTTATTTAGGTGATTGTTGAGAAGGCCCCGAAAGCACGTATTGGGGACGTCGATAAGAAGAAGTATCTGGTGCCATCCGATTTGACTGTCGGTCAATTTTACTTCCTGATTAGGAAGCGCATTCATTTGCGACCAGAAGATGCGCTATTCTTCTTTGTAAACAACGTAATTCCTCCTACTTCTGCTACCATGGGCTCGCTCTACCAGGTATTTGCTTGCGATTGATAACCAGGTGAGGAGAATTAATGATTTGTTTTGTAGGAGCACCATGAGGAGGACTTCTTCTTATACATAGCTTATTCCGATGAAAATGTCTATGGTAAACTATAGATTAACTACTGGTAATTCTAATTTAACATATAATTATAATTGATTATTTTTATAACATGTAATATCAGAATTATATGTAATACACGATTTGAATTTATGTTTTTAATTTTTAAGTATTCGGATCCATAATAGAGATCTGGATTTACGTTTAATTCGAATTTTTGGGTTTTGACAGAGGTGATTTATGTTCTAGTTATTAGTGCTTAGACTATGTGCACATTAAACAAGTTGAATTTCTAAATAATTGGCATTGCAGGTGCATAAATGCGTATTTATGGATCTGAAATACAATTGTTTGTTGTAGGCTGTAAAAAAATATATTAAATGTAACAAAAAAATTATAATAAATATTCAGAAACCAACTATAGCCTTTTCGTTCTAATAAATAACTATTCAATAACTAATTCAAATAGTTAACGTAAGAATAGTTACTCTTAGAAACTGTTTACTACAAAAGCACGTGGTGTGTATCACTGGTTGCCTATCTACCGAGGCTCTATATAAATTAACATTTACGTGTATTGTCAATATTAAAGCAAGTTCGCTCTAGTCTTTACATTAACTGTGCCAAATTAGTGTATTAATTAATAGAAAACTAATTATTATATAACAAAATTGAACGATTAAAGTGGTGACGTTCTGCGCAATCTATTTTTAACCTTTGCGCACAAGGGAAGTACCTTGAGAGTTGTTTCAATTCTGTTTCTGGCTGACCATGTTGGGTGCCGTAGCAAGAGCAAGTTCCAGCCTTTTGGCTGGCAAAACAGTTGAAAAAGTTGGTGTTGAATCTTTGAAAATCGCTGCCGTATACAATGCATCCAGTAAGTAGTCAAAATTTGATCAAAATCCGACAATTTTCATGCGAAAACTTTGCAACCGGTTCAACGTCAAAATGGTTACATAAGCAGTTCTTTCAATTGCTATTAAGAAACCAAGTTCTTGATTTCTAGTATGATTAATGATACGAGAATATCGTTTAGCTTAGTATTCTGCTGTAAAATTTTCGGACTTTGATGCAGTTTCGTTTAGAAGTTACATAATCGATGATCGTTCGCCATTTTGAACTTACATAAATCAAATAAACGTGATTGAACCAATTTGTCTGATAAACGCTGCACTAGATCACTACAACTGTATCTCTTTGTGTTTTTAATTTATATGGTTAACACGCGATACATGATTTTGCTTTGGTGCAGCTTGTGGGAATCTGACTAAATCTAACCTTACTTTTTAGGTCGAGGATACGCTGCCAAAGCTGCTGCTGGCATCGCCACTGGTAAAGTAGTCGCCGTTATTGGTGCCGTCGTCGATGTCCAATTCGATGACAATCTACCACCCATCCTCAATGCGTTGGAAGTCGAAAACCGCACTCCAAGGCTGGTCCTCGAAGTAAGCATATTTAATTAATTTTGTGGTTAAAAATGGCGCTAAATTCAAATAATTCTCTACTTAGATCGCCCAGCATTTGGGAGAAAACACTGTCCGTACCATCGCTATGGATGGTACCGAAGGTTTGGTGCGTGGCCAAAAAGTGAACGACACTGGCTACCCAATTCGTATTCCAGTCGGCGCTGAAACTCTAGGCCGCATTATGAACGTAATTGGTGAGCCAATCGACGAAAGGGGTCCCATTCCCAGCGAAAAAGTCGCCTCAATCCACGCTGAAGCACCCGAGTTCGTGGAGATGAGCGTCGAACAAGAGATTCTCGTCACCGGCATCAAGGTTGTCGACTTGTTGGCCCCATACGCCAAGGGAGGTAAAATCGGCCTGTTCGGCGGTGCTGGAGTCGGCAAAACTGTACTCATCATGGAACTGATTAACAACGTCGCTAAAGCTCATGGTGGTTACTCCGTCTTCGCCGGTGTCGGCGAACGTACCCGTGAAGGTAACGACTTGTACCACGAGATGATTGAGTCCGGTGTCATCTCCTTGAAAGACAAAACCTCAAAAGTCGCTCTAGTCTACGGCCAGATGAACGAACCTCCAGGCGCACGTGCTCGTGTCGCTTTAACCGGTCTCACTGTCGCCGAATACTTCCGAGATCAAGAAGGTCAAGACGTATTGCTTTTCATCGACAACATTTTCCGTTTCACTCAAGCCGGTTCCGAAGTGTCCGCTCTATTAGGTCGTATTCCATCAGCTGTCGGTTACCAGCCCACTTTGGCCACTGACATGGGTACCATGCAGGAGCGAATCACCACCACCAAGAAGGGATCCATTACATCTGTGCAAGCCATTTACGTGCCTGCTGACGATTTGACTGATCCAGCTCCCGCTACCACTTTCGCCCATTTGGACGCCACCACTGTGTTGTCGCGTGCTATTGCCGAGTTGGGTATCTATCCAGCTGTCGATCCTTTGGATTCCACGTCGCGTATCATGGACCCGAATATTATTGGAGAGGAGCATTACAATGTCGCTCGTGATGTCCAGAAGATTTTGCAAGATTACAAGTCGTTGCAGGATATTATTGCCATCTTGGGTATGGATGAATTGTCTGAAGATGATAAGTTGACGGTGTCGAGAGCCAGAAAGATCCAGCGTTTCTTGTCGCAACCTTTCCAAGTTGCTGAGGTGTTCACCGGTCATGCTGGCAAATTGGTGCCACTTGCGGAAACAATTAAAGTGAGTAGCGCTTATTAAAATAGTTATTATGATTTAACGCGTGTTTTTGTGATTTCGCAGGGATTCCAAAAGATTCTAGCTGGCGATTACGATCATTTGCCCGAAGTTGCGTTCTACATGGTTGGACCTATTGAGGAAGTTGTAGCTAAGGCAGAAACTCTAGCCCAATCGACTTAAGTGAGCTATTTTCGATTAATTTAATTATTGTCCATCAATGCGAAAATTCATTAAGATCAATCAGCTTTAGAAAAAAGAGAGTACACCGTTTTTTTTTTATATAAAATATTCTACCTATATACTTTGTCAAGAATTGCAATAAGGTGTAATTGTTGTATTTACTTTTAATTTAAAAAATAGATTGTTATCTGGTAACACTGCTTTATTTACCTAATTAACGAACAATACCAATTACGCAAATTTACCTCTAGCTTTGAGCTTAGTATGAAACGTTTTGAATTTATTCGGCTGTCCAATATTTGCCAGATTTAAATTCTCCCGCCATTCGGACTCTAAACGCATCCAAATGCCGCCTTGGCACGATGCAGTCCTTGACAATCCTTTCTGTCGCTGATGCATTGCCTCCGAAATGGCCGTTTTCTTCGTTAAAATGGCCGACATTTCTTTCACCGCTTTCTCCTCATACGCTCTCTGAATATCCTGGTTACTTCTAGCCGACAAATTCTGCTGCCACAACTTATTAGCAATCGACTTGTAACGTTTCTTCTTCGACGGCAACTTCTACATAATTATTTAATTTAACATGAGTAAAACCAAGTATTGCTGGTTGCCAACCTTGACAACAATCGGATTAGGAGTACTCTCCACACTGCGCTCCGCGCTACTACTCGAACTACTAGTACTGCTACTACTCGAATCCTCCTCACTACACTCCTCCGAACTCTCCTCACTGACCACAACCTCTTCAACCACCTCTTCCTTCGTCCCAGCCCGACTAGCAAAGCCACTCAACAGCCCCAACTTGGGCCGCGGCGGAATCAACTCCAAACCATCCCACCAAAACGACTCCTTACACACAAACTTCTTATCCGATACGTTCGGATCTAAAACAAACATTTTAAAATTAAATTACACAAATATTAGTACCACCTCGCGCCACCAGTCGCGTAAGCGTTTCCGGAAACAACAACTGCGCCGGCTCCTCTTCAATCAAATGCCTGTACTCCTCCAACATGGCCACCACGGCACAATCGCGTACATCCTCCAAATTGGCGACCACATGTTGGCGAAATTGGCAACCTGAATAGTTGTCCAACAATTGAAAGCGATAAGCGCGTTCGCCGCAACACGGATAGCGGCCAATCGGCAACGGTGCCTTTTGCGCGTCCAGCGTGAAGAATTGCGGCGTGTCTGGATGGTAGCGACACCAAGCGATTTGGTTCGACGGGAAAAAACGCTTGCAAACGGAACAGTAGAGGAAATGTGCGTCGCCCCACAATCGCCAATAAACTTTCCGCCAAGTGCGCAACGACTTATGCAGCTTTAAAATGTACTCGTTGATGTTCCAAGTCGGATCGCGAACGTGCAAGCTGATAATTGATCCGTCCGTTTGTAGACGCATGCAAGACGGGACGCATGGGATTTTTAAAGCAACGCTCGGGTTGATTAGTTGCTGGCATTTCTCGCAACGCGATACTTGCGCTAAGGAGTTCCAATGGCCGCGTACGCTTTCCGCTTCCGGTTCCGCCAGCGACATTATTAGTTTCGAAAACAACCGCGACTGGATTTTGTCTTTGCGATCTTTGATGGATTCGATTTCGCTGTTGGTATACATGGCTGCCAACCTAAAAATAAAATGACAGTCAAAATTAAATTAATAGCTAGTTAAATTTACCTTGTCAGCACTAGATCATTCAAACACGACAAATTAGTGGAAGTTTTGAGTATTTCGTTCATGCGTTCATGACAAAACAGCAAACAATCATTCAACAGCGGCTCCATTTGCAAAAACGCAGCGGAAACTAAAATGGGGATGACGCATTGTGGGTCCAATTGGGGCCAGTCTTCTTCAAGAAGGCTTTCCTTCTTCACCCATTGCATCAACCATTCGAATATTCCAATGTCGCAATGAACGGAAATGTCCATGTCTTCCAAACGCTGTCCTAAAGTAACTTCCGCGAAATATCCCATTTTTTCCACTAATAATAATTGATTGCAGACGAAGTTCTTTTTCATATTTTTTACCTCGTCGCAAACGTGGATTTCTACTTCTGAGCTAAAAAAAAATTCCAAAATTGGATTTGTACGTGACCAGCAATACATTTACTTACTCCGTTTTGGAAATGTGATTTTTGGAGGAATTGCTTGCAACTTGGTCGATTGATTTGGTCTTTTTTACAGCTTTATCACTGCTGCAAGCAGTTATTTGGCTCAATATCGAACTCTTTTCTATAAATAATAAATTAATCAATTAATTAAATTAATTTTATTAAGTTGGTTACCTGATATTTTGACAGATTTCTTGCTGCTTGCAGCGGAGGCATTTTGCACTAAATACGGCAAAACCGAATCCAATAGTCCTTCGTTTAAGACTTCGCTGAGTTTTCGTTTGATTGGATCTGGTTCACTGTTCACTAAAGCTGCGGAACTCTTCTTCTTAGCGCATTCTAAATTAAAATACCAATTAACTCCTGCTAATTAGTATCCAATAGCTTTACCTAGAGCTGGAATCTCATTAACAGTTTGCGAAGCAGTACTTTTATGCTTTTGCAATAAATTATTCTCCTTCTGCTTCAACCAATTCACAGCTTCCGTCATTCCACCAGCCAAAAGAACACCTTCCACTGTATCTTGCACCTGCCACAAGAATAGTTATGCTAAAGTAATTAATTATTAATTCAATTAGCACCTGATAGGCCGTTTTGAGGAAATTTAAGAAGTCTTTGATAGAAATTTGCGCATAACTGGGTCTATTACTTAAAGTGGAGCTGGTGGTGGTAGGCCTTTGAGCATCTGCAAGTATTGTTTGCGAATCCATTATTGAAATTATTTAATACACTTTTGTTTGCTATAGAATTAGAATATACTAGCAATTTTCACGTCAAATTATTGATCAAACTATTTGTACAATTCAAAACTCAAATTATCAATGACTTTTGGAGTACCAACTCGATAATCAAAATTCCCTAGTTACATCCCAGAGGAGTTATTTAATTAAAGTTTAATTGTCTGGTTTATTTAATACACAACAAATTAATTGTAACAATTAAAACAATTAATAATAGCAATGCACAATGAATGCAATAATTTAATTAATTAATCCTAAATTGTAAACAAAAGTTATGCAACCAACAATACATTTAAATTGTTACATAATTTGCCGTCATATGGTGTTGCTTTATGACACATCGTCTTTTAATGGCTTCCACCAGGGAATCTCCAGATGATGATGGTTATAAAAGATTTACAGAAGACATACACAATGTTTCCTATGGCTCGAACAATGCCAGTAAGTATTATTTACAATCCTTTATCAGCACATGATATGATAAGATAACCTTACACTTTTTTGTCAACCAAATATAATCCAAATATTTACATTACGTTGTTTACACATTATAATTAAGCATATGCATTAATTAACAATTAAACCAATAGCATGTTCCTATGTGAGTCCAATTAATTTATGCATAATTGCTTTAATATATCAATTTCCCTTGCATAAGCAATAATTATTGCAGTTTCGGTATACTATATTAATATTGTAGATCCAATGGATGAAATGGGGAGCAGATCGAGCCTTAGTCGCGATAATAACGCGGAGATCGACCATTGGGAAATGAATTTCCACGAAGCTGCGATTTTTCTCGAGGTAAATATAAAAAAATAACACTAGATGGCGCTAATAATTGCTAATTTATTATAGGAAGGCGAAAACAATGAGAAATTCGATTCGCACCCACGACATCCATCAGCTCTACCCGCTTATCTTCTAGTGCACAACTCTTGGTACTATGGCTTGGACTTGGCATTCTCAATCATCTTGCTTTTATTAGCTCTAGTCGAAAGTCCTTCAGTGGGTTCGTTCGAGCTACCAGTTGGAGTGCACGGCACTCTAGAGCTGGTAGCTTTAGGTGTAATTGGCATAGAATTGGCGCTTAAGCTTAGATGGATTGGCTGGACCACGATACTTAAGCACAAACGCACCATGGTCAAGGTAAACCCTCCAAATTGTACTTAAATAATTTAATTGTACTGATTTTGTAGTGTATTACCTTATCGATCATGGTAATGGAAGCCATCACGATCCTGATTCGGCAATCATCGCATTTCCGAGTGACTCGTGCGTTGCGTCCGATTTTCCTGGTGGATACACGCGCATGCGGGGCAGTACGCCGATACATTCGACAAATATTACAATCGCTGCCGCCAATTCTCGATATGCTGGTGTTGCTTTTATTCTTCGTTTGCAGTTATGCCTTGTTGGGATACTTTTTGTTTGGCGATCACAAGAGTTTGTACTTCAACACGCTGAGCAACAGTTTTGTTAGCATGTTTGTGCTTTTGACTACGGCCAAGTGAGTATTTTTAATTAATTGGAAGGCTTTTGTAATTGTTTTCGTTAGTTTTCCAGATGTTATGATGCCTTCGTATCACAATTCGAAATGGAGCGCCGTTTTTTTTATTTCCTACATCTCAACTGTGCTCTACGTGCTAATGAACTTGGTAAGTACCGCTGCTACTCATTAATAGATGTCGTACTAGTTGCCAATTAATAGTATTGTGTGTTGCGTGTCGCTACTCATTGATAGATGGCGCACTAGTATCAAATTAATTTTATTCTGCGTTCGTATCGCTATTGATTAATAGATGGCGCACTATTTTCTAATTGATTGTATTCTGTGTTGCCTACATTGCAGATGCTCGCGGTTGTTTACGAAACTTTCACCGGCATTGAAAAGGACAAATTCAGGAAGCTGCTTTTACATAAACGCCAGGCATGTAAGCTTGCATTTCGTTTACTTGTAAGTAAACAATCACCAACGTCAATTCGCTTCAAGCAATTCCACGGACTAATGCGATACTACCTTCCACATACAAGTTTACGAGATGTAGTGCTAATATTCCGCGAGCTAAACACCTCCAATTCGGGTTCAATCACAGAAAGCGAGTTTTTAAACATCTACGACGCGGTGAATTTACGCTGGCGTATGAAAGATCCACCGGATCCATGGTTTTCCGCTGCGTGGCCCCCTCTACGAGCGTTCTGTCGAACTGCAAGGACTATTGTTTCCTGGGAGTACTTCGAACATATTGTTTGTAAGTTTAGAGCTTTATTTACGACAATTTATTGTAAATTATTTGTATTTCTAGATGTTTTAATAGTCGGAAATGGCTTGGCAATGTTCATCCGCATCATGGAGTCCTCCGTGTCGCTCGAAGATGGCGCTAAGAACTTTTGCGCCTCCTGGGACACTTATTTATTCTTATCACGTAACTATGCAACCAGCAATACATTTTACATACTAAATTTGAATTTTACAGTATTTCTAATCGAAGCTGTGCTTCGAATAGTAGGAAATGGTTGGTCGGAGTACATTTCATCCGGTTGGAACTTCTTTGACTTGACTGTCACGCTAATCGCACTAATCGGCTCGTTAATGTTGCTGGTTTATCCGCAATTAACAGTGGTGGTTATTTTGCGGCCGTTGCGATTATTGCGATTGTTCAAGTTGAAGAAGCGCTATCGCGATATTTTCGGCACTTTGGTGCTGCTGTCGCCACTCATGTGGTCGACGGCTATTGTAATGATGGTGATGTACTACTTCTTTGCCATTATTGGCATGGAATTGTTCGCGGAGGCCGGCCCGGATTTAATTAATTGTTGTGTGTAAGTATTGTCGCTTAATTTGGTGGAAGTGGTTTAATTAATTTGTTTAGGGATACACCGGTGGAAGCTTTCTACAAGTGGACGCCGAATAATACGAACAGCACGCTAGCGTATTATTATTTGAACAATTTCGAGAACTTGCTGACGTCTGGTGTGACTTTGTTCGAATTGACGGTGGTTAATAATTGGTTTATTATAATGGATGCGTATGCTTACGTAGTGCATCCGTATTCTAGGGTGTACTTTATGCTTTTCTATTTGTTTACGATGGTTGTTTTGACCATTGTGGTCGCTTCGGTTTTGGAAGCGTTCCGCTTTCGCATACAGTATAAAAAGCAGACGTCCAAACGGGATGGTAAACTAATTAATAATTAAAATGATTGTAATTAATTTTTATATTGTAGAGGAACAAATGCTGCACGAAGATGTTGCGGTTGATTGGAGTACTTTGGTGCAATTAGTGCAAGATCCGAAGATGCTGGAGCATCTTCAGATGGATTTTGTTTATGGGGTAAATATTTTAATTATATTAATAATGTTAATTGATTTAATGATTTAATTAGGGTGCTTGTGAATATATTGGACGACGTAGTCGTACCAGAGACGTGTTACAACGTCACATGTACATAACGGAAATAGTGCAATGGTTGCAGGAAGTGGAGCAAGAAGAGCGATCGGATATTAATAATTTAATAGAAGAGTCGCAGATTAATGCACGATTAATAGAGGCTTGAAAATCCAAGTAAGTTAGCACCTTTTATCAATTAGGGTAGAACTAGGACCAATATTGCAGAAATGAAATTATTTACTTGCCAATTATTTAGATTAAAAACGCAACAATTCAAAAAGCTAACTGACATAATTGATATTAATTAATGAATAACAAAGCAATTGTTGTGATGTAAATGTTAAACTAGTCTTAAACCATACAAGTATTTTATAGATTTACTATTTATTTATTGTTTCATATATTTTTATTAATTTTATGTACATTCATGTGTAATAAGTAGATTGTTAGTAACAAAATTGCATTTAATATTATTTTTGAATTAACCCGCCTGAATTTGAATCTCCAACCGTCTAGTATTATTTCGTTTTATAAAGTTGGCAAAAAATGACATCCAAATAAGTGAAGCGCCATCTAGCCTCTCCTTTCACCATAAACATCGCTTGAGGTGAGTGTTCGTGACAAATTTTCATGAAAATCTTCCATTATTTCCATCATCCTGTATTAAAAATTACCAAACATCCTCAATGAATCGTTCCAAAAGTGTTTCCTACGACCGTACAGCGGTATTTCCTCCAGAAACTTAGTGATACCCATTTAAAACCAAATCTATGTTTCGCATGTTGTGATAAGTGTCAACACTCAACCATCAACTTTTCAGATGGCACCAACGGCGAAACCCGACAAGAAGAAGCCCGCAGCGGCTGCTGCTACCAAAAAGAAGCCTGGCAAGCCCAGAAACTACGATTTGGGAAATGGTGTTGTTCGATTCTCACGCACTAAAATGTTCCACAAGAAAGCCTTGTATAAGTTCATTGGCAAGAAAGTGGCAGCAACCAAGAAGCCAGTCAAGCCCCGTATTATCGAAAAGCAAATTGGCGGCGAGAAAAACGGCGGAAAACGTTTCGTTCTAGTGAAGAAGCGCAAAAGCTACTACCCCACACAAGACAAGTAAGAAAACAAATTTATTTAGTGGACAATTAATTACAGTAATGATTTCTAGGATCCGAAAGAGGCCAGCTAAGCAAACTTTCAAAGACCATCAACGTTTCTTGCGTGCATCAATCACTCCTGGAACTGTATTGATTCTACTCGCCGGTTCGCACAAGGGAAAACGTGTCGTTTTCTTGAAACAACTCGACTCGGGCTTGCTTTTAATTACCGGACCTTTCGGTATTAACTCTTGTCCATTGAGACGAATCAGTCAACGTTATGTTATTGGCACTCAGACCAAAATTGACATCAGTGCGGTTAAACTGCCCGAAACTTTGAATGACGAGTACTTCCGCAGACACAGGGAAAAGCGTGCCAAGAAGGAAGAAGGTGACATTTTCCAAACCAAGAAAGAAGTATGGATAGAAAATTATCAGGAATTAGGGTAGATTATTGATTGTTTTTAATTTTTTAGGGGTATAAAGTGAGTGAGCAAAGGAAAACCGACCAGAAAGTGGTTGATAAACAAATACTTGAGGCAATCCGAAAGCATGCAGACAAGAAAGTTTTGTTAGCTTACTTGTCGGCGATGTGGGGATTACGATCATCCCAATACCCACACCGACTTCAATTCTAAGATTAGGAAGAATCATAATTTATTGACTAATTTTACTATGTTGTACATTGATTTTTTCAATAAATTGTGGATTTATATTGACGTTTCTAATGAAAAACCATTACATTATTACAAGTTTATTAATAATAAACGCATCTACATTAAGATTACACTCTTTAAACTAATTCGAAACTACCACGGTCTAATTCGCGATTGGGTAGCGTGAGATAAGATCCAAGTATTCTTCGGATCTTTGACCATCGACATTTGCTTGTGCCTAGGGTGTGTTTTGCAAATAACGAACAATCGTTCTTCTCTGCGTACAAAATAGCAATCCTTGCATCGCCTCCTTAAATGTCCTTTCACTTTAAAGCCACAATTTGGAATAAGGCTGTATGAAGTGGGCACTAACAACTTTGGTGCTGCAACAGTTGCAGGTATTTGATTTACTGCATGAAACGACGCAATTAAATTCAACGAAACAGTTCGATTAATTACTATTGCTGCTACGTTTCGAATAATTGGAAACATTTTGAGTGAAACCAAATGAGCTTTTTAGGTTATAAAATATTCTTCTTCTTCTACTTTTATGAACTGTCAATATTAATGAAAAGTAGAGCATTTGAACTACTTAATTAATTATTTAATTAACTTCTAATAATTAATAATAAGTTTAATGGTTGTTTTAAGCTCTTGTATGTTTTAAACTATTTTTGGAAGCTTGAACTTATGCAAGCTTTGAACTTTTGCAAGCTTGTGACTTTAGACACTTTCGTAATAATGCAAGCGTAATTTTAATGGTGTTCCTTTTGTAAGCATGTTCCTTTTACAAGCATGTTTCTTTTGCAAGCGACACATTTACATTTTTCTCGTAAAATGTCATTATACTGAGCAACACTTTGTATGTTTATATACTTATAGCATTTAAAGACAGAGCTGTTTGTGCTGCTTCCAAAAAGGCGCAACATTCTGTATAAAAATGTCTTTAAAACTTGTAATTGATTATTTAAAGTATTTTTAAAATTGTTAATATCTTCTGTAACACTCAGTATAATTGTATAAATTTAGCGGTAAAATGTGGGCCTTTTTGCCCTGCTCCCGAAAAAGGGGCAACACGCTGTATAAAACTGTCCTTAAAGCTTATAATTAGGGATTTTATATATTTTTAAAACTGTTAATATCTTCTGTAACACTCAGTATAATTATATAAATGTAGCATTAAAAGGTGGGCCTTTTTGCCCTGCTTTCAAAAATGGTCAACACGCTGTATAAAACTGTCTTTAAAGCTTGTAATTAACGATTTAAAATATTTTTAAAAATGTAAATATCTTCTGTAACACTCAGTATAATTGTATATATTTAGTATCAAAAGATGGGGCATTTTGCGCTGTTACCAAATAGCGGCAACACCCTGTATAAAACTGATTTTAGAGTATGCAAATTATTATTACTCATAGAACACCCTGTATAATTGTACAATTTACTGCTGATTTATGAATAAAGAATTTTCGTTGATTTTTCTGCGTTTTTGTTTTCTTTAAACACCCTGTATAACTCGAGTTATTCAATTTGACACGTTAAATAGAGCGAAAAGTATCAGGAGTACACCTCCTCGCGTTTCTGTGATCCTGGTAGCAAATCCCAGATTCTCGATGATTTTACTCGATTTAAATTTCGCAAAAAATTCTAGAAAAATTCTGGGATTTGCTACCAGGATCACAGAAACGCGAGGAGGTGCCACGCATGCGCAGATCGAATTACTCCTGATACTTTTCGATCTATTTAACGTATAAATTATGAAAATTTTTCAGAAATTTTTTTAAACTTTGCAAAAATTTTAAGAAAAATTCTGGGATTTGCTACCAGGATTACAGAAACGCGAGGAGGTATCGGGCATGCGCAGATCGACTTACTCCTGATACTTTTCGATCTAATTCACTTGTTTATTATGCAAATTTTTCAGAAATTTGTTCAAATTTTCCAAAAAATTTAGGAAAAATTCTGGAATTTTCTACCAGGATTACAGAAAAGCGAAGAGGTGTCGCGCATGCGCAGATCGACCTACTCCTGATACTTTTCACTCTATTATCTTGTTAAAACGCAATTTAACGACGTGTCAATTACGAATAACTTGTGTTATACAGGGTGTTTCAAGAAAACAAAAACGCAGGAAATTCAGTAAAAATTCTTTATTCATAAATCAGCAGTAAATTGTACAATTATACAGGGTGTTCTATGCGCAATAATAATTTACAAACTCTAAAAACAGTTTTATACAGGGTGTTGCCGCTTTTTGGAAGCAGCGCAAAAAGGCCTATCTTAGGCAACCAACGTTTATTTAATACTAATTAAACGATTACAACTTAACGCAATGACTAGTTTAACATACTTTTGGCATTAGGTAATAGATATAAACAATATTCACAACCACATTTACAACAAACGACGTCAAAATATTGACAATTCATTTTGTTTATAAGAAAATTGCTTGATTTTTGTATACAATACAACATTTACAAAGATTGTCTATCAATTAACATGCTTACTACATAATAAAATTATTGCTAAGTAAACAACAAATCAGTGCAGTGCGTCTTTGTCTAACAAAGCAAGCTCTGTAACCAAAAAGTGCAATATCTCAACAAATACAGTAACAAATAAATAACAAATAAATTATTGCTTCGTAAATTAAATAACAACACACTTATTCCTATCTAACGCCTCCTGAATATTATCAAGCATCGGACTTTGATCCCTGGATGCCAAATTATCAATCATATTGATAAGCTCCTTAAACACCCCAACGACCTTCCAATTAAACTTGGCACTACATTCAACATACCCACACTTCCAATGTTTTTTCACCAAATTCACAATATCCTTTCGCTTCTCTTCTAATCCGCTCGTAATCGCCGGCTTAGCTCCACCGCCTCCAGCCGCTGGCACCACAGCGCCATCTTCCACCGCAATCAAATCCTGTTTATTCCCCACCACCAACAATGGCACGTTCGTCATATTCCGACTCTCGCAAATTTGTTCGCGCAGCGTCTTGACATATTGAAAAGTCTCAATATTCGATAAATCAAAAACCAAAATGTACGCTGTGGCACTGCGCAGACCATAATAGCGATAATTCGCCCATTCGTAATAAGAGTTGACGGGAAAATATGGAATTACTGGCAAGTCCGAGATTTTGATTTCGTACAGGCGCTCGTTCGTAATCACTGATGGATAATAGGTGTGCTTTTGGTCAGTGGGCACGTACTCCTCGCAAAAGTCGTTCCATACGAATTGCTGTAAAAATAATTCATTAAATCAACAACTATTTTGACACATGTAGACGCCATTTTGAAAACGCCATCTTTGATATCGATCCACCGATCGCCATCTTTTACCGATAGAGCAATATTTGAAACGTCATTTCTTTCCAAAATGGCGAATAAACTTAAAAGCAACAAACGCACCACGCAATTGAATTGTAAATAAGGTGGAATGATAGAATAAGCTCGGTTTGCTGGTGACAAATAAATGGTGATAGAATCGTTTTAAATCCAGGCACGTTGAAAATTGAGCCCGCCAGGCACGTTTTATCATGTGGTCCACGTACAAAGAATTTCTTAATATATATCGTATCTATTCGATGTAGTGGAATAAAGCAGGAAAAGAACAAGCCAACAAAAAGAGGGTTAAAAGTCAATTACATGAAAAAAGAAAAGAGTGCTTTGAAAATTAAATTTTTTGGGTTAGAATTCGAATTAAAAGTTGCGAACGCGAGCTTAATTAATGCCCGCATTTCCTATAAAACGACTGTCGTCGAGCTGTTATGATGATAATAATGCTATGCATAATTATTCAGGGCGCTCTTATATTTCGCAACAAGAAACAAAACAGTCGCATCGCATGAACACTAATTTATAAGCTTCTCTTACTGTTTGTTTAACGGCCCAAGAAAAATATACAATTAGTTTGCCTGAAATTCAAAACCAATTAGCGTATGTCGGATAGAAATGAATGCATCAGTTCATCCACTTATTATTATTATTATGATTATAAGGGTGGCGTCGAATCGAATAAATTGGAATTTAATCGTATTTTTATACAATGCGCCCTTCTTTTCAAATTCATCATGCAAATATGCAAAGAATTAAATCAGAAATCAGGAGAAAAAATCTTATTTCCTCATCCAGCACCTTCTTAAAATAGTTCCAAGTTCAACTTTTTTAATTAGAATCCACGTCGGACTTAATTCCGCTGTAAAATGAATTTATATTTCACATCAAATAAAAATATACAAATTTGCCGGCACGTAAAACTATATGCAAGAATTTTAATTACAAACTGAGCCCAGATATGAAATTTAATTTGCAGCATATGAATTTCAAAGCAATATTATGGAGGAGCATAAAAAATGGCTACCCCTGAATGTGCGCAACCAACAATACCGTAACGTATACGTGGTTGCATACCTTCAGGCGCCATCCAATAAATTCAAATCACCCTGTAAGCCATCCCCTTTTTTGTTTCCAGCCAGAAAACTTACATTACAAAGTCTCAAGATTGAAATTTCTTTTATCCACTTCACGTAAACCGCTATTTACATTTGTGGCAACGTAGTTTGCCCAAATATGCCCCTTGAAACTTTATTATTTACAACAACATGGCAAACTTAAGTTATCGATGCATGAATTTGACTACGACAAACTTTATTTGCAACCTAAACTTTTTCTCCACCTGCATTCCAAACGACTATAACACACATAGTTGCTTTTGCCAAGAAAATGAACTGACAAAATACATTATTAACAATCGACTGAATTTATATAGAAAGGAAGAATGAGGCCCCCGACTGCAGAAAACGGAAGGAATGTATTTAACGTTGTTGGCGTGGTATAAGCCTCTTAAATGGGCTTCCTGCTACATTATTAAATCATGTTATATTTTGCCACAACATAAATTCAACCCCAACAACGAACGCATTTACTTACATCAATATGCAACCCCAAAAACCCCAGCGTGCGCCAAATAACCTACCCCCGTAATAATTTTTGAGACTAACCTGAATTATGCTTGTTTTTCCAACGGCTGGTGCGCCCAATAAAATAACTTTAACTCGATCAATCGACTCCGGACTGATTTCGATAGGCGATCGTGAATTATTATCATGATTTCCATTTGTTGTTGATGCATTCTGATGGCGCCGTTCCAGAAAATCCAGGTCCAATTCTGCAAAAACGAACGGGAGTAGCGGCAGGGCTAATTTAATTTCATTACGTAACCGATTTTAATAAAGCGACAACTTAATGTGGTTAAAATGGCAGCAGAGCCTTTCAGGCTTGTTTTGATTTCCGGTTGATGTGCTTTTAAATTTAATTACATCTGTTTGATGCTTTTGATTTCAATATAATATAAACCAGGCAAAAGTTTTCATAAAAAGATTATCTCGCGCCATCGAAACAAATGAATAATTTAACCCAAAAATAGAAAGAGACACACAAAACTATTTCAACCAATCAATTAGCACGAAAAAATCCCTATAGATGGCGTGGTAGTTTGAAAACTTTCAAACGCAGTGGGAATTATATGCTAAATAGTCTATTAGAAGGCGAATGTCTCTCAGATTGTAATTAATTTTCAAGTAATTAGGAAAGTTTTCGTTAAAGAGGGGTTTGTGTATTATTGAAGCAAGCTCCTATTACTCAAATTTAGATAATCATAACAGATAACTATACAAAACTAAATAAACGTTAATTAATTAATAGAATATTCAATTGAACCAAAACTAACTTTTGTTAAATTAACTTTTGTATTGTGAGCAACCCACAATACAACAATTGCATACATTTAGATTCGTCGCATAGGCAACCAACAATTCATGCGTATAATTGGTTGTCTACATGGATTTACAGTCACCCTGTATAACAAAATGGAAATTCTACAGCCAGTTTGTTACAAGATTAATAGCCTGAAAATAAATATTCGTTGAAAAGCCAAAAAAAAAAAACTTGAAACCCTTGCTTCATTTGTTATCTATCATGAACATGCAATGCGCCATGTCCGTATTGTTAATTGTTAATATAGTTTGGCAAACAATCCATTCAAAATCAGTGTAACGCAATATGTTAGTTTTAAATTACATTTTCTATACCTATCGAAAAACAGAAAAATCAACGTTGATGTTAATTAACAGAAGTTTGACAGTTTGAAACTAACCTAAAACTTTAATTGTCATTAGTGTCAAACCTTTGGAATAGCGTTTTAATTAATCAAAGCCTAGCTAATTCGCTCAATTTAACACACACAGCTTTATTAAATACATCTCTCGCTCGCTTATTCACGAATACGCCATGAGCTACAAGAGAGGCTGGATGGATGGAAAAAATCTCGGAGAGAAATGCTGAGTGCTCACACTTCAACTATTGACTTTTTTGCTTTCAAGTGCGAATAATTTTTAGCAGCAATTTAAGTATATTCAGAAACAGTTATTATTAGAAAGCGAAATTGCAAGCTATTATTTTTGCACGCTAAGTACCAACTTGAAAAACGTACAGTTGGTAACAATTGTCAAGCTTTGCTAGACCACAAAGTTCTTTCAAATGGTTTTAAGTGACTTGTGACAGTGTTCTTTCAAATGGTTTATGTATACGTTCGTGAAAGCATTTTCACGTCAATCTTGTTAACAATAAAGAAATGAAAAAAAGCTTATTTGTTCGCAGATTCAAAGTTAATTTCGTTTCCAATCCGAGTTTCACGTTTTTCGCACTCCAAACCGGTAGAATTACATCGGAATTTTATACAAACAAAAATTCATACACACAGAGCGTTATTACATTTGTATTTGTACAGAATAATTCAATTGAATGCCTTTGATGTACTTGCTATACTCTCCATTATTGGTTAAGTAAGGTTAGATCAAAGCAAAAATGGTAAAGCAGGGATCGATAATAATATTATAGAAGGATCATACTAGATGGCACTAGTAGTAAATCTAATTGACTGATAGTTATTGGTAAATAATAATTAACAATAGATGGCGCTATAGAAATTAATTAGTGTCAAATCAAGTTTTAGAGAGCAATTGTCAAACTTTTCTCGTTTTAATGAAATTCTAGAAGTTTTGTATTTGAAATTGAAACGTTTAGTTGACAATTCAATTCAAATTCCGTAATGAAAGGCGATTTATCCTGGCAAATAAATATTTATATACACGCGGTGGTTATTTTCTTATGCATCAATACTTTTCATTTTCTCCCTTGTTCGCCTTTTACTTCTTTTCTTATTTATATGTAAGGGAATCTGAACAACAAGGGTGTAAAAGTTCCTTTTACAGATAATTAAATTGTTTTTATTATCGCATTTGTGGCCTCTATGCAGGTTTCTCATTCGCACCGCCAAGAAAATCAATCAATCAACCGTGAATTAACATCCGCAACAAAAAACTCACTCTATTAAAATCTAATTAAGACGAATAAATCAAATTCACAACTCAATCTAAATGCAAATTGCAGTCTTCCAGAAAAAAAATCATATTAAAAATCCAATTCCACTCAAACTAAACGAACAGCAAAGCAACAACTATTCTCTAATTGTTTGACATCTATAAATCCCCGCAATGTGACCGCTTGCTAAACCCCTTCCCTCTCGCAAAGCCATTCTTCAAAATTCAATTGATTAATCCACCACGGCTCTCGCTCAAACAAAGAATGCAATTTTCACTTTTTTCTTTCCCTACGAAAATGTAATCGAGCGAACACAGTATGTGAAAAGAATCTCTTGAATTGTGTTCAACTGAACTGATCATCATCCGCCATTTAGTCCGACTAATTACTCAAATGAAAAAAACCTTCAAGCCTGCCAACCTTCATCATCGCCAATTTAAACAATCATACACGTTTAATTAAAAAGTAAAACAAAAAGACGACGCAATTATTAGATGGGCGTCAATATACATATCTCCGCGTATTTTCAATTATTTGCAAAAGCTAATATTGATTTTCGAATATACGTCGAAGAGTCGGATAAATATTTGCACTGCACTGTTCAAGAACGGTTCAAGTGCGGGCATCCACTTTGGCAGTTGGCTGAAAAAGTGGGGAGACTGTCGGTCACATTGCGGGCATTTCAAATGACATAAAAAAGTAAGAATACATTAACGAAATAAAAGGGAGCTAATTTAAAGTGAAGCTGATTAAAATATAAATGAGAGCACAGAAATAAAATAAAAACTCACCCAAATTGCGTTTCGAGTTTGGTGTTATCGCCGTGGTACAGTCTGAAGTTGCAGTAGCCACTTTGAAGTTTTTATATTGCTTTATATCTTAATTAGATTTGTAAATATTGAGCATTTGAATGATTGCCAATTCGAAAACTTTTAAATATTTTCTTGCGGGTATTTAAAATACTGTCAAGAGTCTACCAATAATTAAAGGAGAAGCTTATATTAATCTGTCACGGTAACTGAATTTTTCAATAAAAATTTGAGCGCAATTTCATAATAGCATTTGCAAATATTGACGATAAAAATTCATTTTTAATATCAAATAATCGATATTCGAAACTCATTTTCAACACATTGCAATACAACAATTTATCTATTATGTATTGATAAACATGTCGCCAAATAATAAAGCTATTAATCATTTAGGCAAATAAATGCACCTGTCAATAAGCTGTCAAATAAATGACAAATAGATTTAAAAGCCTGTATTGCGCCACTAAATTAATTAAGCTCCTCCCTCAAACTATATTTAGCCAAGCTACAAACCAACTAATTAATTAATTAGTATATCAAATCAAATAAATACGGAATTGAATTCAAACGCGTGTTATTAAAGAGCGACGTGACATCGAAGTCCGTGCACATCAAGCGTCGCACAAGTACTAAACAGAAATTCCTCTAACGCTCTTCCATTCTGTCTACTTCCTCACAACTTAAGCGTCAATCACCCATTCATTCATTACTTATAAACCACCCTGTACAATATTTTATTCCCTAAATTTAAAATTGGCGCGCGAATTCTATTATATTTTCCGCATTAAAAATAATAATAAATAAGAAAATAAATTCGTTTTCTTAGAAACTATGATAAACTGCAACGTTTTCCTAATTTATTGTAGAACGAATTTTGTTTGTTTTCTATCAAAAGGGGGGGGGGGGGGAAACAAAAGCAAAACTGTGCTGCATCAAATTTTCATACGAGAGAATATGCTGAAATCTTGTCAACCCTGAAACACTACACTATGTTGTAGTATTTTGAATATATGTATGTATAAATTAAATGCGCTTTAATTAATATTTTATTCCATTGTGTGTGTAAGGGCTTAAAAACGTATGCAAGCGAAAACTCGATAATTGTAAATTTACTATAGCGCTCCATAACTTCATTCTATTAATTAATATTATAATATTATTTTGTATTAAACATGAACTCTGGCAAATAAATAAAAATAGAGAAACATGAGAAAATCAATTTGGAAAAAGTTTCCGAATCGAGTATAACATGTCGATGGCAAAACTTTGGATGGCAGGAAAAACTTTATCAACATGTAAATCAAATACGGCATAATATGGAAACGAAAACTTATACCGAGTGTTGGAAAACTACTAATTAACTATTATAATAAATGCAACCAGCAATACACCCCAGAAAAATCCAGTATGGCCAAATTAATTACTATCAATAATGCAACCAGCAATACACTAATCCAATATGGCCGAATTATCATTCTAATTACAGTTTTCATAATGAAATCATCCTAATTAACCACAAACTAAATAAAATAAACAAAGAATCTCACACTTATTTAAGCAAATTTAAATATATCCATTTCGTTTGAAAATCGCATTAAATCCCTTGAGAACAAAAAGGGACGAAATCGTCTTGCTTGCCTACTTTGCAAATACAATCAGCCTCTAGATCTTTATTCAACATTTTCTTGTGTACATGTTAACTCTACCTTTGATCTTCCTTGCTATCGAAGGCAACTTGGACTTTTCAAGTTTGCTCACACAAGACTTTTTATTTGACCGATTTATTTGGTGCGAGATGGCTTTAATCCCATCCCTATGCTGTCGTAAATCAAATTTCAAGACCACATCACACACAACAAAGGCAATCTCAACATTTTGATGGATTATCCATCGACTATTCGAATCAATCATTCATTACAAATTAGAAATACATTTCACAACTAAAAATATGGTAGTTTAAATTCGAATCCGAGGTTATTCGTATGTCTGTCCTTCGATTTTCAAGATTGTACAATAATATCGAGAATATTATAAAATCAATTGCAAGCGAACAAGAAGAAACCGCAAACTGCAAATTAAAAATGCATACCTTGTAATTTTAGCGAATCGATAATTGAACAATGTAAGTAGATGTATCTTTATTTAACAAGGCAATACATTCCGGAATTATAAAGTATCGGATGATCAATAAGCGGCCTTTATATATAGTAAAATAGCTATAGTAAAATACAATACAAAGAAAATTAATTTCAACTTAACTAATTGACCACCCGATATCTTGAGGGCTTTGTGTAGCCCGGCAGGTATTTGCGGAAATTATTTGTATATCTCTAGGAATGTCGTCGCTTTTCATATCGATTTAATTTGATTTAACTCAAACAATTCACAAACAAGCATCCATTCACATATTTCTAAACAATTAACGCGCCTTTGATCGATTTAATACTTTTAAAAGTCGACCATATTGGATTATGAACGATTATTACTGGTTGCATACCTTCGAATTAATTATTTATCACAAGCGCCATCTAAGATCTAGCCAGTTGATTATTTATTTACGCTGTGTAAATAAAGAAAGTGGCATAAATGCATGGAAAAGTGAAAAAGCTTTGTGAAAAATGACAAAACTCATTTGAAAAACAAGCATAAAGTACGTAATATTTCTCTGTGTGCATGCGAATTTATATTTCGCATATAAAAAGACGAATTTTCTATGAAATATGAGACTGCGACTGGAACGATATTTGTAAAAGCCCGGCGCTTTTATATTTCTACATTCCATTTCATTTCCTTTTGTTTGCTTAAATTGATTTATACGCTATACGCATTTAGAAAAAAACGACTACTTAAAATCAAAACTTCACACATTTGACAGGCTGTCAAAAATCAAACAACAAAAAGGCAATTTACGTTTGCTTTGCAAAATGCGATCGTTAATAATTCAAAGACGCGTCTCTTGGGAAGCTTTTGAAAAGTCCACTTATTTACCAAACAAGCCATTAAAATTGCAAACTTACCTTTCAGTCAAGTCAAAAGAGGAAACGCCGTCGTTCGTTTTTTGTTCGTTGTGTAAATTGTAGGATCGACGAGAATGATTGTCACTGTTTGTAGTATTGCTTCGAAAAATCACAACCCGTTTACAATGTCTACAAGTAAAAAGATTCAATGTAAATAACAATTTTAGTATTAACAATAGAATCAATCACAATTAGTATTATTAGTAGTAGTAGTTAGTAGATGATTTAAGTTTGAGCAATAGTTGAACACAATTTTCAGATGATTACACATTTAGATACAGTATTTATTGCCGAATTATTGTAGTTTTGTTATTAATATTTAAAAATGAACATTATTGAAGGTTAAATGGTGAGTTGTGTTGATGGTGCCCTAGAGGGCGCTTGCAAAGTTATGCAATATTGATTGAAGGGTTGAACCAAGGTACAGAAATACAAAGGTCGGCTCACACCGCAATAAAACAACCAAATTCACTTATATAAGGAGCTTGAACCCGTATTAGTTTGTAAGTTTAATTAATTAACGAATCAATTTAATTAAGTTTGTAAAATAATATGTAACATTTCCAATTAAAATTATACGGTGTATGGATCGAATGTTTTGCGCTTGATAAACCCCATTGCAAAATGATGTGATGCATTAAAATTCATAATTACAGTTTTACAGTGGGATTCAACCACTCGCCAACTTTTCTATTTAACGGCAATGAAATATTAAAATGCAATAAACGTTTTATTTCCAAAACCAATTAAACTTAACTCTATAATTTAATCAATTATGAAATGTTTGTTTAAAAAGTTGATGTGACTGCGGTGACAGATTTCAAATCTCTTTGAAATCTAAACCTTAAATACTAAAAATAGCGTCAATTTTATATTCCCCCCTTACACATAAATAACAACAATTTACGTAATAAAATCTATAGCTTAAACTTACTTTTATAAGACACTTATTGAATGCTTTTCAAAGTGTGCAAAAATAATTAACACCTTGATATATAAACAATATGGCGCATTTAATATGCCATTAAAACTAAAAATCTAACTTGCAAACAAACATTAAATTTAACAACAGTATCACATATTATTTAGAGGTTCATTATTGTTGTAAATACTATAAATGCAATTCTACTTCACAAATATAAAGTGTGATCTTAATTAATTTACTTAAGTTGCACCAACACCATGAAGTAAGTGACAACTGCACCCAACACCTAATCAAAATGTAAACAAAAAAAGTAGAAGAATAATTTGCCACTCAAACATTTTAAGTTAGTTAGTAAGTTAGAAATACTGAAAAAAAACTTACCGAAGCAAACAAATCCAACGAAATCGTGAAGAACTTCGCCCCGGAAATCGACATAGCCTTCTGACATTGTTGGCAAACAATCTGCACAAACGTCTTGGCTTCTTCCGAACCATCGTACCAATGGCAACTGTAAGCCGCTTCCATCACCGATGAACTTTCTTCAATCAATCGATTGCCGAAGATGCAGAAATGAAACACTTGTGCTAGAGCGTAAATCAAGTAGCCTAGCACTGAAGCTGCATAAGTATTAACACCATCAATCTAATAAAAACAAAAGCATTAAGTATATAAGGTTATGATGTTAGTAGAAATATTTTACTTTAGTGGCTTGGTAGGCTAATAGAGTAAGCATAACGGTGGACGTCAACATGTGAAATAGGAGAGCGACACCATAAGTATCACCAATTGCTGTCACCAGTCTAGAAAAAAGCACAAGAAACGCTTCAAAACAAGCAAAATTGGAAGAGACGCTGGCTAAACAGTTAGG
The DNA here is from genome assembly GCA_963556235.1 of Cryptophagus acutangulus. NCBI lineage: Eukaryota > Metazoa > Arthropoda > Insecta > Coleoptera > Cryptophagidae > Cryptophagus > Cryptophagus acutangulus. The sequence continues at coordinate 10,293,256 of OY744561.1, read as the reverse complement.
CGGCAGCCATTTTGGATTTTCAAACTGACAGATAGTAGAGAGCTTTCCACAAGTAAATTTGGTGCGCGATATTTGCACTATTGAATTAATTCATTACAAATTTGTTAATGAATCCTTACTTTATGCAAATCAGCTACTAATAAGTTAACAATAAATTATATCGTATGGCAAAACGGAATAATTATTTCACGAACGCACATCTAAATCAAAGATGGCGACTAAATTCAAACGTCATGCATAACCTCAACAGATGAAGGTTCCCACGCTCAATAAAACAATCAATAGTACCTGACAACATGCTTGTGCCGCTCCACCCAATATTTAATCGCAGATCGAACCATCAACTCCTGCTTTTTCGTCAACCCATTAGGCCCCACACCACCACCGCCTTGCCCAAACGTCTGCAAGGCCCCCGTACGGAAATGACCACCCAACTCCTGCCTGGTACTATAAATCCCCTTCAAGTTCAAATCGTCATTGGTCTTATTATTGAAATCTATATAAAAAACATTCAATAAAGCGTTCCAAGAGTCTCATCCAGCTCTCACCGTTCTCAATCAAATTATCCGTGGAATTAGCACTAGGTGCTCGAAACAAATCCGCACTCTTCGGCACATACGTGTCCAAAGTCGCCGACAACTCCATCAACGGCTTCATAATCTCCTTCAAATGCTGCAATTGCTCGCAAGCGAAAATCAGCCAAGAACAAAACAAACTATCCATCAAATTCGCATGACAAATCGAGAAGAACACGTAATAAACTTGGAACCCTAACGTCGCATAGTACGCCGTCCCGGACATGGCATTCCACGGGTACCAACTCTTCACCAACAACCTTGGAATCTCCTCAGTAATCGTCGAATTCTCATTATCGGGATCTTTAATATTATGCACACTGTCGCCAACGAATGTGATCCCCGTCCAAGCAATTGCACTCAAACAGCAACTTATCACGACCACGTAAAGCAATCGCCGCATCTTCGTTAAGGCCAACGCATGATAGCGATTATTCGACTCGACGAAAATCGGATGCGAATTCGCCTGGTTCCAAATACCTAACGTGCGATAGAATAATTTCGATCGCAGAGCGAAATACACGAACTTGGTCACACAATGTGTGAAAAACAGCACGGTAATCGTGTTGGCAGCCAAATCATTGACGTCGTTTCGCTCTACGACCAAATTACCGAAAACGCAACTGCGGGAAAAATTTTGGGACTAAGTATTGCGACTAGATAGAAAACTAATTTTCTCACCCGTATTGAATGAGGATGAAGACCAAATGGATGCAGCAGTAACCAAGACGAAGTGTGTGCAAAGCTCCAGAGTTATCCGCGTGATAATTGAGCATAAAATGACCTGATGCTTGGATCAGTCGGATATTGGGCATCAAATCGGCGACCAAACCGGCCACTTTAAATTTCATCATCTAGATCAGTTCAAAATGAATTAGTTTGCGCTATTTTTGAAGGGTTTTGAGTTAGTTTACCTTGTCGGATTTAATTTATCTCCATAGATGCAAGAATGAATGGTCGATTGAAACTGAGACCAAAAGTGGCATAGAGTTGAAAATTGAAATTTTGCAAAACGATGTCACATCGTGGTCCAATCAGAATGATGGAAAGGGTGGAGCTTTGGTCATGTGATTGCTGGTTTTTCTGTGCCACCCCGTCAACTAAACCCCGGCACAAGTCTATAATTTAAAGAAGCATCTTGAATATTTTATTTTTATTAATTATGGATCGATCGATTGTTAATGGGAATCGAATGTCTATTTGGAAAACTTTCCCTGTATTTGTGTAGAAGAGAGAATTTTCATTGCAGCAATATTTTCCGTGCGTTTTGTAAATTTTCGTGTTTGCACAGGAGAAACAGATAATTATCAAAGCGGATCGAATTTTCTTATATAATATTATGTATAATAATGTTTCCTTTATTATTTTTTTTTCTTAATTGGCCAATAATAATGTAAAAAAATAATATAATTTACTTTATTTCTCTCTCCATGCTCTGCAATATACTTTCTAAACAAGGCATGTATGAATCATTCAGCATTATTAATTCCATTATTAGGTTAAACTTACGAGAACAAATATCAAAGTACACGTATTCGATTAATAATTGCAAAATCTCTTACAAAACTCTTAAATCTAAGTGGACAAACTAAAAAAAAAATTAAATTACGCCACATTTATGCAACCAGGATAATACGTTATATGCAAGATCACTTGATATGTATTGCTGGTTGCCTACATTTTCAAATTCAAACTTCTCAATTATTCCTCCTAAATGCAATAATAATTAAGCTAAAATCAACTCCTATTAACATTTTGTTCAATAATACATGCCAATTACTTTGCCCTAAATTACATTAAGGCAAATTTCCACATAAAATCAACATAAAGTTGGCATCGAGGGTAAAACAATTGATCAATAATAAACTGGCTTATTAATATTAATCAAGTAAAATCCTTAAATATTTATAAAGCTTTAAATTTCTCTCAAAAATAAACCAAATAATAATTTATAAAAAACATAAAATTTGCAATAATTCATGAATTATTTGTTTCTGCAACATAAAAATGCACTGATTAATTAATAAATCCGAAAATTCAAATTTGAAAAGGCGCCGAACCATCACATATACACTCAAATAATTTAAATTGCCCTACTTTAGTGAAAGTGTATTTCGCGGAATCACATGACTAGCAAACGCAAATGCAATTGGTTGCAGAAAATGCAATCGTTTGCTGATTGGTTCGAAACACGCTTAATGTTGGAACAACAGAATCGTATAAGACTGGTTTTGCGGAAGCTTTCTCCAAAGTCTGTGTTATTCTTGCTTAGTTAGTGTTTCAGTCACTTTGTTGCCATTAACAACAATTAACTAACCATCAACAATTATTAAATACCCAGAGTGCTTAAGTGTAACTAGTTTAGTACAGCAATAATTTTTTGGTAAGTACGCTAGCGACTTATTTAAAAAGTTGACTTAAATATTGATTGATTGTTTACTTTGGTATAGTATTGATAAGCTTTTGCTTTTTGCTATTAAAATGACACGAGTCTATAAAACAAACAATATCGTTATTACTAACGATGCCTTTTAATAATTAATTTGCTGCTGAAGATTTAATTCTACTTAATTCCATCCATTGAATGACTAAATCAATCCTTTAGATAGAAGGAGTGACAAGTAGGTCAACGAAAGTTATGTCAAAATGTTACCAAATTAAAATTATATAAGAAATAAGTGTTGCATCCATTTTCGTCGTCCGCAGCATTTTCAAACATTGCCAAATCACAGATATTTCAAACATCTTAAGTTCTAGCGAGAAAACCCATTATGGTGGGTTTTCTGGGCATCCCGGAATTTAAATTAATGAATTAAAAACCAACTTTGTGCAAAAATAAACCAGTTATAAAGTTTGAATGGAATAAAAAATGAATTTTGAATAAAATCAATCAATTAATAAATTCCACAAATAATTAATTGTAATAACTATAGATCGATGAAATGATGATGATAATGATGACTTACAAACTTACATAGAGTTTAAGGTCATCATATTATTCTTATTAATAATTAACAACACTATTTGACGTCAACTTTAATTTATATACCTGTGTCTCAAGATCATTGGACTCTTTTTTATTTTAGTATGTATAATAAAATTATTCCATAATAGCCATTCTATTTAATCATTTCAAAAATAAAGAAAAAATTATAAGTGAAGGCCAAAATTATTGTGAAAAATAAATTATTAATAATAATATCTAAAGAAAGTTTCTTTGTGATTTCATTGAATTTTTTAAAATAATATTTAATAGCGATTGCATGCAACCAAAATCTATTCAATTTTTGTTTGTGAAAGTTTATATAATATAATTACTACTTATAGATGTGCAACATATTAATTAATAATCTAATTACCATTATGTTCATTTTTAAACTGAAACAACGATACTTTCCAAATCGAAACTCTTATGCATTTTTATTCATAAAATATTGTGCAACTATTTGTAGTTTATTTATTAAGTAAGCATTGACTTTGTTCTATTCTTGTAAAGTTAATTATTGTTGTTAAACAGGTGTTTGTAATACACCTTACTAGGCAACCAACAATACACAGAATTAGCTAATTTGAATTTGGCAGCCATTATTGTCGTCACAATTTCGCCAAATAAACAAAAATAAACTAATTAAGATGGACTCTGGACATAATTAGATCTCAATTAGCAATAATCGATTGACGATTGATCGATTGTTTAATTGATTACTACCAATAAATAAAAAAATTCGAACGCACGAAATTGTTTACAACAATTTTGACAATAATAATAAATGAGTAATAATTTTTGCTCACCAGATAACCATGACTCTTGTCCAACCAAGTCCCGAATTGCAAATTAACATCCGAAAAGAACTCAACGAAGATGTCAACACCAGAGATGGCGACTTGCAGCACATTAAGGAATGGCTTCTCAAGCAACCCCATCTACCCGACACTTGGGGTAACTAATCATTAACAGAAAGCTACTTTACCATTTTAACCCCCCAAACAAAACTCAAAAAACTTTACTAACTTCTAAAAAATCAAAATTTCCAGACGACCAACGCATCATGACTTTCCTACGCGGTTGCAACTTCTCCTTAGAACGTTGCAAACAAAAACTGGACATGTACTTCACCATGCGAACGGCTTGTCCTGAATTTTTCAGCAACCGCGACATAAATCGGCCGGAACTAGTCGCCATTACCAAACTAGGGTAATTTTAAATCAAAATATCCTAATCTAATCCAAAATCTAAACTCAAATTCCACAGTGCAATTCCTCCACTACCAGGCTTAACGCCAAATGGCCGCCGAGTGATTTTAATGCGTGGTTACGCCGACGAAATCAGCGCCAGCATGGTCAACGAAATGATGAAACTTGCCCTTATGATTGGGGACATTCGCTTGGAAGCTGAACAAACTGGCGTGGCTGGTGACGTTTACATCCTGGACGCCAGTGCTGCCTCTGTCAATCATTTCGCCAAGTTCTCACCATCAACTGTCAAAAAATTCCTCACTTGCGTGCAGGTAAAATAAATTTTGGCTTTCAAAACCAAAATTTCTACAATATTTATCTGATTTTAGGAAGCATATCCGGTTAAACTGAAGGAAGTGCATGTAGTCAATCCATCAACAATAGTTGACACCATAATCACTTGGGTAAAGCCCTTTTTGAAGGAGAAAATTCGCAATCGCATTCATGTCCATCACGATTTAGAGTCGCTCTATAAATTTGTGCCCAAGGATATTTTGCCAACCGAATATGGAGGCACTGCAGGCCCCGTTCAGGAGTTTCATGGTAATTATGAGCGATTTTTGTAGAGTAGGCAACCAGTAATGCACAAGTCTGCGTTACGCATTTAAAACAGTAGGCAACTAACAATACATTCATGTTTAAATTTGCACATTTTTAGAGGAATGGATTAAGAAAATTAATGAATACACCCCTTGGTTCAAAGCCCAAGAGGATATTAAAGCTGATGAATCCAAGAGACCAGGCAAGCCAACCAATTATGATGATCTCTTTGGTATCGATGGCAGTTTTAGACAATTATCCATCGATTGATTGATTAATTAATTAAACTGATTTCCATTTGCATTTATAATTCATACCAAAAAATAATTAATTGCCTACTTGTATATAAGTTATACACAATATGATTATAAATAACAATGCAATATATTTAAATAATTTTTTTGTGATTGCTCAGTTTACTTCTCCTTGTTCAATAAAACGTATTAATTATTTATATGATCGTCGTTTCATTTGCAGTTGCATTTTTATGTAGTTAGTAAACAATCAAGCTTGTGCAGATGCGTTTAAATGCAAATAGTTTGGTGTAGACTGTGCAACAACAATGTTCAACTAAATTTAATTTACATTCTTCAACGAAAATTTATAAGGTAAATAATTATTATTATTAATAATGTTGACCTTCTAGATTTAGTGTGGCTGCATCTTGCATAACAAATACCAACTATTATTATACCCGGCGAAACAAAAATTGTTTGTTTTACTTTGCAGAAATTAATTTTAATTAATAATTGTTTCCTAAATGTTTGCACGATTTAAATTTCCCAAAATAATTAATTAGAATATTTTGTATCCCAAAAACTTTTGCTCCAAACTGTACGTACAAAAGATGTTTTGCAAAATCGTGATTAGAATAATCAATCAAGCAAGCAAACAATGAGAAAATCCAAACAATTAGAAATTCCAATCATCCGATTAAAATAATGCATTCTCATTATTATTTCTAGTCATTAATAATGCAATCATTCTTACCCCTCTTCATCATAATCTTCATCGACTGCAGCTCAGCTCAATTCCATTATCCAAACTACAAGACAGCTTTAGAATATTCCTTATACTTTTACGAATCGCAAAGATCCGGCCATCTTCCTCTAACCAATCGCATAAAATGGCGAGGCGATTCTGCGCTGAACGATTCCGGGTTGAATGGAGAAGATCTCACCGGTGGCTACTATGATGGTGAATTACTGGTTGCATACCCTGCAAACATAATTAATTTAATTAAATAACTATTTCACAGCAAGTGATTTTGTTAAATTCAATTTTAACATGGCTTTTACAAGCACAATTTTGGCATGGAGCGTCATTTCTTTTCCAAAAGGCTATATAGAAGCCAATCAACTATTAGAAGTGCAAGATGCAATTAAATGGGCGACGGATTATCTCATAAAATGCCATACTAGTAAAAATGAACTCTACGCTCAAATAGGGGATTTTAAATTGGACCATCTCTATTGGGGTAGACCAGAAGAGATGAAAATGAAACGGCCAGCTTATAAAATTGATGAAGAGCATCCAGGATCTGATCTCGCAGGCGAAGTGTCAGCAGCTCTTTCATCAGCTAGTCTAGTGTTTGCTAACACGAATAAAAATTATTCTGAATTGCTTTTGAAACACGCAGAGGAATTATTTGAATTTGGAAAAAGTTTCCAAGGGATTTATCAAGATGCTATTCCAGAAGCTGAAGAGTTCTACGAGTAAGTAATAATTCATTGGGATCAACAATGTATTAATGGTTGCCTACCTAGATCTACTGATTTCAAACAAGAGCTTTGCTGGGCTGCCATTTGGCTCTATAAAGCTACAAATCAAACAAAATACTTGCAAAAGGCTGAAGAGTACTATGAGAAATTAAATCTAAGTGGAAACATTACAGATCGCTTTTTTTACAACAATAAATTAGCCGCCATTCAGGTTTGAAAAATGTAACATTATGCAACCCAAAATACTTTCAGCTTGTTTGTAGCTACTTTTATATCAAGCAACCAACAATTCAATCTACAGAAACTTAATAGAAAGCTTTTGCAATTTCATAATCCATAAACAAACACGAACGCCTAAAGGATTAGTTTTTATCGAAGAATTTGGCACGCTCTCACATGCCGCCAATTTGGCATTCATTTGCCTTCAAGTATCTACTTAAATTAATCATTAAAACAAATATACCAACTGTATATTTTTACAGGCAGCCAACCTAAACATTGAACGAGACAAAAACGTGAAATTCGCTGCAAGCCAAATCGATTACATGCTCGGATCAACCGGCCGCAGTTTTGTCGTCGGCTATGGAGACAATTATCCAAAGCACCCTTTAAATTCCGCCAGGTAATTCATTACAATTTACAATAAAACATAATTTTGCAATAATTTTGCGATAGTTCATGCCCCAATTTACCAGCGCCATGCAATTGGACTCATTACAAATCCAAACAGCCAAATCCCCAAATAATTTACGGAGCACTGGTGAGTGGTCCAGATGCAAATGATCATTTCGAGGATGCTCGCGACAATTTCATCTACACTGAAGTGACACTGGATTATAATGCTGGATTTCAAGCTGCTTTAGCCGGCTTAATTTATTTCAATTCTAGTGTAATCTAATTAAGTGGAAGTTAATAAATTGCATTTTCGTTTATTAATTAACTCTCTTGTTCGTAATTTAATTAGCAAGTGCGCTTTGCGCAATTTTCCGACTTTTTAAGCAATTATTAACGTTTAACAAATTTACTTTTTGACCGCCATCTTTGTGGTACTGTTTAAATATTATGTATTATTGGTTGCCTAACTTAATTAAATAAAATAATCTATTTAACTGAAGTAGGCAACCAATAATGCATAATATTTAAAAAACGTTGACTTTCTATGCAATTATTATTATTTAAAAAATGTTGCAATTCGCAAGACCTCTTGCTTCATCAGCATCAGCTCGAATGAATAATTAATTAACCGGATATACCGGTTTTATTAATAATTAACACTTACAATTAACAAAATCATAAAGCAAAAATGGTAATTTCCATTATTTTTTGTAATCTTGATATTGCTAATTTATTCACGAACTCAAAACACCCATTCTAAGTATTCCATTTACATTGCGCTATAAATAAATAATTACAGACACTCAAAGACTGATTTTTAAACGGTAAAATATTCCATCACGAAACTGGGCGAACATTAATCCAGTTTTGCTTTCAAATTGCTTTGAAAATCGAATTAAAAGCGTATATACGCACATTTGAAATTATGAAAGCACACAATTGATCTACTTTACGAAAAAATCTCATACATATAAATGTCAAACGAAAAAACCGCTTTTTGCCTTCATATATAATCATATCCACGAATAATGCTTTTACTTTTAATTGCATTACCACTAATAAGCTGCATATTTATAGCTAATAGCATCCTATTAGCGAAAATAGCAATTATATCATGATGATTAAGAAATCATGCAACAATTAAAATCCTGCTTGAGTTGCGCTTTTCAAAAGGCTTTTTGGAGGCCTTGGCCTAGGAAAAACTCCAGTCACGATACCTCATTGTTTAGTATTGTTTTTTTTGCAATAACAAAATAATTAACGAAAAAATACATAGTTTTAGCCAAATTAAGTGCATTTGATAGCTTTTTCTGCCACTTACCTTCTAAATCAAAGTTGCATCCAGTTTTTTCAATGAAAATAAGGCAAGTTACATGAATCCCCCACATATGTGGTTATGCACACCATTACCCTTCCATTCCAAAACCATGCTGAGTGAATAAACTTCTACCAGTCTGGACCACGGTCTAGTTTTCTATCATTGCGCTTATTGTGCGGTTCGTCTCTTCATTTGCAATTATGACCAATTAAAAAATTAATTAGTAGTGTGTGCATTAATTAACTAAATTTACAATAAAGCACGAAAAACAACTCCTACATAAAAGGTCAGTTTTGTTGATATATGTACCTAAATAAAATATAAGCGAATCCGATTTTGCATGATTGATTTTTCTATTCGTATATGTGCATGCAAATCCATGAATAAATAGAAGCGGATCTATGCTAATTTCAAAGCGCATCCTTTCAGTCGAACGGCCTTAACTCTTCATCTATTCAGAGTGAAAGTATTTCAGTAAATGCAAATCCGTATTACAAATATGGAACATCGGAGAGATAATGATGGCATAATGTGGCACTACTACTATTCTTTACAATTTAAAACAATGGCCATTTTAATCGCGTAATCTTTTTCTTTTTTTTTTCTCACTTGATTCGCTTTTGTCTTTATTCTACCACAGATTAACTGGTGTGGTTGCACACTGGATGGATGCTCATTGCTTTCAAATGGATTACGAAATTATTTAAATTCAATTTTGAGGTTAGAAAATGCTAGTGTTAAAAATCAGCGTCAAAGATGGCCAGTACCAACTTAAAGTTTGGTACATTTTACAGAAAACTAGATGGCGCTTGTCAAGATTAATTAATATGCATTTATCGATATTAATAAAATGATACGGAATTAATAAAATCCATTGGCACATATATCTAAATGGTCAGCAACCGTTAAATTTATGTTGGAAATCTTGACCTTTATCTACATACACATGTACACTTCTTTATCGTCAAGCTTCATTTGTTTTACCATCGATTCATTACCAATTAGCTAATATACGTATCAATTAAACCGGTTCAATCGATTCGACTATTGAGGAACCAAATCAAATTTGGCAATCGGCTTACCACGAAAAATGGAAAGTCTTCCGAAAATGACATTGAACCTTCAAATATCTTTTTTTTCTGCATTGCAATATCTTGTTTTGTAGATTAAATTGGATAAAACTAACAACTATACAAAGGATCTTGATAAATCTCATCGAAAACGGGGCTATACATGTTTGATTGTACGATATAACCTAAAAAAGTGACAGTTACATGACAGTTCAGTCGAAATGAGATTCAAAAAATGGCTCTAAAGTTAAATAATCGAATCGATACATTTTCTAATAAAATGCCTGCGATTTATACCTATGGGCAATTTATACGAATGCATTTCTATATATTGATTTAATAGCTTAATCAATAGCCGCATTAATTATTTTGATTCTTTCAAATTATTGTTACATAAATGTCCAGATATTTAGCCTGTACAGGTGTGTTATGTTTGAATTTAACAAACAATACCTTTTAATATTTATAGATTTACGTTTCCTGTCACCTTTTTATTTTCAGGTTATAACTTTTATGACAGCTCGCTTGTCATTATATTGTAATTTATACATAAACACACTGATTGTTACCTAATATGTTATATATGTGCAATTATTCTTAAATATCAGCCTGGTTCTTTGAAATTAATATTATTAGCATCAATCAATTTTATATAATCATTTTCTGTGCAATAAAAAATTAATTGGTAGCCATTTTTTGTAAATAATCCGCCATGTTTGTTTGAATGTCAACTGCCGAAATGATAAAATTATAGTTGTAATTGTAAAATTAAATATTAAATAAAAAGAACGAGCAATTGTCTGCACAATTCGCTACACTTTCTTTGCAATAATTGACGTAGATCATAATGATCCTTATGGAATTCACCGTTATTTTTATATATATTGTTATTTTGATTCTTTCCATGACCTAGAATCGCTCCATTATACATTTAATTTAATCTATAAAATTATGCAACGCATTTTTTTGCAATACAACCAAATTTTCATCCATTCATTATTATATTATATTGTTTCCTATATTCTTACATAATTACTTTTTCTCATTTGAATATATGAATTAAAACAATAATTAATATTCATATGCGCGTGTGGCGAAAGTACCACAAGAAAATAAAACAAAATTTTAAATCCGCGATCCACCCATTAATTGTTTATTTTAAACTTGTTTAATTATGTAAGTATATAAACAGCAAACAATTGTTATCCAAAAAATTATTGCTGAATGAAAATGAAAGTTTATTTATTATTATTGTTATATTGTAATAAATAATACAACAAACTCGGCCACATATTAAATTCTAATTAAATAAAATACATGTTTTTTAAAAGTCTGAAAAGTCCAGGCTCAAAATTTTAATTCATTTTTTCACTTTCACTAATAATATTGCGCATAGAAATTATTTAGATCACTTTGTAATTAATATTACATTTATATATTATTGTATACATGTTACAATTCGAAATGCATAAAAGATATAAAGGTCGAATGTCGAATCAAGGTCTCACGGAATGAAATTTCAGCTCTTTAAAAAGTACCCCCCAATTAATATATTGCGACAATCTATTTAAATAAATGCCCCCCAGCGTAAATTACTGATTTTGTGCAATTTTCCCATCAATACAACAAACGCACTGGATTAACAATAAAGTTACATAAATAAATGTCAAGCCAGTAGCAAAATTAAATAATAAACTGTTAACTCAGCGCGTTGAACTTTTGCAACAAATTTCCTCTCCCATAAAAATAACGAATTAAAATTCAAGTGTGTACCTCAAGAAGGAGTGTTTTATTTGAGCAATAAAAACTGATGTTCAATGATTTAGAACCAAAGAAACCGTAGAAAAAAAATCTACCGTTGTTTCTGTTTGCAACAAATAAACCGCAGAAAAAATTTACAAAATAAATATAAACAAATAAAAAAGTCGTGACTGGGGAAATCTCTTCTCGAGAGTTGATTGTCTTTCTTGCATGTTTATTCACGGTGAAATTGTTCAGGCGTCGTTATTATACAAACGAATGTTTCCGATTTTGACCTATTGACATCATGAAACTGAATCTTTAATAATTACGTTGAGCAATTCAAATCGAGCCTTGCATTCAATCATTCATAATAGTACTGCACTTTTGTTTGCCACCGTCAATGCCATTAACTCATTAATTTTATAATAATGATAAACAACCATTACAAATAATTATTATTCATTGTTGCTGATGTTAATAATTACTCAAGAAAATATCAAAAGGTACCGCAAAATATAAAATCGCAAACTGCACATGTATTGCTGGTTGCCGCTCCGAATAATCAAACTTTTACTTACCAAATTTCTTTTTAGATGCCTTGCAACTGTCCAGTTTCCCAACCTGGACCAACTTTGGCATCAACATGCGGTGGAGCGCAATTTATGCTCTTCATGGGTCTTTTGGAAGTGTTCCTTCGGTCGCAATGCGATTTGGAAGATCCATGCGGTCGTCCTGATCCTACCCCTGTACTACCCGAATACGATTTCATTGTAGTTGGAGCTGGAAGTGCTGGATCGGTTGTTGCTAGTCGACTATCGGAAATACCAGAGTGGCGCGTACTGTTAATCGAAGCTGGTAAGCTAGAATATAAAAATAATTGCAACTATTAATAATTCTGCTGAAACCAATAGAATTTATATATAATTACATTAATAATGAGTTGATTTATCATTAAAACGCACTTATAGCGAGTGATGCACAATAATAAAGCGTATAAACAACAATAAAGATGCCATAAATTTTAAAAGCACAGCCATATTGAATTTAAATTGAAAACTGACAGTTTTCCCGCGAGGGAGCTTTCCAGCAGTTTATGCGGTGCAATCTTTTTAAAAACACTATTAATAATACAAATAATTGCAAATAATAATAATTATTAATTGTTGCTGTTAAGATAAAGCGTAAAAATTATAAAAAGAGCGTTGCATTGCTAAAATGCATTAATAAATAAATGTATTGTTGGTTGCCTATACAAATCTTACTATTTTCTTTACTAGGCCTAGACGAACCAACTGGTACCCAAGTACCCTCAATGTTCCTCAACTTTATCGGCTCGGACATCGACTGGGCCTACCAAACGGAACCGGAACCGCAGGCATGCCTAGGCGAAACCGAGCAACGGTGCTACTGGCCACGCGGAAAAGTACTACCAACTTAAACTCTCTCAAATAAAAACTAACAATAAATTTAGGTCCTAGGCGGCACTAGCGTAATGAACGGCATGATGTACATCCGCGGCGCCCGCAAAGACTTCGACGACTGGGCCGCCGCCGGAAACAACGGCTGGAGCTACAACGAAATCCTGCCGTACTTCCTGAAAAGCGAAGACAACCAACAAATGGACAACATGGATCGCGGTTACCACTCAACCGGTGGCTTACTAACCGTCTCCCAATTCCCCTATCATCCACCCCTAAGCAAAGCTATATTAAAAGGGGCGGAAGAATTGGGGTACCCTATTCGCGATCTAAACGGGATCTACCATACCGGCTTCAACATTGCGCAAACTACAAACCGCAATGGCAGCCGTTTAAGCACCGCGCGCGCGTTTTTACGCCCTTACAAAAATCGCCGCAATTTGCATATTTTAATGAACTCTACAGTCACTCGCGTTTTGATTAACACGACAACAAAGCAAGCGTATGGCGTGGAAGTGCTAAACTACGGCGTCAAACAGGTTATCTACGCTAGTAAGGAGGTTGTAATATCAGGGGGCGCTGTAAACTCACCCCAAATTCTCCTGCTGAGTGGTGTAGGCCCTCGCGAAGAGTTGCAGCAAGTCTCTGTACCCTTAGTTCATGATTTGCCCGGCGTTGGAAAAAATCTGCACAACCACGTCGCCTTTTTCGTTAATTTCAACATAAATGATACGAATAGCGCGCCGTTGAATTGGGCGACAGCGATGGAGTACTTGTTGTTCCGCGATGGGTTGATGAGTGGCACGGGCATTTCCGAAGTCACCGGGTTTATCAATACGAAGTATAATGATCCGTTGTTGGAGCATCCGGACGTGCAATACTTCTTCGGCGGGTTTCTGGCGAATTGTGCACGGACGGGGCAGGTTGGTGAGAAGGTTGATAATAATACCAGGTCCATTCAGATTATCCCGGCGGTGTTGCATCCGAAGAGTAGAGGAGCGGTCATTTTGAAGGATAACAATCCTTTGTCGCATCCGTTGATTTATGCGAATTACTACACTCACCCTGATGATGTAAAGGTTATGGTTGAAGGGATTAAATTTGCGCTGAAGTTGGCTGATACTAAAGGTGGGTGCTGAAAAGTAGTTCTAGTTAGTAATTAGCAAAAATAACGGCGTTAATTAAGTAAATTACCAGCGAAAGCTGCAAAAGTCACGCTTGAAACATTTGAACGGTAGCCATTTTGAATTCATCTGACAGTTCGCTTGGGCGCTTTCCACTAGCACGTTTAGTTACAATATTAATTCTAATTACAGCGTTAAAAAGATACGGCTTCCAATTAGACAAAACGCCAATAGAAGGGTGCGAAAAATTCCCATTCGGCTCCGATGCTTATTGGGAATGCGGAGCAAAACGGCAAACTGGACCAGAAAATCACCAAGCCGGTAGTTGTAAAATGGGACCAGCTCATGATCCACTAGCAGTCGTCAATCCTTTACTTCAAGTAACTAATTTACTCTCACTTGGACAATAATACATTTTTTTTTGGATATTCTAGGTGCATGGTATTGACAGATTAAGGGTAATTGACGCGAGCATAATGCCCGCTGTCACTACCGGGAACACTAACGCCCCCACAATTATGATAGCGGAAAAAGGAAGCGACATGATAAAATCAAGATGGCTTACCCCCGAAGGTGGTTTCTTTTATACCAACATGCCAAATCAAAGAATAGACCGTCAATGGGGCTCCTGGTAAAATTATAGCAAAGTACTACTTAGTAGCAAACCAAAAATGTTTATTGTGCTATAATAAGAGGTATACTTAATTTAATTTAACTTAATTACAAGCTATACTTAGTTTTTTGAAGACACCATGTACTAATCAGTATTTCCTAGTATTTATTATGAAACCTAATTGTTCTAGTGGTCTAGATTTGTTATAAATAAGAACGTATACGTAGTTTAAATAAAATTTTATACATTATGCCATAAATTGTTGCGTAATTTTGAAGTATAGTCAGACAACCAGCAATACACTAAATCAATGGACTCGAGGGATGGTGTTATGCAAAAGGACGCTTAATTGTTTAAACAATACATAATAACTGGTGATGTTTACGCTAATTAGCTAGAAATCAATGCTGATGTTCTAAATTTAAGTTTAAAGGCAGATTTTCTAGCATTTTTGGAACAGCTCCAGCATTTTCCAAAAAGCTCCCCAGTTGTTCTTCAATATGCTTACGTCTATCGTTCTGGTCTTGAACTCTTTTTAAGGCTATTTTTGAAGATAAATGAGCAGTATTTACTAACTTGTTAATGAAGTTAAAAATTGCGTCATCTGATGGCTTGAATAACGAAAATTCTGTGTTCTTCCTATAACAACAATTATTATTTTTGACTATATAGATAATTAAATTAAATTCTTACGGTTTGTGAGGCTTGATTGGAAGCTCAATGGATCCGGAATCGTCTTCCATGCTTTCCATTCTACGAGCATTACTCTATAGAATTTTAATTTACAAGAATTAATAAGTAAGATTGACTTAAGTAATTTACTTACAGTTAAAATTAAAGTAAAGGCGACTAACAAAATTAGAAATAGCTTAAACATGATGATGTTTGATCAGATAATTAGTGCAAACTGAGCCTATTTTTATATTTCTATTGCAAAAAAATAATAAATTGCAAACTAAAGCGTATTTTAGTTATTGTTATAAAATTTAAAACAATAAACGTTGCATTATTGCATGTTGAACGTAATTTATTTAATGTAAGTTTCGTGTTTTTCCCTGACAGAATTTAAATTAATTATGATCATCCAAAGTTTTGCTTTGATTGTTATTATATAAAATGTTACTAAGTGTTGAGATGTTTATTGTACCCCTTAAAAGGCCTACAACTAATAAAGATTCTAAAAAGGCTCATTAAAAATAAATTAATTGCTATTAAATGCAGATTTTTTAGCACAACCTTCACTACAAACCAAATCCAAAGATAAGAAATGACCTGCTACAACAAAATACACGAGTTTAACTTTGACCAATAAACTCTGATTAGAACGAGTTCAAAGTGCAATAAACAAAATAATAATCATTTATATTATTTATGAATAATAATTAAAATTAATTCGAAGCAATTCAATTCCATAGCCATGCATGTTAAATATGATTTTCTACTTATACACACAGATAATCATATCATTACTTAAACTACTTTAATCATCATAAATAAACAAATAAATAGCTTTCAATCAACTTCCACTTCAATCCATTCATTCAGTCCACAACCACTTCTTCTACAAACAACATATTTACCAAAATCAAGAACCAAAAATGGCACCAAAATTCAGCTTCCTCTTCATCTTCGCCACGCTTTTCGTCATCTATGTAAGAATCCCCATTCCATCCAAAAACCAAAATAATTATTTATTTTTATAGTTCTCGATGGAAAGCAACGGTTTGATCATCCGCAGAGAAGCACCAGCCAGTGATACCAGCAAATCCGTCGACGAAGCTTTGGAATCTTTCAAAACTGGATTGAACGATTTGGTCAAGAACATCCAAGTAAGTAGTTCCGATTTTGGCAGCCAGATGGCGCTGCGAATTTTTTTTGACGGATCTAATGTCACTTGTCATTTTTTTTTGCAGACAAATGAATTGTTCCAAAATGTGTCAACTACATTGAAGCAATTCAGCGAATCTGTGCAGCAACAGAGCAAACAATTGGTGGATAAATTGTCCAGCGATACTACCACTAAGACCAATTAGGGGGTTTTTGTTAATTAGGATTGTAGTTTGGAATATTGGCGTTCAGTATTGTACTTTTTTTTTGATGGAATAAAATTGTTTTTGAATTATTTGCTTGTTTGTTTGATTAGTTAATATTTTTTTACCTAACCACTTTCTAAAGAATTTAAAATTGATAAATAATAATCTGAAAAATAAATAAAAAATACTTTGATAAAGAAAGTTAATTAAAAATAGCAACAAATTAAAATACATCGCACTTGCTAATTTAGCTACATTCTAATTAATTAATCACATAATGTACGCATCCGATTTCGCAACAATAATAACCCATAAATAAATTCTATGAATCCAATCTGCTCAACCAATCAAATCATTCGTAACACAATTTAATTCAAATCGTAAACAATAATAAATAATTGTAAACTAAGCTCAATATTCCAAACGAAACCAAATAAAACCGTAAAACCCCAATTCCAAAGCCCTCTCGCCACAAATCTTTGTTATTGTTTACATTTATTCCTTCAACAACCACCTGACCCTTAGAACCAGTCCTATTATCCCGTTTTCTACCTGCATCAAGCCCTTCAATTGAAATCCTACTAGTTTTTTTCCCATGTAACCAAAAAAAAAGCCGATATGTGATAAGCGGGGCCAAGGGCACCTGATCTTCTCTAGGTCCGGGTGTCTCATATAAAAGCCATCATCCAGATGAAATCCTTCAGTCTCAATCCTACCGCCACATCAATATGAAGTACGCTGCCGTTCTTATTGTTGCTTTAATCGCCTTCCAAGTGAGTACTAATTATAATTACCTGCTAAAATACAACTAAACTATTGACAAATGTCATTTGGCAGCGCCATATTGACACTTTCATAAATACCAACACAACTACCTGAAAATTTCCTAATCATATCCACAGCAACACCAACCAAAATGGCCGCACAGGCAATAATAACCCTAACCTAATTTTTTTGATTTAATTTTCTCTAGGGCGCTTTGGCTAAGCCGAAAAGCAAACCAGTAGAGAAAACCTCAACCGAGGAATTCACTGCTAATGTGCAAAACTTAGTAAACAACGTAACTGCAACTCTACAAGGCGAACTTCCCGACACCAAGAAAGTGGTAGACTCTCTCAGTACTAACGCCCAAAACTTGGCTAACTATGCACAAACCATCGCCGATAAAATTAAGGCAGAGACCAAGAAGAACGAAGGAAACATCGATGCTACTTTGAAGCAAGTGCAAGAACATTTGCAAGCTACCTCGAAGAAATTGCAAGAAGCCGTTGGACCTGAAGCTCAAGCTAAAGGAAAGGAAGTTAAGGAGAAGTTGGAAAAGGGATTGAAGGATGCTGTTGCTCAAGCGGAGAAGCTTTTGAAGGCTGTTGAACCTGATGCGCAAAGTAGGTTTTTGAGGTTATGTTTGATTTGAGTGACTAATTTTTTTGTTTTTTGCAGAATTCAAAACTGATTTGACTAATGCAGCCAAGACTTTCCTGGATCAAATCGTGGAAGTCAGCAATAATTTGAAGGAACAGGTTGCTGTTAAGCAATAAGCATTTTTGTGTGGTATTTTTAGGTTAAGGCAAAATTTTCTTTTGAAGTAATAAATATATTTTCGGACTACTTTGTGGTTTTAATTAACAAAAACGATTAATTACATTAATAATCTCTTTATTTACATCAATTAATAAATACATACAATTATACAATTAAATAATTATTTAAATTAGTATCAATTTAATAAGTTAATTCTCCAGTATATTTAGCACAACTGCTGCAACCACAGTCCGCACCATGTCTTCTCTTCTCCTGTTCATTTACCTTCCTCAATGCATTAATCAAAGCATCATTAGCGAGCGGAACTACGTCATACTTGGGCAAAATGTCGTATTTAGGCAACACATTATACTTTGGCACAGCTTCAAATCGCTTAAATGGCACAGTTTGACTATTATACATGGAAACCACTGTAGGATGTTGATAATAAACAGCCTGCCTTGGATCGGAATAATAATTAGCTCCAGAGGAATAACTATATCCAGATCCATAATACTGCTTTGGGTATCCAGCACAAGGTGGCGCCACTACTTTAGTCGGAGGAACGAATGGCCGAAGGTAACTAGGTTGGTAGTACTTTGGTGCGAAATTAGTTAAAGGGGCTGATGGATAAGTGACAGGTGCTGGAGCTGGATATGTCGCTGGATACGGACCCCTAAATGGAATTGGAGCAGGTAAATATTGCGGTTTCAGATGTTTAGCCGGTAATTCAATTGGCACGCCATTAATATTAGTCAAATCGTCCATATCCACATTGAATCGTTTCCCAATTGGCAACTCTGGATGTCTTTCGCCGCAACCACAATCACTAACCTGCTGTTCTTCATCCTCGCCAACCATAATTGGACTTGGAGCATATTCTTCCTTATCATCCTCTCGCACAATTGGATACGAAACTAAAAGTTTCCTCTTCTGGTCGCACTTGAAGCAATTAACCGGCACCAACGCTTTGGTAAGCAACTTTCCAATATCCGCCTTGCGTTCCTCTGAAGTCACATCTTCGACATCCAAATTCAAGAACTTCACATTGCTGTTCGCAATATCGACTATGCGCTCGTTTGCTCCGACTTCCTCATTACTCAAAACAACGGTCTTCAGTATTTCCGGATGCTTTACGTTTTCGAAATGGGTGATTTCCTTATCGGCAGCCGTTTCGTCCGTCACTAATTCTTCCACAACTTTGGCTGGGGGCGGTAAATACGGTCCGTAGGTTGGTGGGGGGTAGTAGTAGTTGGGAGGGTAAGGGTACGGTTGGTAATGGTGATAAGACTGAGGATGCCCAAAATACGGTGGCAAATATTGCGTCTGGTAGTCGATTGCAGATCGTTGTTTGTGGTTATATAATTCTGGAAGTGCCCCGCCCCCAAATCGGAGTGACACTTGGGCGTTGGCGTAGGATTTAGGTGAAGCATCGCTGGATGGCGCTACTGGTTCTTCGTCGCCATCTTTGAAGTTAGAGCGTTCCAAGATTTCGAATTGATCCAAGTTGCGGTTGTCGGGTGTTTGGAATATTGCGTTTAGATCGCATTTTCCTAGGGCCTAAATTTTTGGTAATTAGCACTGATGGTTTAAATTTTGTAGGTGTACTTACTTGGCTGATTAGTAGAAGAGAGATGATTAGTTTGAGCACCATGGTTTTGGATTTTGTGTTGGTGGTGTTAATTGGAGGTGGGTTTATATATTGGAATGGGTGTAGCAATGTTTTGGTTAATTATTTATAATAATAATATGCAGTGGCGTAGCTAATTTGTTAAATTTTTAATTGTTTTGGTGGTGGGACGTTTAGACTGTGCGTCTATACTTGAGGAATAAGGGCTGATGCTCACAGTCTAAGGTGCTTTTTTGGGAAATGTCTTGTATTTTGCCTGGTATTCGAAAATTTTGAACAATAAACGTTAGAATGTGAGTATATATTATAGAATATTATGTACAAAAAATTACAGTCTAAGGTCCTTTTTGCTTAAATATCATTATTTTTGTTGTTACGCTACTGCTTTATTTATTTATTAATTAGTAATTAAATAAACTTGACCTTGCGCATTTTTTACATGACATAATTTAATTGTTATTATTTAAAATAACAATTAAATAACTGGTATTGCACTTATACTAATATTAAATAAAAGATAAATTTCAACAATAATTCTTTATTAAATAATATCAACAATAATTTGTAGTTTGTTGTCTGTTTCTATTTTTTCCGTCATGGCTTGGTCAAAAAATTCAAAGCCTAAAAAAGAACAAAACAATTAATTAGTAAAAGTGGAAAAAATAAAAATAAACAACATAATTTAATACAAAACAATACAAATAAATTAACACAAAATTCCTAAACTAAATCAATGCTTCCTATACTTAAGCCTTTTACTCTCCAAATACTTTTTCAAATCAAACTTCGCCGCCTTCAACTTTCCCCCAACATCCCCCCCTTTAAGCCCCAACAAACTCTTTTGCTTCCCTTCACAACTCTCCAATTGCTTCAACAAATCGAACAAAATCTTCAACTCCTTCTTGATCTTCAACCCACAATTAATCCGCTCATTCATCTCCCCAATCGTATCCTTCTGCAACTTCTCAATATTCTTAATCTCCCATAATATCTCAGCTTCCTCTCTAATCCTTGCTGCATCATTCACTTGCAAGATCTCCCTCAACTTCTCCAACAAATCAATCTCCTTCTGCAATATTAAATCCCGCTCCTTCTTCAAATCGCCCATCAAAGTCGAGCGAATCTTCCCATTAACAAAATGCAATTTACTCAAATAATCCACATGCTTTATCTCCCGTTGCAAGTCGAAACTTGTCCCCATATGGATCTTATCGCTGAAATCCTCCACGATTTTATTAATAATGCATTGAAGCTTTTGGAGCAGAATTAACAATTTAATTAACTTCTTGGACATGAATTTATTGTCCTTCTGCAACGCGTTAGCCAAATCCTGTACGACGTGGTCCTTCACCCTTTGTAGCTCCTGGACTTTGTCTAGGATCCGAATTTTAACATCCATATCGTTCACCTTTTTCTCCATCAAGCTCTGCTTCCAGTCCTGCTCAATCGACAGCTTAATATGCTCGATCTTCAACAAATCCTCGTAAATATGCGTGTAATCATCAAACTTCATATGCACCAAGACGTCGATTTCCGCCAAATTCTGCGTGATTTTCTCTTTGATAGTTTGCACCGGCATTTCTCCATTACGGCTCTCCAAATTAACGCCTTTCTCCATCCGCTCTTTCGCTTTCTGGATCAAGTCTGCGATGCGGTCGGACATTAAGGGCTCTCCTACCACTTCTTGGTTTTGGCTCTTTTTTGGGAAAACTATTGGACGCTTTTTCCCGTTAATTTCCGAAAAGGATCGTCCGTTATTGTCGATGATCAGCTTGGACTTTAGCGGTTGCACTACATTTTTGAACGCCTTTTTTAGGTGACTTGTGAACTCGTGGAGGTCTTCTAACGGTTTTGGTTCTTTTGCGGTTTTATCGCGATGCACCATGTCTCCCAGTTTATCGCGTAGGAACTCCTGGACTTCGTCTTCGTCTACCACTTTTAGTATGTAGCGTTTCGAACGCGATTTTGATGCAACATCCTTGCTAGAGTTCGTTAAATCTCTTCGGTGCCTCACCAAGTTATCAAAATACCCACCACCACGACCATGAAAGTTACCAAAAATATTAGAGGCAAAGTCTAGGAACTTTGATTTAAATTTTTGTCGAAATTGCTGAAGATACAGCCGGGAGCTTGAAAGCACTGCCGGAAATTTCGATAGCACTGGAGCTACATGTTGACGAATATTTCGAAACCTCGTAAACAATCGCTTAGGCCCTTCTAGCAGGAAATGTAGCGGATGGTCCTCTTCTACGACTTGCTGCTTGGTACCTCGCACGTAATCATCCTCATCGTCATCCTCAATGGAATTATCATCGTCTGGTTGATTTTTGACTTCGAAAAACGGCATATGGAAATGTTTGCGGTCCAAACTAAACGCCCTCTTATACCGCCCTTTCGGGGTATCACTATTAAGGATCTGCAGCTTCTCCAAAAGGCTTGGTTGACTAGAAATGCGACTGGAAAGGCTTCGAGGCTTCGCAAACAAATTGCGCTTCAACTCCTGGATGCGTTTAGCGATTTCCTTGAAGATGAATGGCTTTTCTTCGGGTTTAAGCGTGCTTAAGCTCCGCAAGAACGACTTGGACTCGCGATCCAAGCTTTGGTCCTTCGACAAAAACTTCGCCCGACCCTTAACGTTTAACCCCTCAATAAAACCCTTAACTTTCCTATCTAAACTACTACTAGTACGTTTCTTGACTACAAGATCGTTATGCAACTTCCTAGCCCTCAACTTAGCCAAACTCCGCGTAATCGGCAGTCTAATCATCGGTAACAAATGCAAGAAAAACTTAAACCCGTTGGTTAAAATCGGTATATGCCGCTTAGCCCGTTTTCTAATTTTAGATGAACCATACCTGCAGCCACAAGCTGGAGCCACTTGATGTTGGTAATCCTGGAAGTCCACAGTTTCGAAAACTGGTCCGCGATGTTTAGCCAACGCTAGAGCTGGGCAAGTTTCGATTTGTGGGCAGTCTGGAGCTGGAAGGACCAGACGATCAGCGCAGGCTTTCAAGTTTTGCAAGTAAACTGGAGTGATTGGAGTGGGGTAAACGGGTTCTTGCACTTGGATGCCGTATTGGTAGACTGGCTCCACTTTGATTGGCTGGTAGTATGCTTGGACCTATAAAGTTGTGATGATTAGTTTATTGGTTTGCTGGAGTTTTGAGTGTCGTGTCGTACCTTGTAGTCGTAGTGTTTCAAGTTGCATGGAGTTTCAACTGGGATGATTGGTTCTTGAACAGAGATTGGGAGTTGTTTTTGGCAGGTGCATGGATTTCCGCGGTAGATTACTTTGAGTGGAGCGCATGGTGGGGAAACGACTGTTAAATGTTTGGAGCACTAGAATTAATTAAAATTTGTTAGATTATTGACGTTTATTATAATTGTTTTGCTCCGCAAGTTGTATCTGACAAGTGACATTTGAATTTTGGTATAATTTTATGCCATAATGTTGGTACAACTGGGAGACAGCAACACTATATCTAAGGCGCGAAATTCAAATTTGCGCTTACTATTTCTTTGTTGCCTTTTATTTAATTAATTTTGATACTTACTTTGAGACATCCGCAGTCGGCGGCACTTAAAGCTACAGCTACTGCTAGCACGATTAAAATACTGACAAAATTCATTTTTGCTTTGTTTTTTTTTTTGGTCTTGGTAGTAAATTAATTAATGATTGACAATGAATGGTTGGAATAGTTTCTTTGTGGTTTATATATGTAGATGGTTTGCTTGGTGTTTGTAATTGTACGTGATTGCATTTGATACAAATTAATATTGGTGTTTATACTATTGATTTTTGGGTGAAGGTTTGTTTTTTGTTATTTTTTTCTGTAGGTGTGTGGAAGGTTAATTTTTTGCATTTTCATTTGTATTAAATGGTTTTAAGGGGATTATTGTTTGTTCATTCAACTTTGGTAATGAATTTTATTGCTTATCAGCAATTGTTGATTGAAATTAAATAATATGTTATTTAATTATTAATAGTAAATGTTTTTGCTGATTATTACGGGTTGATTTTATGACGCAATGTTTATTATTTGTTACAGTTTTTATTTTTGGATTGATAAGAATTAGTTAATGTGGTAAATAATTATTTTTAAGAAGATTTTTCTTAATTAAATTTAATATCGCCATCTATGCGTACGTTCAACCACTATTTTTTAAGTTGGCAGTATGTAAACTCTACGAAGGAAGGGCGTAAAGAAGAAGGACGCAATGGCGGCCCAATTGTCACAATTTAATCAATAATTTTTATATTTTGTTATAATAAATGTATTAACAATCGGTTTTCTAGTAATTGTGAAGCATAAAATCTTCTGCATAAGGTATTTCAAATATTTAACGTCTAAACTAATTAAAAAACCAACTATTGATATAAATTTTATTATAAACTGTGTATTACAATGTTAATTTTGGGCTATTATTGTTTATTATAACGTAATGTAGGCTACTACATTCCTGAAATTTAATTGGATTACATTATATACAACAATAAATTGTTAGACATAAAATATCAACAATTAAATGTATTCTAACCTCAAACTGTCAAAATTAAATTGACTTGCATTCAAATATTTAATAATCCGCTTCCAAAAATGGTATTTATTTAAATAAACACTTCAACCAAACAAAAACAACTAAAATATTGATGGAAAGTAATTTTATTATGATTGAAATAGCAAAAACAAAGTCACAACATTTACAATAAACAATCAATCAGTCTTCAAAGTAAATTAACAAAACAAAAATCAAGAAGGAATCACAAAAACCAAATCAAATCTTCATCAAATTTACAAACAGGCTCCCAATTTATGCAACATAACGTTATGGCTCTGGTGGTGCTGAGTGGTACTAGAGCTTTTCTGCGACTGAGTCTTGTAATATCCACCATAATACCCATTTTGCGGCTGCACTTCTACAACGTCATCGCATCCATAAGAAGTGTCCACAGGCACAGCAAGTTGCTGAGGCTTTTGCACGGTATTGAAAACGACTGCTCCAGGCACAAATCCATCAGCGCAAGCTGCTTGAGCTGCTTCAGCTTCAGCTACTGCTTGTCCCTCATTAGCCATCGCTACATTAATGAACGGCGACGACGCTATTTTAGCCGGACCATATCCAAGCTCTCCCAAACTGACCTTCTTAATATCAACTGGCTCAATCACATCTTCATCATCGAGCGCTAAGAGTTCTTCAGCTGCTTCTTCGTCCAAACTGGATTGCGACATGGCTTTGACAGGTTTCAATTCGACGATTTGTCCGTTCAGGCTGAATAAGTTCTCTTCGCGGATGTTGTTGCTCTTCTTTTGCGTGGCAGGGAGTTCGATGGGCAATTTGCGGAAACCGAACGCCAGTTTGTCTTCGTTTTGGATGAGAGAGTTCTGCGCCATGTTGTAAGCGAGAGCCAATGAGACGGCATCAGCTGGAGCAGTCTGTGCTTGCGCTTGCCGGCCATTGCCATAGCAACCGACTGGTGTGAAGTTGACTAAAGCGTCACCGTAGTTGGTAGCCTGCATTATTAACAAATATTAATCAATATTTATGTTTATATAATTAATTAATAATTTCTTACCGTAGATGTAGATGATTGAGACCCAGAACAACTAGAGCAAGCCAAACAGGCAGGTTTTGGCACGGAAGCCGGCTTCACAATGGCGTTCAAGCAGCTGCAAGGTCCAGCGATTGGCGCTAAAGGTGTGTATCCACCAACGGTTTTGCAGATCACTTTAGGGCCAGTTGGCAAGCATGGTCTTGGCAATTCGATGGGACGCACTACAAGTGGACTGCATGGTTTGTTGCCGCCGTTGGCGCACATGTCTTCACCTGGACCAAAGCCGCAATTGCAAGGCAATGCATTTGCGTAGCTGCAAACGGCTACTACTAGAGCGACAAGCACGATTTTCGCAGACATCTTTGTGGATCAAAGAGCGGGAAGAAGATGACTTGATAAGTGGCCGATTTCGGGTTTTATATTCGATTCTTTGTTTTATTATTGTAGCGCAAGGTTAATTGATTGGTTATTTGTAAAATAATACGTGCGGTATTTGGTTTGTTCACCTCTATAAACAATTATTTGAGCTTGCTATGCAGAATTTTGGTAAATAATTTCGGTGCCATGTGGAAGAATGCAACCAGTAATACACTCACTCAAACAATCCGACATTTTTATAAGTAAATGATATATTTAACAATAAATTAAGGAAATAAAGACACAATTACTCATTACTATTAATTAATTATTAATTTAAAATCATCACAAACGATACAATACTGATTAAATTAAAACAACTTTAGCGTCAATTGACATTAAATTAAAATAGGCAACCAGGAATACATCCAAGATGTCTGCCCTTATTTGAAACTACTTAATTAAATTAATATCATCACACAATACAATACTGATGTATCTAAACAATCTTGGTACTACTCGTAACTTCATCCAACTGCTTCTTCATATCCTCAAGCTTCTCCATATCATTCATCGAAGCATCACACTTATAAACCACAACCGAATGATAAAAATGCACCGCAAACAGCACAAATACTATCAAAACTGGTATTACAATCACAGTGGCGGCTGTCGCCGCTGGGAAGGAATAGTCCCAAAATTTTACCCAGCAAAGAATGGCCACTTCAACCAGAAACAAAAACAGCCCTAAAATCGTCGAAAAGGCCCAAGCCAACTCGATAAATCCTTTCATTCGTTCGTGTGGGCTTTCAGCCACTATCTCACAAATCTCCAACTTGGCTATCGCCTCGATATTCGGCAGAATATACGTCGAAATCATGAGAGCAAAAATGTGCACGGCAACCAAGATGGTCGTGCACACGGCAAACATGACGAAAAGCCATTCTGGTACTTTGGTGTCGTCATTTATCTGCAATTCCACCTAAAGAGATTTGAATTAATAGTATAGGCAACAAGCAATACATCATTGTATTGTTGGTTGCTATGAGCAACCGGATGTGGATGCTTACCATAGCAATCATGGCGAATCCGGAAAGCAACTCTGACGTAGTCGCCGTGGCTTTAAGCTTAGCACGTGACATGTGCAACCTGCGCCATGATAATCCTTCAGCAGTATTCGAAAAGCTCTTCCTCTTCTTATGGCGTCCTCCAATTCCAGCTTCCAGATCATCTTCCACGCATCGACATGCGCATTTGCAGCAACTGTTCGAATTGTCATCGTCGTGCCCTTTCGGTTTGAAAGGCGGCGCATAAGGAGGCGGTTTAAAAGTCAAACTGCTGTTATTCATTGAAATCATGCTGGAATTACTGGAAAATGGTGGCGTGCGTTCACGCGAAATCGAACCGATTTGCTGTTGATTGTGTTCGTTGATTGTTTGGTTCGAATATGAGATTAAGCGATTGTCGGGTTGGAGGTTAAGGGATTTAGGGCGGAGTGAGAGCGGCTTTAATTGGCTCTGGAATATATTGAATTGTAGATTAATAGAAGGTTAGTCTAGTTTAGTATCCGTATAAAATAAATAAATTACTAGAATAGCCTTGCGGCTGTTAAATTCAATGTGAAATAATTCAAACAGCGCGCGCTAATTTGTGGTTAGGATTTAGCGTCATTGACATTAAATTAAAATAGGCAACCAGGAATACATCCAAAATGTCTGCCGGCCTTTGAATTAATTAAATAATATCATTATCCAAGATGTCGTCTAGGTAATTTAAAAACGTTGGCTATTCTAAATAATTAGTTGTTAATTGTTATTTACCCATGAGTTCGATGTGTGCATGGGGATGACTCGAGCATGAAACAAATCGGCAGATGTATTATGCCGTTGCATTTTGCGGTGGAGATTTTTGGGTACAATTGGAAAATTCACTTGTGTTGCTTGGTCCATTAAAAAGTGCACTGGAAATACATATGCAACATTAGTGAAGCGAATTTTATTCAATAGGTTCAAGTGCACTCAAAGTATTGTTTCGAATGTGTTTTTATTAGTCATTAATGCATTGTATTGTGTTTTGATAGAATAGAAAATTAAACAAAAAATTCCTGAAGCGACGTATCACTAATTACGCGAATTAATAATTT
Organism: Cryptophagus acutangulus; assembly: GCA_963556235.1. Taxonomy (NCBI): domain Eukaryota; kingdom Metazoa; phylum Arthropoda; class Insecta; order Coleoptera; family Cryptophagidae; genus Cryptophagus; species Cryptophagus acutangulus. Next base: position 10,265,045 of record OY744561.1, on the reverse strand, counting down.
TTCGGTATGTAATTTGTTTGAGCTTTTATATGTACCCATCAATTAACAATTGATGGTTGATAATCATCTAAAATTCGATGTAATAATTAATTTATTAATTACAATGATGTAACAAGTATTCAATTTCCAAGTATGATTGATGCTAAATTATTAATAACCAGTTTTATAGTAAATCTTAGAACTTAAAACAATAAAATTACGTCACTTATTTGAACCATCGCGCGACACATATTATTTAAATTTTTACTCCAGATTGTACCAACCCAAAAAAAATTAAAGTAACTGTACAATCGTGCAAATTTCTATTCTGTTACTCAAATATTTGTGTATGATTAATTATTCCTTCGAAATACCCACACAATGCTGTCAATCAAACTCTCAGCATAATATTTAGGAAATATACTAACACTCCTCACAAAAAAAACTAGTTTTTTGTGTTTAAGCGCTTCAAAGTCCATTTTCGATGATCCAGGAAAACAAATAATAAGAGAGTGCGGTAAGTATGATTGCTATAAAATTGCGCATCATAATTATCTATAATTATTTTGGAAGTGCAAATGTATATATGAATTTATTGGTAAATTATTTCCGTTTGGACAAATCAAACAATAGCTAAAAATATAAATAATATAATAAAAATGCGGAAGTAGATGGCTACTACATTATAATAATAACAACAACATGTTTCTGCAAAGCTTTACTTACGTAGAATTTAATTGAATAATTATTGATCCAAATTTTTGAGTAACAATGGTTGAAAATTAGAAATATTTGCACCATTTAGTTGGCAGTACCGAAAATTCCTAGACCGCGTGACATTTTAAGGTTATAATGACAAGCCATTTAGTAAATTGACAGCTGCAGCAAATGAATTGATTAATTAATGCAATTATGAATTGTATCGAGTCGCCAGAAGGAAACATAAAATTCAATAAGTACTTAATTGATTGGAAGCACGATATTAATGAGCAATTTCTAACCAGCACTATCAATAACGATCAATTATCATGGTAAGTGTCTTTAACCATCAAAATTGAATTGAACTTGTGCCAAAATGGATGAACAGTTATTATTAAAAATTGAAAAATGTGTGCAACGACTGTGGATAGACAGAATTAGTTTGGAGCAGAAGCGAATTTCCGTGCAAGTTACAAAAAAAGCGGAAAAAAGCCCAGTGAAGGAAAGGTACATTTGATTAAATGGCTAGGAGAAAGTTTTTGTTTACAAACAAATAATTTAAATATTGATATCAAACGTGGTGCGATGTGCAATAATGATTCAAGTTACAATAATAATAATGTAATCGGAGATATTTAAGATTTCTTACCTATAATCCAATTTAATTTATTATTCTAATAACTAATAATTATTGAACCCGAACTAAAACTAAACTAATAGTTTGAAAGGTGCAATCAAATCTGGATGAATTTATCGGTAGTACTACAACTAAGTGGGAATATACCGAGTGACGATTAAATAGTGCTGCGTTTCACCATTTTGTATTCGCCTAAAAATTACCGCTTGGTATAAATGGCTTGACCTAGAGACATATCGGTCAAAATCCAATCGGATTCTTCATTCGTTCTGTTCGTGGTGGGCTTTACTCGGTACTCTACCAGATGGTACCGGTAATAACACCGTTGTACTTAGTTTAACAACAACAAAAAAACCACTTAAACTTTGCTATTAGATGGCTTATGTAAGATCAATCGCAGATTCCGGGAAGGCAATTACATTTTCAGCCTACCCTTAATTATCTCAATCATAAAAATCAAGTAGTATCCTTATATAAACAATTTATTTGCAAGTAATCCTTGGAAAGGCCATTCCATTTTTGAATTTAACCCTGCATGCATATAGGCAACCAGCAATCCAATCTAGTTGGCTCGTGTGTTCGGAGATGGGGTAGGGTGCGACATGGCGCAACATTGAGCAATCTGCCCTCTAATGTCAATTAGTTTAAAGTCGAATTTGGTGTAAAACGATTTGTTGCGCTGCGTATTGATTACACGTGAACTTGAAATAGAAACTATTGATTGGTGGAGTGCAACAGAGATAAAAGCAGTGCGTTGTAGAGTAATCTGCTTTTATTATCAGTGTGTGACTTGTACGACCTTTGGTTGTCCTCTAGAAATTTTAGAAATACACTCCCGTGCAGCTTGTCTTCCTAAGAGCAGTAGTATTTTTGCCTTTTTGGATATTTGAACTGTAAGTACACCGCTAATTTTATAACTTAATGCTTGATTAATTTGTGCTTTAAATTGTGACCGAATATTGATTGTTTACCTTTATCATTAGCGCACATTATTAATATTTTGGGGTATTTTAAAATTTGCGATCCAAAATTAAAACCGGTACAGTTTTTTAATTTTAGCTTTGAATGAGTGGCTTATTGCTTCGTAACACGTAATTTAATTTTCTATTATTATTTTATGGGTCATATTTGTTATCATTGCTTAGTTTAATATTTTATTGTCAAAATTAAATCGAGCTACACATTTTTCTGGCTTATGTAATTTGCATGCGAATTTTGCTTTAATTTTTATTTAATCTAGTATTGCAAAAATTCAAAGGTCATGATCAAGGGTAATGTTAAATTGGGTTCACTCGAAAGGCGTTCAACTATATTTGTTTTGATTATTAGTAGGCGACAATTAGAAAGCTGTTTATATTTAATTAATTAGAAATGCAGTTCAACTATGTAGTTGTTTATTTATTGCAGTTATTGCTTATCAATATATAAATAACTGGAATAAATTATTATTGTTATTTTTTTGATACGAAAGAATGTCAAAGTTGTACTTTTGCAATAATATTTTCTTGTTGTGATGTTTTTTAATAGAGATAAGATATCATTGTTTGTGATATCACTACGGGGACGAGCCCCTAATAGTCTAAAGTCTAATCTACCGGATATTAGCTGCAATATCAGCCATATTTGTCATAAAAATGAATTCTTATTGGATTTGTCATGCATAGGCAACCAGTAATACACTAAATTTCTAAATAAACTAGCACTTACCCGTCAAATAAATCCCATCAACTGTCAATTTCATTCCAGCTTAGCAAGCATCTTCAAAATGCCAACCCAATGGAACTATCCAGACGCCGCTCTCCAAGAAGAGCTCCGTAAAATCGCCAACGCCATCGTCACCCCCGGCAAAGGCATCTTGGCTGCCGATGAATCCGTCAGCACTATGGGCAAACGTCTTAGCGACATTGGCCTAGAAAACACCGAAGACCATCGTCGCAAGTATCGCCAGCTCTTATTCTCCACTTGCCCCACTTTGGGCGATTACATCAGCGGAGTCATCTTGTTCCACGAGACTTTGTACCAGAAGGCGGACGATGGCACTCCATTCCCTGAATTGCTGAAACAACGTGGCATTATTCCCGGAATTAAAGTGGATACCGGTGTCGTACCTTTGATGGGATCCAACGATGAGTGTACCACTCAAGGTTTGGACGATTTGGCCAAGCGTTGCGCTCAATACAAGAAAGATGGATGCCATTTCGCCAAATGGCGTTGCGTTTTGAAGATTAATGTGCACACGCCATCTTACCAAGCCATTTTGGAGAACGCTAACGTTTTGGCGAGATACGCTTCCATTTGCCAGGCGAACAGGATTGTGCCGATTGTAGAACCGGAAGTGTTGCCAGATGGTACCCATGATTTGGAGCGTGCGCAGAAAGTGACTGAGACCGTGTTGGCGTTCGTTTACAAGGCATTGGCGGACCACAATGTTTTCTTGGAGGGTACTTTGTTGAAGCCCAATATGGTGACGATGGGACAGTCGCATCCCGTTAAATTCAGCGCTGCTGATATTGCCAAGGCGACCGTTACTGCCTTGCAGAGAACTGTACCAGCGGCGGTGCCTGGAGTTACCTTCTTGAGTGGTGGACAGAGTGAAGAAGAGGCATCAGTCAATTTGGATGCCATTAACAAGTAAATCTTTGATTTTCTATAACAAAATAAATATTAATGTGATATTTTAGATTCCAGGGTAAGAAACCATGGGCACTTACCTTCAGTTATGGACGCGCTCTCCAAGCTTCCGTGTTGAGAGCTTGGGCTGGTAAAGATGAGAACGTGCAAGCTGCTCAGAATGAATTATTGAAGCGTGCTAAGGCTAACAGTGAAGCTTCTTTGGGCAAGTACACGGCTGGTAGTGTGGAAGGAAAGGCTGGAGATGCCGGTCTTTTTGTAAAGGATCATGTTTATTAAGTATGGAGGGTTGATTTTTTTTCTAGTGGTTGAACTTGTACCGTATATTCAAAAGTAAATTCTTGTTTAAATTGTAATCGTGTACTATTATATTATTTTTTACGATGGTAGAATTTATGTTTTTGTATTGTTGGAATTTATTTTGTTATTAATTTATGAAAAACTAATTGAAATGCAAATTATATGTCTTAAATAATGTGAAGGGTTGTTTTATTTAATAAGCGGTTAGATGTAGACAACCAACAATACATGTTACTAATTAAGGCCGCTTTCGAACGGCGCGCTTTCCAATGGTAAAACTAGTGCAACTTGTATAACAACTTTAATCTTAGCAAATATCACAACTCTTAATACAAAACTCTACTAGTGCTAGGCCTAACCACCGGCGAATGCCTGTTCTGAATACTCATAATCTCGTTAGTAATTCTATCCTCTTCCTTCCTCAAATGCTCCAACTCCAACCGAAACTCCTTCAACTCCACATTTTCCTTCTCCTTCTTACACATCGCCTTAAATTTAATATCCTCCTCCTTCTCCTTCTTCCGCTCAACTTTCCTACTCGCCTCTAACACTTTCATCTCCTGCAACTCAGCGGCCAAACGCTCCACATTTTCCAACATGGCCGTCCGCTCATCACGCACTGCAATCTGTCGCTGCTTATTCGCATTGATCCGCAACTCAATCTGCTGCTTCAACGTGCACATAACTTCGCTAACCAGCTTTTGTCTAGCGGTTTCCTCTTTACGCCATTGCTCCGCTTGCCGTTCGTACACCGCTTTCGCTTCCGAGTCGAAAATGAAATCAATCTGCTTTTGTCGCACCTTTTCTAACTCTTGCTGGGCCTTTAGCAACTTAGAATATTCGACCAGCTCGTCTTTAATCGCTTGTCGTTTAGCGGCATCTTCCATGCATTCCTCCAAAGCCATCTGCTGCAACTTCGCGATAAACGCCTGCTCGCTTTTGAGATTCCTTTGAATATCTTGCATTTTTCGCTTCAATTTCAATTTGCATTGCCGCTGATTGAATAACGCACATTCCTGCTCCGCCCTTAACTTTTCTTCAGCCTTTTGCATGTCTTCCAAGTCATACAATTTCAATTTCCGCTCCAGTTCGACAATTTCGCCATCTTTCAAACTAGCCGCCATTTCTTGTTTCCGCTTCAACACAGCGACTTGTGCATCCAATTCCTCTTTCAACTCCCGTTGCTTAACTTCGAATTGCGCTTTCTGTTCGATTTCTTGTTGTTTCTGCTTCTTGATTCGCTCGCTTTGCTGCGCAATATATGCTTTCCTGTCCTCCTCCTCCTTTTCTTCACGCATTCGCTTCTCAATTTGCTGATCCAGCCAAGATAACTTTAAATTTCTGCAAGCGGAATTGCGTTCGTAGCTTCGCACTGCCGGATTGTCATTCCGCCATCTTTGATACAGTTTAATTTCGGCTTGGTGGCGCTGGCGTGCTTCCTCTTTCTGCTTCAATCCGATATTAACCTCTTTCAACAGTTCAGTCGGAATGGAATCCAATCTTCTCGGCGTAGGATTCGTGTAGTTTTTCTGTTTCTCGATCGTAAGCTCAATGCTGTATGTTTTCTCGTCTTCATCTAGAAGCTTTCTAAGCTTTTCGCGTCGTTTCACTAATAATTCTTCCTTATCGCGCTTGAGGCGAGTTTGCGAGACAAGTTGGTTGTTATCACTGTAATAACGAGGCGATGTCCAGTCGTTAAATTTGCTGTTGGATTTATTCCAGAATTTGTAATACTGCTCCGTATCGTTCCAAGTTTGTTGGTAAAGTGACTCTTTGTCACGTTTGCGAATCATTTCGTTTTCTCGCTGGACGCGATGTGTTGGTCGCAATTTCTGCATCTTTAAAGGTAAAATTGTTTTGTTATAAACAAACTAGCCAAATTATCAAACAAATTACGTGTTTAATTAATAAAATAGACTGGTTTGGTGGAATATTTGACTGTATAATGTTGGCAGTTTTTGACAGCCGATGTCAATTTCCTGAATAGGCAACCAGCAATACAGGCAACTCATTAAATTAACGTCCTTTTATAAAATTCTCAACAAATATTTGTTAATTATAATAACCTTGACATTCACAGGTATTTTTGGTATTGCGCAAATTTTCTAGACTGCAATATTTATTTAATATTTAAATAAACATATTACTAACTTTCTATCTATTAATAATAATAACAATCGTCGAAAAATATAAAATCCCTGACACACGCTATGCCAAATTAAATAATAATAATTGCAATTAAAGCATTGAACTAAATTGCAGCTACGAAAAAAATGTGCTGCGTTCCATGAACTTGAATTAAATAATTATTTACATAATAATCAGCAGTGTAAATAAATAAATGGATTTAGTGGTAAGCTCATTGATGACAATACTTAAGCGGGGAATCACTGGGATTCACTTACGGCAAGTGGCACATCTGCTGTTATAGAATAACACCCAATTAAAAAGCTATCGCAGATTTTTTCGCTTTTCTTCTAAAAATGTGTCCTCCACTCCTCAATTTTAGATTAATTTCCCACTCAGCACATGTGACAAAAAATATATAAGTGCGGAATTTGAAATTGGATAACCATTATAATCAAATCACTTCCTACTATTAAATTCGATGCTAAACACAGTTTTTTAAATTATAAAAGTGATAAAAAAGTAACCATACAGTATTGAATTAAACAAACCAAAGCAAAATGAATATCGTCATTATTCCAATGATCGCCATCGCTCTGATAAGTAAGTAAAGTTAATTTAAATTATTTAAAGTCGAAATCGAACGCAGCTTTTAAGTGTCAAACCAAAATGGCCTTCCTAGTAACATTTGTTCATTTATGTTGGTACAAGAAACCACCGCCATTACAGCCATTAACGCGTCAGCCATTATGCTCAAACTTTCCAATAATTTCAGTGGGAAAAGTACAATCCGAAGACTTCACAATTAAATCCCGCAAATTCTGGGACGCGCAACCACCCAAAAAAGAAGACCCTATGCAAAATCCTGTACCATTCGTAGTGATACACCACAGCTACATTCCAGCAGCTTGCAATACCACCAAAGAATGCATAAAAGCAATGCAATGGATGCAAAAGTTCCACCAAGTCGACCGCGACTGGAACGACATCGGCTACCAATTTGCGGTTGGCGGCGATGGAAATGTGTACGAAGGACGAGGGTGGTCCACAATGGGAGCCCACGCACCCCGTTATAACAGCAGAAGTATCGGGATTTGCGTAATTGGCGATTGGCAAAGTAAGTACTTTGAATTCTAACGGATAATTAAATGGCGCTAAATTTGAATTCTTTGTTTTCAGAGGAAATTCCGCCCAAAAATCAATTAGACGCCGTCCACCAGTTGATTGAATTCGGTGTAAAAGAAGGAAAAATCGCGGAAGATTATGTTTTAATTGGACATCGGCAAGTCCGTGCTACCGAATGTCCCGGACAGAGTTTCTTCGACGAAATCAGCACTTGGCCTCATTTTAGCACTGAGCCTAAATGATATTGTGAATTTGTAATCGCCCTGTATATTATAGTTTGATATTAAAATAACAACGAAAAAGTCGAATCATTTTCTTAAACACAACGTCAGAGTTTCCACAAATAGCTCACAGCTATTTCAGATCTTTACACACCATTCTGAAAATGTCTGTCGCACTGAAATTTCATTGAAATCGCGCAAATTCACTAGTTTAATAACAAGTACGTAATAAATAGCGCTGAATTAAATCGCATCAGATTGAATTCGGAATAAATTAGAGTGTGACGAATTTTGAATGTGCATGTGAATTAATTTTTTGGAAATAATTTATTTAATAGTCGCTCAGGTGAGTAACAATTCATTGTTTCACGTTACATAATTCATCAGAAATGTGGCTTAAATTCAAGTTATTCGCAAAATAAACTGCAGTCAAAAATATCTAGTTTCCACAGCTGTTAGAAATATTTAGTAAAAATAGACGCAGAAATTGATGGCAGCAAATAAAAAGCAATTTTTTCCAGGCAAATCATCAAAAACGCTTTGCACACATTTTTATCCTTTCGCTCTAACCAAATCATGTAAGTGTAGATTTATTTGTTTTTCTCTTTGACAATCTGCCAATTAGCACCAAAAATACTAAATTTATGAAAACTGAAAACCATTGGCAGTCGCAGAATATGTAAAAATATTCCACCAACTATCCTAACTCTCTTAAATCGATCGTTAATTCGATATTAATATCTTAATGCAATCTGTAACAAGGTCAAATGCAAAAATAGAAATTATTTCAAAATCGAAACGCATTCATATTGTAAACATTTAGGGTCTTCACGAAAGCAATGCCGGCGAATAAAGGAAACAATGATTCAAATTCAACTACGAACCCAGCAGCAGCCGCCCAAAGAACCACTTTTCGACCACCATGGGTCAAAGAAGGACCAAATCCTTTACCAGTACCAGCACAACCATGGACGTTGAAAAACACGAATCGACGTGATAGCAGTACTACTTCCGATAATGCAGACAAAGCGGAAAATAATCCTTTAGGTACAAAATCGCCACTTTAACTAATCACTAACCCTTACGATTTTTCAAACTACTAACTGTCAGATGACAATATACAAAAGTTGACAATTAAGTCACTAGAATTGAGAGTCTGCACAAGCGCCATCTACCAATGGGTAGCTAGACCAAAACTACTATTAATATTGATTAAATTAATAATAAATGAAAATTAATGATTATTTTTACTTATTAAAGCGTATATTAATACTATATACAACAATTTACAAGCTCACTATTATAATAAACGCATTTTAAATTAAATATTAACCGTGCCGGTAACAACTGTCATATCAGTCGGTAACGTCAATTCAAAATCCAAACGTCACGTTACATAACATCAATAAATGTTCCAGCCGGAGTCCAACTCCGCAAAACATCAGTCCAAACGAAAGAACCACAAGAAAACGGCAGCAAAGAAAGCACATTCATCAAACCCGCCCTCAAACCAGTCCCCCAAAAAGACGCTCCAACATCCACGAAAAAAGACCACAAAATCCAACTACCCAAACTAAACAGCGTCGCCGATCGTCAATTAAAAGACCCGCCCCGCAAACCATCACTCACCCAAACGCAACTAGCAAGCAAAGATGAGGAAATCGACCGAGTAAACAATACCATAATTATAATTAGTATTTTATTGCATCATTAACTTGGCTTTCAATTCAAGGCAATACCCGCGGCTCGAAATGCACTCGTACGTGCGGAAAGCATGCGACGACTATCACAAACACCTGCGCCTCCGCCAATGCCACCACCAGCTCCCGGAATGCCGCCACCACCCCCTGGAATGCCGGGCATGAAGCTGCTCAACGACAAGCAAAAGGCCAAAATCGAAATGCTCAAGTAAGCTGTCAAATTTTTGACATATGTCAAGTAAGATTTGTTTTGTAGAGCTCGACCAAAGAATAGGCCCGATTGGACAAACATGCTGAAAGAAATTGAAGGCAAAAAGAAGTTAAAACATGTCGAATGTAATGATAGATCTCAACCCTTGCTACCTGAAGCCAAAGCAAAAGAGCATTTCCTATATGAGAGCGAAACGCCGAATGTGCATAACGAATTACTCAAACAGGTAATTGCCGTAAGTCGCTAGACCAAATTTAAATTAGCAATATTTTCTAGATTCAATTCGGAATTTGCTTGAAACGCGTGAAAACGAATGACAGAAGTAAACCGGTGCTGGAAGGATTGCGGAAGTTCCGCCGCCAAATGACTATCGAAGAACAAATCCAAAAATCAATATCCATGGCTAGCATGCCACCGGTAACTAGTGCCAATATTGTAAGCAATAATTAACACACTAACCTTGCCAGGAATTCTACTTGCATTCAATTAATTGATTGATTTGCGTTTAGGAAGAAATTCAAGATGAAGTTGATGAAATGGACGACATTGATAAAGTGCGCGACGATTTGCAAAGCACCAAGCAAATGTTGGCTATGGAAATGCGGAATAAGGAAGCACAAGAGCGCGAAAACAAGCGATTATTAGCGCGGCTGCAGAATTTGGAAGCTGAGCTTGAGAAGGAAAGATCGCGCACGAAGAGTGACGCGAGTGCTCCAAGTGGTGGAGCGAAAAACGAAGCTGATGAAAAGGTAATCAAATCGCTGAAGAAGGAAGCAGACGAAGCCCGCAAAACAAGTGAAGACCTCGAGAAGAAATACAAAACGGCCAGCGACACTTTAGACACCACCAAATCTGCTTTGGAGGAAACCAAACGCCAGAACCAACTGTTGGAAAAGAAGCTCCAAGAAGCCTTAACGGGCAAACGAATGTCGCTCACCGATCGCAAAGAAAGCATGGCGAATGGCGATGATAGCGACGATTTGGAGTTCGAGCAAAGTGATGAAGAAAGCGATGGGGAAGATAATGAAGAGAAACGCGAGAAGCGAGCGCAACGCGAGTTGAAACTATTGCGTAACAAGCTTCGCACTTTTAAAACTAAAGAAGATAACGCGAAAAAAGAGCGTTTAGCGCTGAGGGAGATTATTAAGAAGCATCAAACTGCGATTAAAGAAGAGCAGAAGACGTACAAGCAGTTGAAGAAGGAAGTGGATAAGATGGCGGCACTCATGAAGGATTCGAGCGATGATGAAGAAGAGGAAGAAGAAGAAGAGGAGGAAGAAGAAGAGGAAAGCAGCGAGGAAGAGAGTGAAACTGAGAGCGAAGATTCGGATTCCGAGAGGAGTCAGAGTGAGTCGGAAGATGCGCCGCATGAGAAGAAGAAAGAGAATTATTCGTCGAGGTCAAATAGACATGAGAATATTTTAGGGGCATTGAAGAAAGGCAATTTCTTGTTGAAGACAAATGCGGAAAGATTGCAAGACGATTTGAATAAGCAGAAAGAGATGACTGCTAGTTTGAAAGAAGATTTAGATTCGGTGTTGTCAGAGCTTGGCTGATTAGGCGGTGGCTTTGTATTGCTAATTTATTTGTTTATTTATTGTGGCTTGTTTATATATCAGAATTATAATTGGATCTATTATTACTAAGTATTTTATGTAAGCTAAATTGATTTTTTATATTGTAATGTGCTTTCTATGAATTGAGGAAATAAAGTGTGATCAACTATTTGCGTTGTTATTAATTATTGAATCGCGATTTAAATCGCGATCACAACACGAACATAACCCCATAACGGTCAATTTAATTTCGAAAGTACCGAATGGATTTAATTTGTATCTAATAGGTTCAAAGTGTAAATTTAAGAGTACTTACAATTGCTGTTGATTAGTTTCGTTAATTAATGAGGTAATTACACTGTTTTTCACTAGAAATAGTACGATACAAACACAGACGGTTAAAGTTTGAATGACACTACTGGTCAGAAGTTAGCCACGATACTCGTAGTTTTTTTTATAATTTTAGCACCACGGAAATTTGAGCAAAAAATAAAACAGTTTTGTGATTTAATTAATATATAACTACTTAATAATAAATATTAATAATAAATATTTTATATTATTAAGCTCTTTTTGGGCCTTTTTTTAACGGGTTAATAAATTACCATTAAACTTTATATGTAAATACCATTTAATACAGTGATATCATTTTTATTATTAGATTACCAATAAGCCAGATTAAAAGACATGCAATAAATAGTCTATCTACTCATTAATTAGTAATTAATATATAATCATTAATTTATTGTGGTGGAATTGTGAGTTATAAGATTTCACGCCATTTGCAAAACCAAAAGTCCCTAGTTGGAGTTGTCAAACCAAATTTGTCGTATTTTTGTTACAAAATCTTTGCGAAATGGCTAAATTCTTCGGCCTTTCGGCAATATCAACGATATTACGTACAATTCGTGAAACCGGAGGCTTAAGGGCATCGCTCTACAAAATTTACAGGTAAATTACTAAAATTATATAATATAACCTACAAATTTACTCTTTAACTTCCAGAATGGATTCACTTCGACTTGGTAAACTAGTAGGCACCGATAAATACGGCAACAAATACTACGAAAACCCTAGTTTCTTCTACGGTAGAAATCGTTGGATTGAATACGCCCCATACTATGGTAAAATCACTTTGCACTCCCCGCAGCGAACTCGAAACTGAATCCAGACTGTTGCAGGTATGGAATACGATGGTAGCCAAGTGCCAGCTGAATGGTACGGCTGGTTGCATTATAAAACCGATTTACTGCCCGATCAAGACCCATCCCGACCCAAATACAAGTGGATGATGGATCATACTGAAAATCCGAGTGGCACAACGGGGCAATTTATGCCTTACTCTACGACTACACCTAAAATTGAAGCGTGGGTGCCAGGCAAACGAGCCTAGACGAATGTATATATGTAAAATAAATGAAAGTAGCGTTTAACGTAAGTAACAATTTATTCAATTAATTTTTCCACAAAAGTTAACTCAACTGGTTCCCCTTGAATTTCATTCTTTGTTTGGCTGGCAATATGATTTAGAACCATATGCCTTGTCAGCGACGCCATAAAATGATAGGCACAGCCACAAATATCACAGCTAAAACAAATTAATCAAATTACTAGCGCGCAAATCTTGTAATCTAGCTACTCACTTATATAAAGCTCCAGCTCCCTTATGAATCTCAACATGTCTCGCTAAATTTGATTGCCTGGAAAACGACCGACCGCAAACTTCACACCAAAAACTCTTTGTACTCTTCACGTTGACGGTCGACTCAATCTCGCACTCTTCCGCCACTTCAACGGTCGAATGCAGCAGCATGTGTTTCTTCAAAACCGTCTCGCTGCCGCATTTGAACGAACACCAATCACAAACCACATCATTATTAGGGTTCAAATGCACTAGTAGGTGGCGTTTTAGTCGGCTTTTCGTCGAAAACGTCTTCTTGCATTCGTCGCAAGAGAATAATTGCCCGTCGTTAATGTGAAGGAGTTTATGCTCTTCCAATGCAGTAATATCGCTGAAATTCTGGCCACAAATCTTACAATTTGCACCATTTAAATTGTGAATACTAATTAAATGGGTGCGCAATTGGTTTCTTGTGCGGCATTCTTTACCGCAAAATGAGCACATTAGATTTGACGGGTTTAAGGCCACTCGAATTGTGCGTTCGTTGTTCTTTTGGAGCATTATTGTTATGCTCAATTTCGTATTACCCCTTTAAAAAAATAATTAATTAAATTGTATTGCTGGTTGCATTTTACCCCTACTTCAATTGTTTAGTGCGGTGACTTTCCGTACTTATACTGACGTATTTCCATTTGATTTCCCCATTTTCTAGATTTTCTTTGTCCATAAAGCCAGAACTGTATGACACGTGTTTATCAAACTTGTTGGTAGAATGGTTATAATTTTTGTGAATCAATTTAACGACAACTAGTTTGTCAATTAATTTTTTTTTCACGGTAGATATGTTCATCAAGCCCCCAAGTGTGTGGTTTATATTTTCCAGTCCTTCGCTTGTCACTTCCGGTAAATTTTCATTCAAAATGCCGACCTTGGGATCCGGGATTTGTACTATAATTGCCATTGTAATAATTAATTATTGCTTAATTAGCAAACTTACCTTCTTCTTGTACAATTTGCTCCTCTTCTACTTCTTGTACAATTTCTTCTTCTGGTTCTTGTTCCTCTTTAATGGTTGGTGGAGCCGCCGCAACTTCCGGAAGGCGCTTCTCCACTTTAATCACCCTGCCAATCAAAACGCGACCGTCTGCCGTCTTGCCCAACGTCAATTTCTTGTTCAACAAACTCTTGTACGGACTTGATTGCAGCGGCGGAGGATCCAATACTTCCCTTTTCCTCTTCGCTTTAGCTTCAACTGTACTATGTTGACAATTAAACAAGTAATTATCAAGCGTAAGCGTTTGACCAGTCAGCAAATTTCTGCCAGTAATTTTAGAAATGTCCAACAAGGGCGGTTTTTCCTCTACGTGCGTCACCGTTGTAGTAATATCAATTTCTTCATTATTAGCTGATGTTTGAATATGCAATTTGCCACCTTTTAGGACCGCGTACTGGTACGTGTTGCTTTCAGGCATTTCTTCCTCATTTTGCAGGAATTCTTCCAAATCCATGACTTCATCGTGGGTTAATTTCAAGCGCTTCGCTGCTGAGTACTCGCCTTCGTACTCATTGCTTTCAGTCGCGGGTAATATCTCGAACTCTTGCTGAAAATTTCCCTCCGATGTTAATTCGTGTTGGTTTAAGTCGTGGATGTAGACTAGCTGCCCTTCCGTTGAGTTTTCGTCGTAGTATTGGATGAAATCGACCTGGCTTTCGGGCATTGTGAGGTTTGGTTCGAAATTTGAATCGTCTTGCACTTAAAATTACAGATTACTGTATTACCACTTTATTGTAGAGGGCGCTAGTGTTAATTTGTTTATTAATCTTGCAATTAAACTAATTTTGTACCTTGATCATCCCTGTTTAAGTTGAATTGATTTAGAATTTCCCCGTCGTGCAGAAATATCGTTTGTTCCTCGTTTTGTAAGACAGGTGCATTGATGAAAAACGCTTTGGTACCGTCGGGATATTCAATCTAAATTAAAATTAATTGGTTTTTAGGCTTTGATTGCTTTGTATACTTACATCGTTCAGTTCTTGAGTGCCGAATTCAGACGCGCTTAGGATGTATTCATTATTATCGCCGTCGTAGACGAATCGAATTTCCTCTTCTACATTTTCCATGTTTGTATTTTTTATGGTGACGCATAAGCACTAAAAAGCTGCACACTCATTTTCACTTTTAATTAACTATTAGAATGTAGCAACATGTTTGTGTTTCCACTCATCTTATTTCAAATTTATATTATTTTTAAATTGTAGCACTATCGGTAAATAAACAGGCAGCAATGCAGCTGATTGTTCTGTCGGTATTGAAATAAAATGGCGATATCAATACCGATAGAGCTTTCTCATTACGAAAAACTTAATTCGACCACATTAATTCAATCTGCAAATGCATAAATGAAGAAACTATAATTAGACACTCATTAACATATTTATTTCTATTAATTAATTATGATTTCATATGCAAATTAACAAAACTGTTATTATATAACTGACCGCCATCTGCAGAAACACGTGCAAACCCTAAATGACAGAAATCTGCATTATCAACAAAGTTGGCAGAGAATCTGTCAGTTGTTGTCAACAAAATTTACAAAAACACGTAAAACATCGACTAATTACAATTACTCATGTATTATACAATCCAGCGCTCTATTTATTAGTACAAATAATGGATGAACTCAAGCAGAAGCTACTAGGCCTTTTAAATAAGCAAGTAAGTTTGCAGGTTATAGTTTTATAACACAAATATGTTTGTTGCGAAATTGTTGTTATTTATATCGCAATCCCGTTTAGCCTCCTAAAATTCCATCAATGGGTTTTAACGATGCTAATTACCACTTTTCTCAATTGCCAACGTTGTCCGTAAACAGCAAAACAGTACAAGACAAGGACCGACCAGCTGATCAAGACATTCTCGAAAGCATAGAGGCCGCATATTTCTCAATGCGGGAGGATTTCGATATCTGTCGCTTTGAACTAGGCGTAAGTATTACCATGCTTTAATTAGGATGAATAGCTAATTAATATTGTGTAGAAATTACCGGAAGTGTTGGATTGCGACCAAATTCAGCGCGACTTTAAGAATCTCAAGCAACAACATCAAGTCGTATCGAAAAAGGTTTTGCAACTTATATTAGAGCACCAGAATGATTGCAATGGGGAGTTTACGAACGTGTGCGATGTTTTAGAGAAAGTTAGGAATACTTTGGAGCTTTGTAAGGGCAGTAGACGCGAATTGAGCATCGCTGGTAAGCAGTGCAGTGGCAGTTTGGGCATTTTAGCCAATTATAGGAAGCGGAAAGTTGCGCAGAATTTACTTAATAATTTGCAAATGATTAAAAGTTTGGTAAGTATTAAATTAAATGTGTGGGAATTTTTAATTAATATTAAATCGTAGCATAGCTTTGATAAACGCTGCCAGCAATTGTTGAACGAAGAAGATTATGCTGGAGCTATAATGGAGCTGAAAAAGTGCCAGAAAATTGCAGTGCGTTATAAACGGTTCCATTGCGTGGCTGCTTTGACTCAGAAACTGCAGGAAACTTTGGAAACTACTGATTGCCAATTAGACCGTGTGCTTTCTCAGGTAATTATTCGCATTTCACTCTAAAAACATGAAAATAATTGCGTGTTTAGTACAATTTTGAATATAAATGTATTGCTGGTTGCCTAGGTTTGCTTACACTTTGACGCGGACCGCTACAAGAAGCTCCAAATGGCTTATACTCTTTTGGAAAAATCCGAATCGACGATGATCGACCACCTCCATGTGCATTACATAACTGCCATCTACAATTCTTCGTTCAATGTCGTCCATTCGTACATAACGTCGGCCGATGTGCTCGAATCTTCCGAAGCAACTGGCAAGAATCCGTATAAGATCTTGTGCCAATCAGTGGCGCAGGATTCGTTCATTTCCTGCCTGGTGCACTTGTGTAAAGTGCTATTTAAAATAGTGCTTAGCTATCATAAGTTGATCAAATGCTATGGGAATGTAGAAGGCGAGAGCGATATTGAGCTGAGCCATAGCAAGCAGAAATTGGACCATAATTTGATTAAAATATGGGACGATGTGCAGCGCAAAGTGTCGAGCTTGTTGTTGAACGCCGATTTGGCTTGCTACAAGTTCGATCAGTTTGTGCAAGTGTTGCGGATTGTTCACAGGTTTGCAATTCGTATTTAATTAGCGCTTTATTAATTTTCGAGTTTAGATTGATTCAAGTGGGCGACGAATTCTGCAAAAGCAAATGCGAAGACCTGCAAGAATCTATTCGCAAGCAGAGCGTGAATTATTTTAAAAATTACCACGCGCAGCGATTGGACGAGCTGCGAATATTCCTGGAGAATGAAATGTGGGAGATTTGTCCGGTTAAAGCGTCGTTCGATATCTTGCAGTTGCAAGAGTTCAAACCGTTTCGCAATTCGTTGCGGCATTTCCAAATGAATCCGCAAGCCGCCAGTCCGAATATGGCATCAGTGTCGAGCGATTGTTGTTCGTCGAATCATTCGCAAGATGGCAGTAGTATCGTTGGCATGTACTTTATACGGTTTGCGGAGCATGGTACGCCGTTTGATTTCGGATTGAATGCTAGTATAGTGGATGAGGATATTTTGGTTAATGATAATGATCCGTCCGGGTATTTTTCGGAGGATAGTGATGAGGAATCGGAGGAGTTGAAGCGCGATTATGTGGATGAGTTCGTGGAGGATTCTAGTTTAAAGTGAGTTGAACATTTTATTACATTTATTATTGAGTATTAATTAAAATATCAATCAGCCACTTGTTGGTTTAAGGGTAGTTTTGAATCAACAATTGGTTGTGTGTATATTTGGTTGCCTATTAATGGGGGTATTTATTTGAATTTTGCCGCAATTAATTTAATTTTGCTTTTAGGGTTGTAACAAGGGAAAAAAAGGAGAAACATTATCATAAAGCGCCGATTTTAACGAATACTACCCTATCGGTATTGCGGCAAATGGGCAAATATATTCAAATGTCGCGACTTTTGCGACCAATTGCATATCAAATTGTTAGCTGTATGAACCAACTATTTGATTATTATCTCTACTCGGTGCATTCCTTTTTCGCTGCTGATTTGGTAAGTTTAAATGCTATTAATTTAGAACTGTAATTAATAGTTTGTTTTCGAATAGACGGTTTCAAGCGCAACGCTTTACACGCCCAATTTGCAGTCGACTTTAAAGAAGATCGCTGACAATTTAATTAATGAAAATGAAGACGATGGTAAAATGTGTAAGGCTAGTTTATCAGGGATGGTTAATTTGAAGAAAGCGGAGCAATTACATGGTTTAAGTGAGAGGATCGTAGCGGTGGAGAGTTTGGTTTTCCTATCAAGGCAGTTCGAATTTTTGCAGCAGTATTTGGAGAATTTGGTGCCGCAGAATAATAAGATTATGTTGCAACAGTTTTATTCCCAGGTGAGTCAAATTTTTCTCTACTTAATTAGCGAAAATCATTTTATTCTTCAAGACAAACAATAATTTAACAAACTAGTTTATAAGCGCTTAAAATAAATCCGCCACTCGTCATATTAACTTCGGGATGCGTTCGGTTCGGTAGAATTTGATATGCGCGCATAAAATTACTGCTCAAGCGAATATTAATAATATCCATGCGCGTTTTTAAATACGTATACAAATCTTGCAACGGTTCTTTAATTAAACTAAAGACAACCAAGTTGCGGTTACCGTTCAAGAATTTTAAAAGCTCCTTTACAATATTAACAGGATGTTCTTTCGCGGTTATAATAAGCGAATCAATCTTCTCATTTAATAACTTACATGCTTTAATATTCTCAATTTGCCAATTGAGTTTCTTGTCATCGTCTAGTTTCGCTTTTTTACTACTAGGCTCACCATTATCGTCTTCATTTACCGTTTCCTCGACGAATTCGTGTTTGTTTTGATAGAAACAGCGTAGCACTGAATAAATATTAACGTTAATGCAGCGGTCCAATTGTTCTTGAGGGAATTGCATGGCGATTAACGCGTTTTTCTGGCATTCATTGCCCGGATGCATATGAATTAAACTTCCGGTCGTGTTTGCACCAATTGAATTCAGTATTGAAGCGCTCATCAAGCCGGAAGTGCCGCTGTCGTACAATAAATGATTGCCAACCGAATGTAAATTAGCGTACGTTAGAATTTGCGATAAATCGTCGATTCGTATGCCTAGGGTTTTCGTAGGGTCTTGTCGGTAGAACATTTGCGCGAGTAATCGTATAGTTGGTCGACGAATTTGCACGAATTCAAAGTACTTTTTCTCCTTTTTCCGGATGTATTTCTCTTGACTGTACTCGGTTTTCATGGTGAACGTCTTGGAGCCGCTGATTAGTTGCTCCACAATGTTGTTGGAGCTCAATTCTTCGTCTTTCAGCTTGTCGATGGCCTCTTTAGTGAGTTGTTGCGATTCATCGCTCGCGTTTATGTCTCGATTGTCCACGCCTGATGTTTCGGTGTTGCGATTGGAGGCCGTGTTGATTTCTTCGACTTTTTCCAGTGTGTAGAGTTTCTTTTGGTCCGGGAAGTTTTTCATTTGGAATGTGTCGAAGTAGCGTTCGCCGATAATGTTGTCCATTTCGACGGTGAAGTGGCCGAGCACTAGATTTCCATGTGGTTTTAATTTGTGGAGTTTGGTGTAGCCTTGGCGTTCTACTATTATGTAGTCGCCTGCTTGGATTGTTTCTTCCATTTCAATTTGATGTAAATGCATGTGTTTGTAAACAGATTTTGAGGTTAAGTTGGTTTTGACAAGTACTGTGGCATTAGTGGAAAACTGTAATTTGGCGGCGCCATCTTCCGGGCAATAGCTAGACTATCACGTATTATTTTGCCGCAGAAAACTGTAATTTAGAAGCGCCATCTGGTGAATACTATCTACTCTATTTAATTTGTTAACAATATGGCCGAGATTTGAATTTATTAGGGTGAATTTGATGTTTTAAGAATATTGTGGGTGCTTTGGACCTTAGAAGACCGATTTACATGTCCGTCGTGGTGCAGGCGTTTGATTTGCGACAGATTTTGATTTCCATGTCCAAGATTAATTGGGAAATCAAAGATGTAATGTCGCAGCACAATGTTTACATTGATTTGATGTTGAGGGAAGTGCAAATTTTTACTTTGAGATTAGAAGATGTGGCTCAAAGGATTCCGATTCAAAGCGACGTTTATAAAGCGCTTTGGGAGAATATAGCGCATATTATTACACATACTTTAGTGCAAGGGTGAGTTTTGTTGATTGGATGTTGAAGTTTGAGTATTGTTGCTTGCGTTTTAGCTTTGCAGAGGCGAAAAAGTGCTCAAATGGTGGAAGGGCTTTGATGCAACTGGATTTTATTCAGTTTTTGTCCAAGTTTGAGAAAATTTCGTTGCTTAAGCCTCTTCCGCATAAAGAGTACGTTGAGAATTATATTAAAGCGTATTATTTGCCGGATGTTGAGCTGGAGAAATGGATACAGGAGCATAAAGTATGTCTTATTTTTGTAGTTTTTTAGTGGAGAAGTTATTTATTTTATTTGTAACTTGAAGGAATACTCTTCGAAACATTTACATGGACTGGTTTCATGTGCTTGTCAGAATAATAAGAAGACGAAGCAGAGATTGTTGCAGGTGATTGAGGATTTGGAGAAGAATAATCTGGATAGATAACGATTGATAGTTGTTTACTTAATTTAGTACGTACGAATTGAATGTTAATTTATTTTGTGATATTGTTATTAATTTTAATGATTTATTTGAATATTTGAATCTCTTTCAATCAACATGTATTGTTGATTACAGTTATTATTTGCAAGCTTTGAACTTTTGCAAGCTTAAACATGGAAGTTTTGAACTTTACAAGATGTCGGAAATGTGTAACGCTTTGTATAAAAGTGCTCTTAAGGTTTGTAATTAATTATTTAAGATATTTTTTTAAAGTGTCAATATTTTCTGTAACACTCAGTATAATAATTGTATAAATTTATAGCATTAAAAGATAACCTTGTTTGCGCTGCTTCCAGAAAGCGGGAACACCCTGTATAAAACTGTGTTTAGAGATTGTAAATTATTATTACTCATAGAACACCCTGTATAATTGTACAATTTACTGCTGATTCATGAATAAAGAATTTTTACAGAATTTTCTGCGTTTTTGTTTTTTTGATACACCCTATAGAACTCGAGTTTCACGTTAAATAGAGCGAAAAGTATCAGGAGTACACCTCCTCGCGTTTCTGTGATCCTGGTAGCAAATCCCAGAATTTTCGATAATTTTTATTCGATTTTTTTCAATTTTGTAGAAATTTTACGAAAAATTCTGGGATTTGCTACCAGGATCACAGAAAAGCGATGAGGTGCCGCGCATGCGCAGATTGAGTTACTCCTGATACTTTTCGATCTATTTAACGTATAAATTATCAAAAGTTTTCAGAAAATTCTGCAAAAATTTGAAGAAAAATTCTGGGATTTGCTACCAGGAATACAGAAACGCGAAGAGGTGTCGCGCATGCGCAGATCGACTTACTCCTGATACTTTTTGCTTCTTTATCTTGTCAAAACTTAATTTAACGTGTCAATTACGAATACGTCGTGTTATACAGGGTGTTTCAAGAAAACAAAAACGCAAAAAATTCAGTAAAAATTCTTTATTCATGAATCAGCAGTAAATTGTACAGTTATACAGGGTGTTTTATGCGTAATAATAATTTACAAACTCTAAAAACAGTTTTATACAGGGTGTTGCCGCTTTCTGAAAGCAGCGCAATAAGGCAAAATCTTTTAAATACAATTATACTGAGTGTTACAGAAAATATTGACCGTTTTACTCTACAAGAGCAACTAAATAAAGAGTTCCCCATTACCAGTAACAGGCAGTGAAAAACCATCACTAATATACATACAGAGTGTTATTAATTTTAATAATCTATCTATATACACACATATTTACGGAAACCGTTTAATTGCTATTTATTTATTTAAATTGTGCATTAAAATCTAATTAACATTCGTCAATATTGCAATAAATAAAATCAAAATCAAGGCTTTGAAAATTGAACGTCATATCTCGCACAATTTAAATAAACAAACAACAACAACAATTTTAAAATATACACATTATAAAAATATATTTTTCTATCTAACAAACACTATCCCACAAAAAACAAAAAACAGAGCAAATGTATTAACCATCTTAAGTACAAATATAAAATACTCATAATAAAATTACCACCCATGATAAAATAATTACACAATACAATCATATTTGTTACCTGCCCTGCACGCTCAAATACATTTTCAAAAAGTTCGAAAATACTGTTCTCACACAACAACAACAACATTCAATGAGGTAAATAGCCATTGAGATAAAACTACCAAAAAATCTAATATCACAAGTGTCCGGAATGTTTGTTCAACAATCGAATCCAAAGAGCACACAAACTCCCAATAAATAAATCACAATCAAACACAACACAAAACAATCCATCACATCAATCAAACATCCTCTTCCTTCATCTCCACAAACTCCTGGAAACTGATCTCTTGATTGAGCGGCCGCACTAAACTGCTAATATACACCTCCAACTCCTTCGCACTCATACTGGCCCTTTTCTCCGGAATATAAACCGACAACTTCCGCTCCATATTCAGCACGTAATCGTCTTCCACCCAGGGGGAGTTGAAAACGGGCTCTACGTTTTTGGCTTTGATAAATTTATGCATAGCATAAATAAGCAAAGCGCTGCCGCAAATCAGCGAGAAGTACAGCAGACAATTCGTCAGGATTGGCAAGGCTACTAGGTAGATTTTGAATTTTAAATTCAAAGATGGCGGCAATTTGTAGAGTTTCTATAAATCATCGAAAAAAATATTTTAATTAGTTAACTAATTGATTGTAATAATTACCATTTCCGCCCATAGTAAAGGTAGGATCATGTTGTCGAATTTTTCCACGTTATTGATGGTTTTAATGCTGCCCAGCGCCATATTGATTTGAAAACGCGCCGATATTTCGAGCGGCAAGCCGGAAGTCTGAAATAAAATTCAAAAATTAAGCGAATAATTAATAACTATAAATTCTAATTAGATTTGTCACTATATAATTACAGCATATAATGAAATATAATCGAATTTTGCAATTTCAATTAGATTTGTAAAAATTACGTTAAAAATTTGGTGGTGGCGACAGGTACTAATCGCATTTTGCCACCAAATTGCAATTTTGACACAATATAATTATAATCTGATGTAACTTGAGCCAATTTAAATTGTAATATCAATTACGGATTGATAACAATCAACAATTAACAACAAATTAATTTAAACAACGCAATTTTCAATTATTATATTATTAAATTGCGAAATTTAATTAAATTCTCTCCCATTATCACGCTTGTATTTTTACTAAATACTTACAGGCTGAATTACAAAATACGACAAGTGATTTTCGCGCGCCGGCTTCATTCCCGATTCGATCTGCTTCAATGCAATCGGATCAGCATCCAAAAAGTGCGGATTACTCAACGCAATTGGAAAGCCATAATAACAACCTCGCACATCCAACAAACCAGGCGGTAAACATTTCCCCTTCTTCTTGCAATAACAACTGTTATTCTTATTTATTTTGCCATTATCGTCGCTATTCGATTCGAAATTGTACACAAACGCATCGAAACCACTCGACACCGTCTCATTCACCTTCACCAAATACTTGGACCTGCACATACTCTTCCGGAAAAACAACAACTTATCATCCGGTTTAATATCACCCGGAAACTTGGTTCCATCTGACGCAAATTCCACATCTCCACAAGGGCGCTCCCATTGCGGGATTTTCTTATCGCGATTGTAGGTGTCCAATAAACCCGCGATACGGTAATCCTTTTCGCCTGTGTGGACGGTTTCGATGTCGCCCTCAAAATCGTACATCTGAAGCCAAGTTACATTGAAAAGACAGTTTTATATCTAATTTACTAAACACTTACGCGATCAATCAGTCCAAGTTTGTCAAAATAGATCCAGGAAGGCATAAACTTGTTCCCAAGCGTCATCAAAGTGCTACTGTAGCCGAACATGAATTCCCTCGCCGTCATTAGTACCAAGGGTTGCGAATTCGTGCGCCGAATCAGCATATTCAGCCCGAATTTGGTGAAATACGATTCATCGGATACGACATCTGCGATGCTCTGCAAAAACGGGATTAATAATAAAAGAGGGCGACCTAGCGATGCAAGGACGTTTGTCCGATGATTGAATGAAAGTAAAAGTGAGCAAGACGACGCATAATGTTTGAACTTGAAAAGAAGAAAGTAGGTTTTCGATTGGAATAAGTAGGTCCGAAATTCAAACATTGTATAACTTGTACCATTTGTCGATCGGTTTCGAATGCAATCATCGAAAGGTTTTCGTAATGCGCTATTATTATGACGGTGCACTTTTTCAAATGCGCTGTATTAGTGTGACACAAACAACTACATCGAAAATCGACTTACGTCGAATACGTCAATGGATCAAAAATCAAAATAAAAATGTTCCTAACATTTTTTAAAATATGAATGTTCGATGTAGGTTGATACTATTGACACTTCCTATTGACAGTTGTTTTTTTACCCCAACAAAAAATTTGTGGCTTATTAGTTGGTACGACTGATTATTTGAAATTGTGGTCGAACTAAGATGACAACACTTGTTATAATGAAGAAACAATTTAAATATGAAGGTTCTTTTGCATTACAATATATTTTAGAAATTCTTTAATTAGTAATTTAAAGCAAATTGTTTAAAGAAATGGTTGACCTTTAAATTTGAATGTAGATTTGGTTTATTTGTGCTAAAAATTCGCATTCTTTGAACCATAAATGGAAATGTAACTCATTATAATAAATTAGTGGAATTTTGTCGTAATTATAGTGAAAAAAGTTATTCGACGGATTGAAATGAATGTTTACAAGAAGGAAAATAAACGCATTTGCGTCAACGACAAAAAGGAAAGAAGATTCCTATAATTATGATGGAACGAACGACCTACGACAATATTTATAATCGCACGCTGAAAATTTCCAACGGGAAGCAATCTTATTATTTTTTCATCAATTACACGCATGTTTAGTTAGAAAAATACATAAATTATGAAAGTAATTAGTCGTTTTCAGAATAATAAAATCGTCTCTTTAATTACATCAATTTAAATAATGATTTAAAATAATAGTGATGCACTTTGAGATTTTGGACGAAAATAAATAAATTATAAAATTGCGCGACGACAAACAACAACAACATCGTACCACTAGCAGTCTTAATTATATCAAAGCGCATATTTCCCAATTTGGGTTATGCTAAGAGTATAATTAAACGAAAAAACTACGAGCAACATACTTTTCCTCTCTATTTTCGATCCTTTATTGTAGATTTCGTAAATAGGAAAAAATCTCTTATATAACCGCAAAACAAATTTCGTCAAATTTGTGCCACAAAATCCAAATTCAATTCTTCAGCCTCAATGTCAACAAACTAAGCGCATCTTATATAACCGCACGAGCCATTAAGATTCTATTTGCCAATAATAATAAAGCTAATAGACTTACCAAAAGGGCAATATTGGGTAAGATTAAAAGGTCATCCTCTTTATGTCCTTCCGACAACTCGGGCACCCAAATCAGCGGATGCTTCGGATTGGCCGTCATCGTGCCATTGGGGTTGAACGTGACATTTGAATGTGCCATTAATTCTCTAGAAATAATAATAATAATGCGAATCAAGGTTAGTTTTTGGATTTGGAAATAATTATTGGGCGTAGGTACAACCTGTATATCGAGAATGAAAATACCATAATATTAAATCAAAAAATCGTCCTCTGATTAAACAAAATTTCTCAACAAATCTCTCTTATGCAATTTTTCTACAGTTTTATCGAATTGTGTGGCAATAACATTTACCTTGAACTCTTTATTTAATATAATCTATATTTATTGAATTTTTGGTATTATCTTAAGGATTTTTTAATCTATGTAGGTTTTTAGGTTAGTTTATGCCAAAAATTGCTGCGATTGCGACGAGAAAGCCTTCTAATAAATAAATAAAATTTGTAATATTTATAAATCCGGAAATGTGAGTGAATTAATTGAAATTTTCACCTTGGTACCCTATATGTTTAATAATAGAGAATTTAATGCTAATTTTTAGATGCGTGTGCGCTAAAAATAATTGTAAACACTTTTTTCTTCGTCGATGTCTTCGTCATTTTGCCAATAAATTAAATCATGCAAAGTAGCGTTAATTTGTTTGCAAAAAATATTTAGAAAATTCGTTCGACTGCTTAGATAAAAAATTAAACAATAAGAAAGTTAATCTATCGATAGAAAAATTAATATTGAATTAATTAGTGAAACTAAAGATGACAAACTATTTTTTTAATAAATTTTAATTTAACTGTAATAATTTTGGTTTTACCCAATTTGATTGTTTACAAATTAAATTAAATTCAAAAATAGACGATAATGAAAAATATAAACAATTACTTAGCATTTAATTTAAGTAACAAATTAATTTTAGTGAAAAACCAATTTTTTTTTACAGAAATGTCAACAAATTTCCTAATTACTAAATTTAATTCCTTGCAATTAGCTCATAAATTATAATAAACATTCAATAAATTTTGCTGAAAAAACATAAACAATTACACTGCATTGTAATTAAATGCAATTAAATTAAAATACTGATAAACAATTAAAATATTTCAAATAACAATAATCTTTATAAAAAAATCGATGATGAATTTAACTGTCAAAAAAAATTAATTTCTTAGGCAATTAGCTCATAAAATAATTAAATATTTAAGCAAAATATTAATGCATAAACAATTAGTTACATTATGTTCAATAATTAAAATAATTCAAGTGGAAAAAAAATCTTTGAATGATTTGCAAAAATTAAATATCGTAACCCATTGGCGTCCTAGATTTGCATAATCTGCATTAAACGATAATTAATATCAGTTTATGCAGTACAGACACATTTGTAGATTTGGTAGAAAATAAAAAGAAATGTGTCATGGATAGCATATCAGGAAAAGCGAAAAAATCCGAATAATTTGTTCCAGATTTCATAATTTTATCGACATTCTAATAGCAAACACAAATATAACAAAATAAATCTCAATAAACACGAGCGCGCACACACATGTTTATTATTATTATTATTAATAATTAATAAAGCCAAGAGAATTATTATAACAACAATTTTTTATGTCCCATTTAACAATAAATAATAACTTTATCATTAATAATAATAAAATAGGCATCGAAACGCAACAAGTAGGTAAGCAAAATTCAAATAGGTGGTTGGCCATGATCCGTTGTAAAAAAATTAAAATAAAAATTGCTACACATCGAACGGAACCAAACGTTAAAAGTCACATCTCCGAGACAACCTTAACGTTAGCCATTTTTTTAGTTTCGCCTATGCAATTCCTTCCACATATGCAAACCAACATTATTAAAAATGACCTTACCGGTAAACATACGGACCAACTTCCTCAACTTTCAATTTGGTATCAGTTCCGTTCATAAACGCCTCCTGGTTCGTGACATTCCACAGGAACACCCTCAAGTACAATTCGACCGGCGGGTCCTTCCACAACTCGTACATTTCACCCCCATCGCCCAGCTTTGATTTCTAACAAGCACAATTAATTCATTAGCTGTGTAATTATTGTCTGGAAGCAAGTCTCGTTTCAATTATTTCCACAACTAGTCATTTGAATCCTTGAACAAGCCTTTACTCATTTCGCAAACGAGAAATATGAAACTAATAACTAATTAACACATGACCTTAACCTAGACGTCAAATAGTACAAAATGTCGGCTATGTCGGTAATGCAGATTTCGTTAGTAGGGATATTTTGGTGTTTTGTGTTGGTACTATTGGTACTAATGACATAAGGATTAATTATTTACTTACCCATTGGAAGAGTTGCTCGTAAGGATTAACGAGAATGATAAAAAGTCCTGTTAAAATACCGACGAATCCAACAACCGATAAAACAATGGAACCTGCAACAAGAAAATTAGATCATTATTGGTAATTTGATGGAAAATTTAGTGGAGCTGAAACAATTTCGTTATAGTACAACAATTGTGAAAGCTTGGGCAATTTTCTTCTACTTTAATCAAAATAAATGCTAATTAATTACAAAATATTGACGAATTCGGGCAACCAGGAAGGAAACAATAATGCAATGTAAGTCATAATTAATTAATAATTACACTTTTCAAGGATTACTTTGTACAGAACAAAACTATTGTAAAAGAAGCAAAACGATTGCTGGGAATTTTCCTCTGGTGGATGAAGAAGAAAAAATGCTTGTCTGGAAGATCCCTTAACAACCGAACCGGTTCGGTAAGTCGTAGTACTTTACAACACGAGATTAAATTTAGAGTTTTATCCGCTCCATGTAAAAATGAAGGAAGTGTTTAAAGCGACGGCAAGGTCCTTGTTTTGATGAATATCTCTATGCAAAATAGTAGCCTTTTAAATAAATAATCGTATCGACAAGACTTGTAGGAAAAAAGGTCAAGTTCGAGATGAAAATTGGCGAGGAAAGTTATCTAGTCCCATATAGGTAAAAAGTAGAAAATAAATAAATAAATTTATTACACAACGTAACGAAGAAAAATGCTACTCACTCACTAAGTAGCAAAATTAAGTAACAACATTTTAGGGCAATTATAAAAACGTTGCAGTTAAAAGTTTCTAATCGAAATAAATGTGATCAAATCGATACCTATGCGAAAAACCAAATTATTATTCATTCAAGTGAACGTAAATAGTAGCAAAACTATTTTACAATAAAACAACGACACACAGTAATAATTTTGTTTGTGCATGCTTTGATTCCTTGATTTGAAAATTGCGCTTACTATTTTCTTTGTCAATAATAATAGTTTTAACTCACTTGTATATTTTCCTTTGAAAGCACGCAAAGCCACTTGTGTGGCCGATTTGTTAGCCCCCGACAAACCGCCCTCAAAAGTAGGAGGACATTCCGGTGGTTTATTATGAACCACCCCGTAAGTCCGATCAATTAAGCCGCTCCAAATTGAAATAGTGTCTTTCATTTTGCACAAAACTTAAATTAAAAACACTTGAGATGATGATTTGAAAGAGGTGGACCGCTCGCACAATAATGATAACTTTTCGCGGGTAACTTTTGTATATATTACTAAGTATAAGCAAAACTTGAAAAAGATTGATTTCAAACACACTGACACTTTCACTGACCAATAGCGAAACGTACTTAAGAAAATATCGACCCCCTCTCACTTAAGTTGTATTAGAGACAAGATTCTTAAGCACTTGCTAGATTTGTTTATTTATTTATTAATAATAGGTGGACCTGGACGGCATACGGTCAAGATATAAAGTGCATTACTATTAATTTCACAAAAAAACGTACAAATTTATTTTTAATTGATTGGGTTTTTAATTAGAAACTTTTCTAATTGCATTATAATGAGAATATTTGGACGTCAACTCTTTGATAATAATGATATCAAAGTCTGGATGCCTATTCGACTTTATTATTGATTTAAAATTGATAATTCCATTTTTAGATTATATAAATGTACATATTGTTATTTGTTTTAAATAATAAAACGTTGAACTGTTAATTTGTACGAATCATTGGCATGAGAAGTATTTATATTTCACTTGGAATGAATAATAATTTTTAAAACTGCAACAATTTTAATAACACTCCTCAAAAAATTTCAATTTCGCGCCAAATATGTTCTACAGTTGGCAGTACATTTAAATAAAAATGGTTGCCTAATAAAATTCCTACAACATTGATTTTTAAGTAAAGATCAACAAGTGATTGTAAGGTGACTAATTTGGTTGATTAAAATTCCACATTTATTTATAGAAACCAATATTTCCAAATTAAGTACCAAATTTAAACCTTTTTTAATGAGTTCCTTAATTAACCCAGACGTAATATTTCCATGAAACATCAACAACCACTTTGGGCTACTTTTAAACAAAAATTCAATAAATTTTCGATAATAAAATATTCATAACGGATCCGACAATTCAAAATACATCACTTTCAATCATACTAATTAATCTTTCTTTAATTTAACAAAAAAAAAACCGGTCTCTCATTTGAATGCGAATTATTAGAACAATGTTTGCTAGATTGACGGATTAATTAATCTTATTAAATATCTTCCTATAAGCATTTTTTTAATTTATTTTTGGCATTTAATTTAATTGTTTTACACCCATGACGTAATAAATTGCAGAATATTGGCAACAATAAAATCCGAATTGCATGTTATTGCTTGGAAAAATCAAAGTAACGCGAATTACATACAATTTTCAATATTTGTTTTTAAAATCAATCAGATTGCAATGAATTGCACATAATATTTTCTAATTGCCCTGCAATTAAATCCATTCCATGCCAGCGTAATAATCCATTTCGAATTTTTCCTCAAAACAAATTACCATACTACCTATATTAAATATTTTTCTAGCTCATTCGTTTTTTTGGCTAATGGTTTAACTAGAATTAAAGATGCAAAAAAAAAACGATGTTAGACACTTGGAATAAATGAGAGCTTAATTACGAACAATCAATCAAATCGAGGAATTTGCGTCAGAACATGGATCGCGCAAAAAATCCGTAACCTTATATACTTTGCTCCATCTGATTTAAAACCAAATTTGAAACCAAATTACTTTCAAATTTATTCGACAGCTCAAAACCTTGAACTTCGCACAAACAAAAAAAAGAATCGAAAATTTCCGGCAACATTTTTATTTCTGGGTACTACCCAGCTAAGTACTCATCAAATTTAGATTTGAAATGAAACACATCGAAATCTAATTGCAATAATAATTAATGGGATGCACACGCGCTATTATTTATTACCTTTATAAAAAATAATTGTAATAAACAACTTTTTCTAGTATACCTACAAAATATTGTGCTCAAATAAATAACATACATTTATGATGATATAGAAAAAAGGTGGATCATTGAATGACGCAGGCAGAAGAGCGGCCAATTACTGTTGGAACTTTTAGGACGAGTTTGGCAAAAAATAGTCCAAAACAACCATTTTGTTAAGACGTCCGCAGACAAGCCTCCAGGTCTAAACTATTTTGGTTAATTCGCAAAATAAAATATTGAATTAGAAAACTTTTCGTTCTAAATTAAGCATTTTTGACACTATTAACGCAAGGTCAATAATTATTATTGATTATTGATAAGAACTGATCCAAGTCACTATTGTTTATTAATCTGGGGCAAAGAGCAATTGCTAAAAAACTGCAGCATATCTCGAAAACAACTAAATATAAACCAAAATTGATTAGAGCCTCTTCAGATCAGGAAACGGATGAGGAATATGTTACGGAAGACGATACGCGAAATGAAAAAAATGCCATCAAGCATAAATGGGACACAATTTTCTAATAAATGTCAAACATTAATTAATTCAAGTCGAATTTGTTAAACACCTGTTACTTTAAATAATTAATTCATCTTCGTTGGATGTGAATTAATTAAACGCGAATAAAAATTCGGCCCTTCCCCGAATTATTTAAAATTTACGCAGTTATTTGCTATAAAGATCGATCCGGGATATCTGCTTTTTTTTAAAATCCTTGATTACTAAATCAGATATGTTTTCAAAATATCACCAATATAAACAAATTCTTACATGTATAAACAATATCCTAATCGAATAAAATAACCTTTGACGAAATAACTTGGATTTTTACGTTTAACTGCAGCGGATTTAAATATTTGTTACGTAATGGATCCGTTTAGTTTAAATCGATTATTTCTAATAAATTATAAATAAACTTACTTGCTAATTTAGTAGCAACAAACAATATTTGTTACCTTTGAATAGAATGGTGAATTCCTGGCTAGACTTTAACGACCCATATAACAATCTTGTAAACATGCTCGAGTGTTTCATATCTGCAACAAAACTGCACTGATTAATAATAATTAATGCAATAATAATAATATTCATATTGGTTTCGCATTAAAAATCCTGATTAAGAAAAATCAAGACGGGACCTTTTGATCCGCAATAAGAGTGATTGCCCAAATATTGTTATCTTAATTGTTCGCAATTCCGAATAGCTAATCTAATTGAAACATAGTGCACTTTACCATTAAACTATTTCAAATTTCTACTAATTAGGCTTTTAGATATTTAGCTAAGTAAACGGAACAATTAATAATGCAATTTTTTCGCATTTTCTATCTAATGCATATCGCTTTTCTACACCATGCGGTTCTACACAATTGTTTTTCTTACTTTAGTTGCATTTGCAAATATTAATAATGCACGTACGTAAATAACTAAATAATTGATAAAATAATACAATTTTTCGAAATATAGACCGAAACCACAACCATAATAATCCAGACAAAACCTTTCGTTGCTATTCCTGCCAAGGGGGTTACAACACGGGCTGTGCTAAAAACCTCCCCAAATACAGCACTGAAGAGTGCACCGGAAAAAACGCACAATGCTACGAAGCAGTGAAATGGTTCCAAAGTAAGCCAAAAAAATTTCTTCCCCATAAATACTAATATTAATTTAAAGATGGAGCAATTAAATTGGTGGAACGAAGATGCTGGAATCCTCCGGCTAATGCGACCGGAAACTATTGCCAGACGTTCAAGAATCCTGTGGGAAAACTAATGCTGTGCAATGCGTGCAACTGGAATAATTGCAACAATCGTCGATTTGAGGCAAATCAAGGACGATTCACTGTGCGCCAGGAACAAAAATGCATTTATTCCAATGCAGTGCAATTTCCAGAGTTCCCAGATGATACTTGCACCCATTTCGCATAATTTTAATTAATTAATTACCTAGAATTGAATAAAAGCCCAGCAGTATGGTTAGGCAAGCAGTAATACTTGCGTCTAAAATTAAAAAGCTATTTTTAAACATTATATAATAGGGTTGCACTGAATTAACACGAACTACACACCGCAAAGCGTTTCTAAACCGATAATATAGCGCTAAAGCAAAGGATTAGATGTGTTTTTTGCTATTATCGTTTTTTAAAGTAAGAAATTCGAAGGATTTTCGAAAAAAAAAATATGGCGAATAGGCAACCAGCAATACATGTGATTTTTAAATTCTATTTAAACGTGCGGTGCAATTATTGCAATTCGCTATTTACTTACTAATTAGTATAGTAAATATTATTTACCTTTAATTTAAATGATGAAATCCTAGCCAGACTAAACAACCATTCACAATCTTGGAACCATGTTTTGAGAGTTTCGAATCTGCAATATAAAAGTGCACTGATTAATATATTGCAATAATGCTCAAATATATATTTTGCATTAATAAAAATAATATGTATAAAAAAACCCTGATAAAGTAGCCTTTTAACCCGAATTTTGATTGCCCAAATTAAATATTCGTAAATATTTAAATTGGTTTGATTATAAATGCACTAAAGAATTACTAAATTTAAATTTTTACTAATTAGGCCTTATCAACCTGAACCAACCAATTAATAATACAATTTCCTATCCATATCGCTATATTCAACACCATGCAGTACACAATAGTTTTATTTTTACTATTTGTATTCGTGAATATAAATAATGCACGTACGTAAATATTAATTAATTGAGCCAAAATTTGACCAAATAATTTTAACAATTAATTCCAAAAATTAAACAAAATATTCTAGAGCAATCCTTTCGTTGTTACTCGTGCCAAGGAGGCTTCAACACCAATTGCGCCAACAATCTCCCAAAAGGCACCAGCGAAGAATGCACTGGAGAAAATGCACAATGCTACGAAGCCCTAAAATCCTTTCAAAGTAAGACAATAAATATTTTTAAAATTAAATTACTGATATATTTCAATAGATGGAGCAATAAAATTGGTAGAACGAAGATGCTGGAACCCACCGAAAAATTCTACCGGAAACTATTGCCAGACATTCAAAAATCCCGTAGGAAAATTAATGAAATGCAGTGTATGCACTTCGAATTCCTGCAACAATCATTTAGTTGACGCCAAACAAGAGCGATTTACTATACGACAAGAACAGAAATGCTTTATTTCAAATATGGTGCAATTTCCAGACTATCCAGATGATACTTGCAAGTGCAACGTCTAATTTAGAAACAAATTTATAAGGTGACGTGTTTAAAATATATTTAAAACAGGCAACCAGCAATACATATATTGGCAACCAGCAATACACATACCCACCGAGTTCAAACGGCAGACGATAATTAATTATTTAAATCACGTTATTATTAAAAATTCTTCCACATTCCCAAATATACATAAAATAGTTCGTTAAATTATGCGTCATACCGCGTAAAAGAAAAATATAGATCTCCATCGAGACCAATGAAATTGCATATCAAATGCAGGTGTGCATCAATGATATGCAAAGAAACGCACACAATTGATGGAATTCCCACCTTGAAGGCTTGATTTACGATTTCACCAAACCCATCAGAAAAAAAAACGCGAAATCGCAAAGTTATTCCTGCCTGAATTGCCATAGTGCGCGTACAATGATTACATGAATAAACCCGAGAGCCGCCCAATCATACTAATCAGCTTCCTCTCTTATCCAAGAATCAAATCACGATATCTTTCTGTATAGTAAAATGAAGCAGATGTAGTGTTAAAAATCATACGGCACTTTACACGATCGCAAAACACCCATGGAATATCTGATCAATGATTCAGACGAGACACGGGGGTTGATCTGAAGGCCCCCCACTAAATATGTCGCAATCATATAAATGCGCCTTTTCTGCCATTAATTCGTACAGTCGCCAAAATGAAATACTTTTGCTTCCTACTTGTCGTGTTAGTGCTCATCAACTTCACCATCGCTTTCCCTTACAACAATGGTACGTATCACATTAAAATTAAATAAATCTACTAATTAAATTAAATAAAGGACGTCGAGCGCTTCAACAGCGCACTTTAATGATGAACGGCTATTATATGCCGCAAGGCGGGATGTCTGCTGTGTTAACCGACGCCGGCGACGCCGCTTTCGCTAGCACTGGACACGAAATGGAGGAAGAAAGCGAAGAAGAAGTAGTAAACGAACAAATTGCTACTACAATCAAACCGAAACGGCCATTTTTGAAGCGCAAACCCGTCAAGGAAAGCGAAGATGACGAAGATGAAGGCGCTAACAACTGGCCTTTCGCCCGAAAAGGTACTTTCCTCAATATTTAAGTCAAAAAGTACTAAAATATTCGAATATTTGAATATCTAAAGTCAAATGTTCGAAAATAATTTCGCTACTAAACATACCTGTTTGGTGTATTGCTGGTTGCGTTCAATCTAATCCGTTATTTTAATTCAGGGAGCGTTCCATCGTACAACGCCTTCTTTCCCATAATGATTGGTGGACAGGGAAATCCAGGCTCCAGAACCAGGTCGGCTAATGGAAATGATGGAGAATATTATCCATCCGGAGCTGGTACCGCAATTGCGAACAGTTTTAGTACCGGGAAAGGCGGAGTTGCGTCCAGCCATGCTGTTTCTTTGGCTGATCCGTATTTATCGCAAATGTTCCGATCCGGGATGTTCAACTTTGGACAAGCTAAAAAACGAACCAATAATAATAATTAATAATAATGTTAATTGATATAAATAAAATGTAATTTTTGAGGCGTACAGGTTGTTCAACTCTTATTCAAATTGGCTATTGCAATTCCGATCGAAAAAAATTAGGTAATAGATTATCGCATTAAATTTAAAAAAGCAATTTGCATTCAAAGGCGGATTGCATTTATTGGTACTACTAAAGAAAAAGATCAAAATAGAACGTGTGCGGAATAACTAACGCCCACCGAAATAACAAAATAAAATAGCAAATATTCATAGAAAAAATTAATTATCATTATAATCATAGTGCTAAAAAGGTTATGCTGGTATGAATAATAATATTGCGACATAAAATGGGCCAATTGCAAAGAAACCTTCTGCCACCCCGATATCATCCTAAGGTTAACACTTATTAATAATCAACGAACGTATTCCCATTCAATTGGCTTCTTTTGCAATCCATTTTATTAGCCAAAGAAGGGACTGATTCTATTTTCATTTATTTATATACATATGCAATTAACTGCCAGTCGAGATATTCTTATTTCGTCGCTCCAACAAGCATAATGTTTTCACCGCAAATAATTTTCCACGTAAGTACCAATCAATATATTAAATTAAAACGTCTCAAAATAATTAATTTCCAGACCCTAGCGCTAATAGCTGCAACCAACTGCTACCCATTCCTCTACAAATCCGCCCCAGCTGCCTTAACCTCCCTAGTAGCCTCAGCTTCATCCTCCCAACCCCCCAACAACATCGCCGACTTGCGCTCCCGCAAAACCGCCCAACTCGAAAAACAGCAACTCGACGACGACTTCTTCACCGAAAACGAAGACATGAACATGAACGAAGCGGCTCCCAGCCTCCTCCAAAAGAAAGTCAACAAGATCATCACAAAGTTGCGCTTCATTTCGCAGCTGACGCAAGGAAATAACGCGAAAGACGACGAGGAAGACGATTTCCAAAAGGAAATCGACGCGTTTAATCGCGAATATGAAACGGATGTTGTTAATCAAGGGAAGAGTGAAAATGTGACGGGATCGAGTCCTGTTATTGTCGATTTGCATCCCAATGAGAGTCAGTTGAATAAGTTTACGGTGGACGCGCAAAGTTTGGGGGTTTACTTCATGGAGCTAATTGGGAGCATTTTTGGTTTGGCTTATGGAGCTGCAGCTCAACATAACAGCTCTAAAGTGTCGCCTATTAGTTTAGCTCTATAAATATTCATTTATTTTTGTATATACGTTTGTAATTTAATTATTGATTGTTTAAAACTAATAAAAGGCATAACCACCATCTTGAAATTCAACAAGTTGGAGTGGGAGAATTTCATCCACCAATTGAATCGATTTAGTGTCGCCATCGCTATGCAACTTCTTGAATTTCGAATGTATTGTTAGTTGCCTATCCAATATATTTCTATTTGTTTAATAAGTTATTTGAAACGCTTTGTTTTATTTTTGTTGTGCGTGTAAACCACTTATTATTATTATTATTTATTGTTGACTATAAAAAAGTAATCAAATTGAATCCAAGAGGTTATTAACATGTTTCAAGGCTCGCTTTTTAAAAGGAATTAACGATGAGCTTGGATTTACCAGTCTACTGGATCTTTTATATTTTTTTTTTACT
Source organism: Cryptophagus acutangulus (assembly GCA_963556235.1). Taxonomy (NCBI): domain Eukaryota; kingdom Metazoa; phylum Arthropoda; class Insecta; order Coleoptera; family Cryptophagidae; genus Cryptophagus; species Cryptophagus acutangulus. Next base: position 10,227,954 of record OY744561.1, on the reverse strand, counting down.
TTTATAATTTTTTCTTGTAATTTCTATTGACTTGTTCTATTAAAAATATTTGTCGACTATAATAAAATCTATTCAATTTTTTAATTCTCAAAATTATGAATAAATTTAATTATACCCTCAAAGACCAAACAAAAACAAGTTGTCGAAAATAAAACGAAACAAACCGAAAAAAAACATCATGCACAAAGTAGTTATACAGTTAGTTTTAAACCTGCTTTTGTGCCACAGAGTGTGGAATTTAACTTTGAATGTTGTCACTCTATATATTTACTTAGTTAAGTATAGACTACAATTCTAGTCCACTCTACTAATTGCAACAAACAAAATAACTGCAAAAATGCTCCGCCAAGCTCGTCTACTCGCAATAATCCTCATTCTACACGCAGTAAGTACAACTAAAATAATTTTAAAAAATAAACTAAACCCCCCAAACAGTGCAACGCAGCTCCCCCGCGAGTGGAAGGCCCCCCAAAACTACTCGACTCATTCATACCAGCTAGCATGCAAATAATGGCCCACTTGACCGAATTAATGAAGTACGACTTACGTCCACAAACAGGCCGTCCAACCACCACCACCTCGACCGTGCGTCCAACTTCATCCCATAAACCGGCCATCTTGGCACCCGAACTTCCACCAGGACCGGAAGCGTACTTTGCACGTGGCGCCACCTATGCCGATTACATCAAACGCTTGCAGAAACCGTCGCCTGATAACTATTTCGACCGCTACATTTATTCAGGTGGCGCTGCTGAGGCGCGGCGATTGTCGTTTGATCGGCAGGATAATCAGCCGGATATTGAGCTGATTTGGGGCAAGCAGTTTGGCGACACGTTGCGATTAGTCAATCGCATTGAGACTGATTTCAATTCGAAGGATATTGATGTGCAAGTGCAGGAATTTTCGCAAAATTACGACGATTCCGATTTCAGATTTGAATTGTTGCGCCAAAAAAGGGTGCCGCCCACTCGAGCTTACGTCACACTTTTGTCGCTCTATGATTTGTTGAATAAGGAGTGCAAGTTGTTAGGGTTTAATAAGTATCAGGTAATTAATTTTGATATTAATTAGCGTAATTATTGACTTACTTTGTTCTGAAGGGATTTTCGGATACGGTTCTGATGCAATTGGCTGAAGCGTCAACTGGGACGTCGGCATATCAATTGAGGACGGTGATGACGAATATTATTCGAAAACAGGAGACGAAAAAGCCTGAAATAATTAAGAAAATCAATCAATTAGTCAGCGATTTGGATCAGGATAATAGTTATATGAATGATGCTTTGCGATATATTCCTCCATTGATGTATAGTGTTTAGTTTTGTATTATTTGCGAGATTAAATATATCTAATTTTAATTTTTGTGCATAATTTAAATATCTATTATTGTGTAAGTTTCAGTTTTTTGTGCGGGTACCGCGTTTTCAATTTCGGAATATATAAGCTGAAAATTACTTTCGTTTATGTTCATTTAAAGTTCGGTTCTCAACATGCGTCTAGTAATTATTTTAGTTGCTTTTTTGGTAAGAAATTAATTTAAATTAATTAATTAATCTAGAAATCTGTTTATAATGTACCAATTCACCAGTAGATCGCAGTACTAGAATCATAACCTCCATTTTTTTTCTTACCTACAGTTAACTGTAATTTATTTTCATACTTTATCCGACGGCAGCTAAATCGCAGTGCGTGTTTAAAAATTAAAACCCATAATTTGAATACTAATTATAGTAAATTTTACTATTAATTATTGTTTGCAGGTTAGTTTTGCGTCCGCACAAGACAGCACGACTCCCCCACCCCCCGAATCAAATACAACAACCCCACTAACGCAAGAAAATGACATAATTTTCGAAAATCTGGACGATTTGAACCCGCAGGAGCCGCAACATGAAATTCCAGCGTCAAACCCCGATTTTATTAATATTAAAGGAACCAAATTCGATCTTACCACGATTAAGTTAGAGCTGCTGCATCACCTATCTACATTTCGTCCCTTCAAGCCGATTGCTGATAAATTGACGAAAATTACTGAATTCCTAACCTATCCCTATCATCCCAATTATCCAATTCAACTGCTAAGCCCGCAGGATTTGTGGGAGAAGATTCAACACAAAGGACAGCATTTCCTGGCTGGTTCACATGCTTCGATTTATGGTTTTGCTCCTTATCATCATCACTCGGGCATTGATATGGACTATCCATTTGCCTATCGAAAAGGAAAAGCGCGGTCAATGAACTATCTACAAACTTTGTTACAAAACTACAACGAAAAAGTGAACGCCAATGATTACTATCAATTTTCTTTTAATATAACAAAGAATAATCAAACTTACGCGTTTCCTTTTTTGCTGAATCGCCAATTTATCGATAAATTAGTTAAAAACACTTCACAAGACGCTATCGCCATCGAAAACTAAACGGAAATGGCCGTTTTCCGAACTGCGTCAAAAGTCCCTAGATCTAAATCTAGAGACTTTTCTATTTGTGTTTATATGTAATTAAATTTGAGATTATTATTAAAATTAGTGTTTTGAATGGGAAATTTGTTTATTATGTACAATAAATTAAGTTAATTAGTTATTATAACTTATTTTAAAACTTAAAGCTACAAATTCTAAATAAAAAGAAGAAGAAGAGGCGCAGTCACAAGTGTCAAATCATTCAGTTCAAATGCAAAGTGATAAATGATGGCAATAATAACGTGAAATCTCCATTGATTGATGTGTAAATCATGACCTACGGTCTGTTGAAGAGTGATAAGCAAGCTCCAAGAATGGGTAAGTGTTTTCATAGAGCACGGAAAATATACACAAGCGCAAGGAGAACAAAAGGAGTAAGCGAGCGAGCAAAGAGTTGCTATAGAAACGCCTTGAATCGCGAAGCGGCCAAGTTTGGCGCGGATCGCATTTACTTACCATCATCAGTTGATTTTGTACCGAGGCTTCGCGCAGTCGGTCAAAATATTAAACGACTTTTTATCTACAAAAACAAATCAATTGCTCGTATAGTAAAATTCGTGTTTGTTTCGAATTTTAGATTGTTCCGCTGATTCGAACGGACATTGAAATATTCAAGAGGCTCACACATTGATTCGTACCACGCAGAAAGCTTTATATGTAAGTCGGCGTTTTTGTTTACAATTTTGCATCAGGGGGTAAGAATGGTTAGGATAATATTGATTTTCAGCAAATAGAGTTGAATTTATTGCAATTTTCATGTATTTTTGGTGATAATTCCACATGACCTTAATTTATTGAGGGGTTGATTTGCCAAAATTTTGTAAAGCGCCATCTGCGTTTTGAAAATGGCGCGTTATTTGAATAATTTGAGGAATAATTAGTCAAGCGATTGTTTGCTTTAAATGTTAGATAGTAAAATGCTAATTACACATTCGGATGTAATTTGTCATTGGGTATTTTTTATCGTTTTCATGTGGTAGCTGGAAATTAAATTCCTTATCGTTTCTAAATCCACATATGAACATTAAACATAACAAATTACTTAATACGAGCGATCGATGGATACAAATCCAATTCTTTTAAATAAATAACTATATGTTCAACAAGCTTAAAAACTAGTTAATTAGTTTTTTACATTTTGAATGGCAATTAATGAGCCTAAACATTCGCGTTGTATTTAATTAGATGCGCATATACAAGTTTCGGGATTAATATTACAAGTTGTGCTAATTAATTGCCATTAAACTGAATTACCTGTATTACAGAGGCATTGTTTGTATGAAAAGGGAGCTAAAACCCATTTATTAATACAATATAAAGACAAATTGACAAAGTTTGCAGCTCCGCTAGAATAAATCACCTTGCAATAAAATAGTCTTCAAGTAAAGCCAGGAAAAAAACGGTGGAGGTCAATTCCGTTTTTAAAAAGACAAATGCTAAACTCGGACATAGTTCAATGAATGTTTCTCTCCTCTAGTAATTCAAGTTCAAATTAGTTTTTCCAAGTAAATGCACGATTTCCGAAACTTTGCCTTGAAACCCACTACGATAGAACAATCCTTTATTGTTTTGCAAGCGGATAGGTTTCGAAAAGCACGAAGAAATACTTGATAGTTCATTTGGATTCATCATCAAAACACAAACTCGTTTAGTTCGAACGAAAACTAATAAATATTAAATTACTCAATGTGTTTTTGTGTGTCTCGACTTAAATACAAGGATATTCTTAAACGTTTTCTGCTTAACAATGAATTAATTCTTTGAATTTTGAAAGAATATGATGCATCACCATTCAAATATTTATTAGGGACATCAAATTTTGCAAGTTGGCAGTACCTACAACTACGACATATTGTTGTGATTTATTTAAACAGAATTCCATTCCACACCCTTGCTGCTGCATTATTAAATGGGGTGAATGTGCTACCCCGGGACTAGTTGATAATCGCGGTCGATCACCTGAAACTCGCTCTGACCTAGAATACTGAAAAATCTATTGAGCAAAATTAATTGGCAATTTTTTTGTTTATGTCTGAAACATTAACCACATGAAAAGCACATCATCTTATATAAACTAGTTAATTGTACGTGCACATTTCCGACAAGGAAAATAAATTGGATATCAAACGTTTTCGCTTCTACAGCGTGTCTTTTTAATGTTGACCAGCTAACTAGACAACCAGCCATACACTAACGCTACAAATTTAATATTTAAAAGTTAGGCAATCAACAATACATGTGCTGTCAATTCAAACCCAAATGTCATGCGAGATTTGAACGTCGAAGTTATAAATATGTAATAATGTAAATAAATATGAAAATGATGATAATAATCCATATCTAACATCCAAGCGTAAATATTTATGGTCGCCAGTCGAGCAGCGAAAATATAAAACATAAAAAGGCAAAGGCAGAGCGGGCTATGAAATCGTGCTGAAAATTAAAAACATAAATCATTCGAATTTTCCGCTAGTATCAGAATCGTCACGTAAGTTTATAAAACCACACACATACCACCGCACCGTGTTTATTTCGAACTTGAGAATTGGTTCGCATTTAATTTTGCTTTATTCCGCGTTCCAATTAATTTCCACATGCACTTGAAATTATTTTTTATTTATACATTTTTCCAGCAGGTATTTTTGCTCCAATCCTAATTAAGATTGCGTTCTATTAAAGCAGCACGCTTTAATTATGCCTATATAGTTAATTAAATTTGTTTTAATGGCAAATTACGCCATCGAGTCGGTTTTTAATAAAATAGAGCGAAAAGTGGGCGATCCAATTCAAGCCTACATTAAATATTATGAATTCATTTTGATTGCAGACACACAATCAAGGATCCAGGATCCAAGGACACCAATCGATAAATGACAAGAAGTGATGGCTGCTCTTCAACATGGTGAGTGGAGAGCTTTCTTACAAGTTTCTAATTTCAAGACAAACTTTTGATTAGTTCGAAAGTCAACAGTTCAAATAATGCTTTTTCGTTCAACGGAATAATGTTGATCCCAACAGGGAATTTCAGTAGCTACCACATAGCATGTTAATAAATACAACATGCAAAAAAATAATGGATATTTATAGCGTGCAGACAAGGCATTAGCACGAAATCAGATTAATAATCAAATATCCAGCAATTTAGTTCATTTTATCGAAAAGCGCCGACATGTTTGATTTAGGTAGGCAACCAGTAATACGCTAAATTTATTTATGCGTTGTTTTTTAAACGCCCTGTATGTTGAAAGGGTAATTATTCAAGGAGCACTTTATGGTGGCAATATAAAGCTTCCTTAAGCCGTTAGATTAAATTAATATGGCATTTTAATAGCATAATCGCTTGGAATGTACGATAATTTATTATTGCATCCGATGATGACAAAAAATTCTAATTTGCTACCAAAATGATTGCATAATTTAATTATTTTTTTTCGAAATAAAGCATTCATCAATAATAAGCACTTCCAAATAAGAAAATTATTTTTTCGCTCATAAACATAATTAGATAAGCGGCAGCACCAATCGAAATGCGACCGACGACTTGTTGCCTTTCTAATCGCAATTTATTATTACCGAAAATAAAAATTAATACACGCGCGCGATGCTATTAGAAAAAAAACTGGTTTCAATTTTAATTTTCCTCCTCGCTAAGCTAGCTAACCTAACTGTATAGAAAATAATAATTAATGGTTTAATTTGTTTTTGTATGATGATGCTTGCAAATTGACGCTTTTATTTATTTATTTATAAATGGAACAAATTCCAATCGTAAAAGTTAAAAAAATCGAATTAATTCTACTAAACAAATAATTACAGTCGTAGTTCATTTTTTCCTTGTGGTCTAATCATTGTGCAATACAAATAATATCGATGGGGAGTCCAAGTTTTGATTAAAAACTCATTATGCGGTGAAAATAAATGTGTTGGACTTGACAAGCACATGTCAAGATACTTTACAGATTGTGTAATTGGTTAGTACTCTTCTGGGAGAGAAATTCAATTCAATGTCGATCGATAGATATCTCTACAACTACAATAATGTATGTATATTTAAATATCTTAATCAACTAATTCGAATAATGCATCAATCACATGTGCGTTACTGTTCTTTGAACTTTGCTTGTTATTATATTGAGATGTTATTAAACTAAACGGTGCTATAAATCAACACAATAGAAAGTATTGATCGCCGATCGAAATAATGCTAAATTATAGGTTACCAAAAATTCAAAGCCTTCCAGCTCTTTTTCCAAAATGATAGATATCTTATTTAATCTAATTATACGACGCCACATTGTGTTAAAATCCATAAATTATATAGCTAGTAGGTGCACTTTCAAATTTATTACAAATTTGCTCCCAATTTGACAGATAAGGTTATATTGTCATCTTCCTGTAGGGCTGCCAACTGTAAATACGAAATACAATTGATGTTTATCTAATTTGTTAAACGAGAATTAGCAAACAAATCGATAATTGTGTACAAACATATCCGATTAGGATTTAGAACATTAATTAATTCCCGATTTGCTTGTCAAATTGTACGCGACATACATTCATATAAGCAAATATGAATCACTTGCAGCGGAACTATATTAAGGGTATGAATAGAACTGACCACAAATAAATTGCATTTGTTTGATGAAAATGTGATTAAACTTGTGCATAAAGTTTGATTATATTTTGTTTGCGGGAAATTTATTTGAAATATTTTGTTTAGGGGATTTTTGGTTTATGAATATTGCTTGTTTAGTAATTTCCAAAATGGCCGCCTGTTTGTGTCAAGTTGCAAGTGCATTTCGTCGATTAAACACTCGGTAAACATTAATGCAGTTGAAATTAGAGAAGCATTGATAATCGCTATTCAAAATATGGTGTAATTTTATACAGAACCAGTAATGGAATGCAACCTTCTCAGATATGAGCGTTACGACCTTTATTTTGCTGTCAGTGTCACTTGATTTCCTTGACTATATGCTCTATAGATGTACCATGTCTTTTGTAAGCTATCAAAATCAAACACCTAATGCAATTTAATTCTTTTTCCACAAAAAGGTTAAGCTGTAAAATTAAGTTGGTCATACTGGTTAATGAATAGTACATCAACACACCCTCTTTTCTCAATAGCGTCATAGCGTTTATCGAAATAACCTATAAATTTTAAATGGTAACCTATGACATATGACTATAAATTAATCAACAACTTTAAAAATAAATAGCGAGATAAGCAATTTTGTTTGTTTAAAATTTTATAATCTATATATACGATGGAAATAGCGAGTCATCATCGATGTTTCGATCAGTTCAATAATTTGGCTGTTGAAAATTGTTCTAATATCGAAAAGAAAATATGCATGCCGGTGAGTAATTGTAATTAAAACCACAAAAATCAATCAATAGCTGACTGGCTGCTTCAAAGTTTAATTAGCAAAACAAATGCATATAAAGAAGCGCTTTTTTTTATCAATACATCTCATTTCAATTTACATTCTAAGCCTTTGAACGTAATTGCTTTTCAAATCGCATTGATTGACTGTATGTTTGGTTTCAGCAAATTTATGGCAAGACGGACCCACCTGTCGCAAAAGCAGAGCTCCAAAAATCGGCGACATTCCCAGGTAGGTCTTCTATGAGGTGTTCATTGAAATGTAAAGTGGGTTTTGTTGCGGCAAATTAATTAACAGACAAAAGTATTTTCGGGTTAGTGAACAAACTCGATTTACAATCGAACGACCACATGTAGACTAATTAGATTAAATATATTCGATAAAAATCGGGCTCTTATGTAGATTTAAGCAATTAGATCACTTAATGTTTCCGTTCTCGAGGAGTCCTTTTGAAATTTGCCTCTCGTTGCCCATTCAAATCCAATTAACCAAACACTTATTGTTTCAAAGTGCTTTAATACATTTTTAATCAAGGCGGCTTTTAACGCTTCCATTTTATGTAGCCATCTATCGGTAAATGGATGAATTACACTTTTGGTTCCAAATTATGGAGCCAATCACTCACTGAAAATCATTTGAAAAGCATAATGGCGCATGAGCGAAGCAGGGCTTTCAGTTTTTCAAACTATAAGTGAAGAGTATCGCTCGCTTTTAGTTTAGTTTAGTGGCCAGACTCATCCGGATTACATCTAAGTACAACTAATTTCATATTTCGTAGTTTAGTAGTAGTAGATGTAGATAATTGGTCGGACGAGTCGCATTTGCCATGTAAGTCCAATCCGAAAATAATTACTATGTGAAATGGCGCATTCGCAATTTTTTTTAAATTATCTCTCGACTGGGAGCAATAAAAGTGTCTCAATTAAAATGGAAATGATGTAGCTACATCCATCGGGACAAATAATTCGTTCGTTATTGATTCATAAGTTATTTATTTACAAATCAATAGTATATGTTTTTTAGTTACAAATTAATTTCGTTTCTTCCTCATAGACATACAGCCGTCGATGTAGAGGTGAAATCGAAAGAGCTAGAGCCATCCGGCTCAAAATACCCATTTAAAATTCCACTGGACCAAAAACCCATCCTCAGCAGTACCGATCTTAACGATGTGACTCGATCCGAGCCGAACCTGATTGGTTCCCAACCTGAACCTGTGATATTAACAACGTCAGTGCCTTCCCTTAAAAATTTGTCTGAACAAATCTCCACAATGCACGTGAAAAGTCTCAATCCCAAGTTGTTCCTGCAGTCGAAATCGTTAGGAGTGGATAATCGGCCCATTTTTCCGAATTGTCCCTTTTCACCCTATGCCAGTCCTACCAACAGTCCGAGAAGTAGCCGGAAACGACAGCCGCTGAAAGAGTCTCGCAGAGTTAGCATCGAAAAGTCGGGCACGTATTTGCAGTTGAATCAGTACAAGTTGATGGATTCGATTGGGCAGGTTTGTTTATGGACGGTTTTGATGGCATTTTATTTAATTAAGTTTTTAATAGGGGTCGTATGGGATTGTTAAGTTGGCGTACAATGAAGAAGATGACACTCATTATGTATGTTGGAATTTAATTTGCAATTTTTATGCGGCTGTGCTTTATTATTATTATTATTTTGGTATTAAAATGCAAGGTCTAAATTTAATATCGGTATAAAATATGATATTTTATGGTTTGGAAAGCACATATAAACATGCATTTTATTATGATGCATTAAATTATTCAGCAGCAGTTAAATTAAAGCTGTCGTTTCATTTCTAATTAGAATAATATAGAGAAGCATAAAAACAAATGGATTTTATAATGTTCGTATTTTTAGCGAGCAACTAAATTATATTTGCATTTCTCTAGAAACTTTTGCTGTATATTTCCTTTTTTTTATGAAATATGCTATGCTACTTGCAATAAAATTCTCCCTGAAGATGAGACGCGTTTTTCGTGATGCGGGTGTATGGTTTAGTTTAGTCGACCGTGGGAATTTTCAGCGCTTTTTCCTTTTATTAAAAATGGAATAGTCGTGTAGATGAAGCGATTTTCATCCCAGCTTTCAAGCAATCATAAATTAATCAAATCATATCGTACTTTTGAATGCGAATTTCTAATTAAGAAGCATTATGTAGCTTTTTAATACTAAAAATAGAATGAAACATTAATATTTTACCATTTATTCAACATTTAAGCAGTATATTCACTTTTTAAATTTCAATTTGGCGCCAGGCCCTTATTAAACTAGAGGCTTTTAGTATTTTGGGTTGGTATAATTGAAAGCGGCCATTTGTCAAGTTCCATTTTCAAAATGGCCGTAATTTGTATCAGTAAAAAGCACACGCGCCATGTAAATATTGAATTCCACTTCTAGGCTATGAAAATCCTATCAAAAAAGAAGCTCCTAAAGAAAGCAGGCATGTTTGGCCGTCTTCCGCCATTACGTAAAGAAGGCCGCACTAATTCCTCACCAGTTAGTCATCCTTTACAAAAAGTTTACCGTGAAATAGCCATACTTAAAAAGCTTGATCATCCAAACGTTGTTAAGCTAGTTGAAGTGTTAGACGATCCAGTAGAGGATCATTTGTATCTAGTTTTCGAATTGCTAGAACTTGGTCAAGTACTTGAAGTACCGACTGAGAAACCGCTGGAGGAAGAGCAAGCTTGGAATTATTTCCGAGACGTAATATTAGGAATTGAATATTGTAAGTGAAGCAGGTTTTTGTAATTTCGCTTTGTAATGTGGAATGATTATAGTGCATTACCAAAGAATAATTCATCGTGATATTAAACCAGCAAATTTATTGCTAAGTGAATCGGGTCGTTTGCAAATCGCTGATTTGGGAGTTTGCAATGAATTCCATGGATCCGATGCATTTCTGTCAAGTACAGCTGGTACACCTGCATTTACTGCGCCTGAAGCGCTAGGCGAACAACGGGCAGGCTTCAGCGGAAAAGTATAACCACAAAAACTCCAAAAATGTGCATTTTTAATTATTTTTTTTGTGATTTAAGGGTACAGACATTTGGTCGATGGGTGTCACACTGTACGCCTTCGTTTACGGCAAAGTACCATTCTACGACACGAACATAGTCGGCTTGTACTCGAAAATTCGGCATCAACCTGTTGAATTTCCGGAAAAAGCGGAAGTTTCTTCGGAGTTGAAAGACTTGATTCGTAGAATGCTCGTTAAAGATCCGACGAAACGGATCAATTTGGCGGAAATTAAGGAGCACACGTGGGTGACCAAAGCCGGAGTGCATAGTTTACCTTCCGAAGAAGAGAACTGTCATTTAGTTGAAGTAACGGAAGAAGATGTCGCACAAGTTATTACTTCCATTCCGAAGTTAGACACGCTCATTCTTATTAAGCACATGCTGAAGAAGCACTCGTTCCAGGTAACTTTGGATTGGTACACCTGTTGTGGGGGATTTTAATATTGGGTTTTTTTTTTTATTTTAGAACCCATTTTTGCATAGAAGGGGGGATACATCCTCGGAGGGGCGTGGGGCCGCGTCGCGACACCATATAGGACGGTCGGGTAGGTCGAATTCGGCTCCCGGGAGTTATGATTGGGTGGTAAGTAGACAAATGTCACTTGATTCGCCCTTGGCGAGTGTCACTGAGATTAATTTGGATAATGAGGTGATTGAAAAGCGGTGATGATGCTTTTTCTTTATTTTGGAACGGTACAATTATAGACTGATTAAATGACTGATTAATCGGTTAATTTTGAATTTCCACGATTTTTGCATTTTTTTATGAATAGTAGAGTTTTGATTTTTGATAGTTGAGTTGTCGTGGGACCATGACTTACACAAAGTGAACTCATATCAAACAAATATTTATATAATATATACCTGTTTCCCAATTTATGCCTTATGTCGTCAGTACTAATGTGTGGATGATGGTTGGTTGGTTTTATTGAATTGTTGAAATTGATGTGGTGCACTGTTTATTAAGGATGAGAGTCAGTCTTTGCGCACAGTTTTTCCTCTCGTAGAAAGATGTGTCTAGTTTATTTGGATTGTTGGTTACTTTTGTTACTATAAGTGTTATACAAATTGCTCAAATGTAAACCTTTACAATTGCATTAATTGTTTATTCGTTTCGTTTGAATTTTGAAAGTGTTTCAAATAACAAACTAAAAGTAAAGCATATATTCTAAGGAAGTTATATTCATTGTTTAGATGGAAACCAAAATGTATATGTATTTATATGTACCTATCTAGTTGGATGTCTGTTTTTAGATTGGAAAACTTGATGATAAATGTTTTTTTAATCTAATTGCAAAATGTTATTAAAATTATATTAAGTATATTGTATGGATTTCAGAGGTTTAATAAATCGTCATAATTAAAACGATATTTAAAATTTAATATATTTTGGTACATAACCTCAAATGCTACAGCTTTAATTAAGGCACCAAGGAAATTATCAAATTGACTTCTTATTAATTATTTACGATATAAAATAGTGAGAAATTTGCTTTAAATTGAATATACTAATTAATAATATCGATTACAATAGGTATTTTAGATATTCATAATGCGAATGAATTTATATTTCATAATTAATACATTTGTTGAGAGGGTTGGTTAACCGTGGTGGAAATATGCAAGCGCAAAGATTCCTCGATCAGTTATTACCGGTATGTCAAACAGTGCGCGTCGTGTGAGTGAAAATTATAAACAAATAACATTTAAACCTGTGCATTTCGTTCCTAATGGACTTTTGATGTAAATTTAAAGGTAGGAAGCATTCTCTAACAAGTACGACGTTCATAAATATTAGTTGTTTCATTCATATGCATGAAATTTAAATTCTTGCTTTCATCACTCATAGTATAAGCAAAATGGCTGGTAATTGTTTCTAAAGGGCATTTCTTTCAATGATAATATATTCTACGGTATTTCTATTGAGATATATTACTTTCGATTACATTTTTGGCAAATTTGGAAATACTAGTTAATTTCAAAGTTAAAAACGGTTATAATAAATTGCAGCTTCCTTTGTGTGCTTTGATAAGTGCCCTCTATTACAGAAAAGCTGAAACTCAGAATGTTGATGCATTGTTGGTTGCATATTGAATTTTATTTGAATTTAAATAACTTTAATGACGGATCAATGGCGCGTTTTAATCAGAGGATAATATTAAGGCAAAAATCTATTGGGAATTAATTAATAAATAATGCTGTTTATTAGAATATTTGAATTTAGTACAATCATAGTTTGATATGTTATATGTACAGTTAAAATTTAAAAACACTGATACACGTACAGGTTGTTTCTGTTTGCACTTGAAATAAAATAATACTGCAAAAGAAACGCATGAATAAAGGCACATAACACATAAATATGAAACATTCAGACGAATAATTGAAGTAATAAAATGTATAATATTTCAATAACAGTTTTATAATTATATAACTATTAATTTACTTTATAAAATATGCTATTTAATTCAGTATACATAAATACTCTTTAGTTAACATCTAAATAGAATTTTTTTCTTTAATTCAATTACTAAATTTAAATTCTCTATGTGTTGTTTAAATTATCACATTAATTTCATTGCAAATTTCACATCAACTCAAAAATACGACCAGCAAAAATAATCCTTCTAAGAAAATAGTATCCTTTACATAAATAACAACTATATTTAATTTAAAATACTTAATCGCTAATTTCCTTTTGTTTTTATTTTTATTTTGCACCCAACTAAAATTGATATTTTTGGCACATTTCATAAAATATATTTCTTTCTTTTCTACTATAATAAATAGTATAGTATAATAGTAAGTAGTAAAAGTGAGGTATTTTGATTTCCATTATCCAAATAAATCAAACAAATAAAAAACCCAAGTTATCACAAAACTGCTACGCTCTTATTTACTTATTCTCAATCAGCAATTGTAACTGCAAAACCAAATCTCTTGCCAAACTTAACACCGCTTGAGCCTCATGTCTTTCCGCCATTTCTAAAAAACAAATACTTTAATCCTCAAAACAAAATCCACAAGCACAAAATTACCATTAAAAAACTTAATAATATCCGTAAAGTCCATCCCATTCGATAAAATAACATCACGATAAGTCTCAAGCAAAGCCAGGGCAAGAAACAAAACAAATTGATTCGAAGCGACTTGTTGCGCCGCCCAAATCACCTCCCAAGTAGCAAATACATCCGGATAAACTAATTCCCTTTTGAAATCCAACAGGAACCAACGATAGCAAAAATAGAAATGAGTGTAATCGCCATGTGAATGCATCAATTCGTACATTTCTGCATCGAGGATTTGAATAAGCGAACGCATGTTGGCAAAATGGCAGTCCATTGCGTTTCCGTTCGGGAAGTTCTCCACCATTCGCTCCATAAGATGGCAGAAACAAGCGTAGGTAAGTGATTCATCATTAAATATTACAAGCAAGGGTGCGACCAAATCGCACATCCCTTGCATATAGCCAATATCCAAGTGCTCCCACACGTAACTATAATTTAAAACTCAAATTCGAAGCGCCATCTATCAGTGGGTAGCGCAATTTTATACTTACGTGCACATTACGTTACGCAATTTGTCCAAATTCTCTCCACTAAAGTACCAATAGTTTCGATCACAACGTTGCACGTCTTTTTCAATGCGGTGCAAGTTTAATCCGAACGTTTCTAGTAGTTCTTGCTGTAAAATTAGATAGTTGTGTATAATGAGTTGCCTATATTTGCATTTTAGTTTGTCACTTACACTATAGATGCCGCCATTTGAACTAGCAGGCGAAACGCATGCAGATCGCGCAGGCGATGCCAATCCGTGCGTTTCAATGCACGTATCCAACGAAGAGTTGTTCTCTTCGGTTACGGCATCCAAGTTGTTTCGATGTGGACTGTCGTTGTTTAAACTGCTCATATCGACACTTGCATTTGTCACAATTACATTATGAATGAAATCCTTCAATTCTTCATTAGGATTTAGTTGCACTTTATCATCCACGTCGTCCAACTCTAAGGCATCTCCGTTTTGTACAATTTCTTCTTCGTCGCTCTCATATTTTATCGTATTTTGCTTAGTGCGTTTCGGTTTCCTACCAACTGCTGGTGTCTCTTTGTCTTCCTCGCTACATTCCAACTCGTCATCCGTCAGTTCATCCTCAAATACCTGATTATTGGTTAAAATTGGATATTAATATTTAAATGACTTACTTCGTTGCTCAAGTCTCTAGGGATTTGCGCGGGGACTTGATCAGCCGACATGCTTTCGCTGCTTAGTTTTGCAATCGCATCTGCTTGAGTTTCTTTATCTCTTTGACGAACGATTGCCTCAACTGCTAGCCATTCCGACATGGTATTTTCATAGCTAGAAGAAGAAATGTCATTGATTTAAAAATTCCAATATGGCTGCCTACTCTTCCTAAAAATTTCAATATGGCTGCCGCTTGTCAACAAACGTCAGCCATTAATTCAAACCAACTTACGCTTGCTTAGTTTCTTCGCCAAGTTCATTCCTTTGTTCCAACGTGCTGCCAAATTTGTAATGCCCCAATAAATAGGGCCACAATTCAGCCCGCAGTTCATGTGCAATTCCACCAAAGTATGTCAATCTGTACACTTCCGCATAGTCGGATACGACGCCATTAATGCAAAGCTCACTCCATTTCTCAACCGTGATTCCTTTGTTACCGATTTCATCGTCTGCCACTATTTTACCGTTGACTAAGCCGCTTAAATGCGTTCGCACGGTCGATAAATGGCGACAATATGCCAGCCAGCCATAGAAAGCCCGCGAAATGATTTGACGCTTCATCGAGTCGCAAACTGCTTGAATGCAAACGCTTGGCGGACTATCTGGGGGCACTATGTTCTGGTCTAAGCTGAAGCTTTTGGAGGAGCTTTCCGAGCTGGTGCTAGTGCTGCAGAGTTGGACGCGCACTTTAGTTGGTAAACGCATGTGGGTGTCCATAAGGTCAGTGCGTTTTACTGCAATTTCCAGTCAATAATGCCATTTATTCGACTAGTTAATCTACTTACTGATAATTTCCTTGTGGCAACTGTTGTCGATAATTCGAAAGACATAGTCTTTGGTGGTTTCCTCGGTTTCGGTTAGGGCTGGTAAAGGGCGTCGGCGTTTGTTGGTCGGATTGCTGCCGGAACGTTGTGACCACAAGGGTGGATCTAAGCGACCGCGTGGCAAAAGGCCGGTTTCAATGCAGCTGAGAAAAGCGAGCATGTGACCACCTTTGGGGAAGTGGATGGGGGGACGTTGTACCCCATCTTGCCCCACTAGGATTATGGTGCCGCCGGTTTCGCTGTCTTGGTGGCAGTGCACGTAGACTATTTCGTTTAAGCGTACTTGCAGGGCGTAGTCCCAGTAAATACTAGAACATTTCAAAATAATGACGTTTTTTGACATATGCATTGCTGGTTGCCTATATTAGAAATGCCACGTGGTTATTAAATTTTTTTTTAGTTGGCACCATTTTGAATTGTGGCTGTCAGTCAAACTATACTAAACAAACCTTTTATCTTGCACTTCGTCTCCAAATCCATTCATAAGTTGATTCGGTGTCCATTTAATAGTCAATCCAATCGCAGTTTGATGTAAACTAAGATATCCCGGTATTGGTTCGAGTGCATCTGAATGTAGTGGCAAAACTAGCACGTTGTTTTTACCAAACAGCAAAGTGGCTCTGGAATTTTGATGAATGCTTTCCACGTAATCTTTGGCTATGTGTTGTGTAGATGAACGATTATTAATCGAATCTTCAGTGCTTGTGTTTAACGAGCGACGGAAGTTGGGAATTGGACGACGCGCTGATGGTGGTGTGGAATGGCCGCTTGAGATTCGATGCCTTTTAAGCTGAAATGTCTTATATAATTGCTGCCAACTTATAACACAAAATTCTCCAACTTACCAATTCATCTGCGGGTGGATCGGTCCAAAAGTGATCGTGGCTTTTAGTTCTTGAATAATCCAATGCACATGGACCGACTAGTAAAGAACTAAGAATGCTTCCGTAATCGGGATCGGCAACTAGTGCGTCTTTATCATAGTATCGATTAGCATTCGAGACTAAATAATCAATAATTTTGGCTAATTGCTTCTCGAATAAAGCCAATCGAATCCAGAGATACTTCGGCAAGGGATTGGTCGGTAAGGAAGCATTCTTTTTTAAAGTGGGTTTAGTTAAACTGTCACTACTGCTTGATGATCGTCGATTATTTGGATCAACATTTTCTATTTCTTGTACTTTTCGCGATATATTCGATGCTTCTTGATTGTGTTTGGCGATTTTGTGCAGCAATGCTGTGGTGGAGGATGTTTTGAATAAGCCTAGAGCTCGCCGCCTTAATCCTATAAGGTAGTTAATTGCTTTGTCAATAGATGGCTTTTTTTTTAAATTAATTTGAATTTAAATTGAAAGGGGAAAGTTTACCTTGTGAGAGACACGATTCGACGGCTCCACATAAGGAAGTCACGGAGCCACTTTCTTCGTGCACGAATTTCCTCGTCACCGATTCTTCCATTACTTGTTTCACCTCCTTTTTAACGGCGACTATTAATTTTTCTTTGTAGTCTTTTTCTGAAAGCCAGGCGCATTAAATTAATTAATCAATTTGCAACCCTTTTACTATCTTGTGGCCCCGAACGATTTCGTACGTAAGTCAATACTATTTTAATTAAATGTAAACAATTTTTATCGCTTACCATTATTCGACATTGTTGCAAAATTAATAATTATTTACGTTTAGCTAATGCGGAATTTTTAATCACTTATCTAATAAAACACGCACCGGAAATAAATACAAGATATTACGAAACTTGTGCTAATTGTGTAAAACAGCGATTACTAAAGCTAAAACTAAACTAGAATATTGTGTGTGGAAGCGCCGCCACGTCCATTCTTTTTTTTTTCGGATATTGTCTACCTTGAAAATATAAATCGATCTCGTACTATGTAAAGGGTAGCATTGCGCAAGGCTGGTACTAAATTTCAATTAAATACCCTTCACATTTTGGTACGCCACTGGAATTATCTATCTCACTTCATAAATCAATTTAGATTCCTATTTGAATTTGGCGCCATCTCTATTTGAACTACTTGCCTTTGCTTTTCTGTGGTGGAATGCTATGCTTTTGATTTGACAGTTCGTTTAATTGACTTGACAGTTGTTTTCGTAAACATTTTTGATTGACTATTATTTTCTTTTCTTCGCTTGAATAATTTAAACAACGAACAGGAAATTGCAACGAAAATTGCGTTTTCTTTCAGAGGCGAAAGAGAATGTCAGAGGAGAATCGGGCTGAGGAAATTCTAAAAGGTTTTCAAGTGTATCCTTTGCAACTTGTCTTTTTTCGCGAAATTTTTAGGTTCATTTTAAAGTTTTTCTTAATTGCGAGTAGTAATTGGATTTGTTTGAGGGATGCTGATGGTGGTAAGGTATTTTGGCAGCAATCTGAAGATCTGAGTTTGCCAGGAGTCGAATATGAAGCTCGAGTACCTAAAAACATCCTTAAATGTCGTGCAGTATCTCGAGAGTTCAATTTTAGTTCCAAGGAACAAATCGAGAAATTTCGTTTGGAACAAGTATACAGGAATTATATTCGGTTGGTTCAATTGCTAATTGTTTTTTGTGCAGAAAGTGCTTTTTAAGGGACGGTGTCTTGAAGAATGGTACTTTGAATTTGGTTTTGTTATGCCAGAGTCGACAAATACATGGCAATCCATTATGGAAGCCGCCCCCGAATCGCAAATGATGCCTGCATCAATTTTAAAGTATTGTTTTCATTTATTTTTTAAGGCTAAAATTACAGCAATTATTTCTAGTGGGAACGTTGTGATTGAAACTAAGTTTTTCGATGATGATTTATTGATATCGACGTCGAAAGTTCGTTTATATTATGTGTAGCACCAAGCTACGCTTTTTTTTGTTAAAAGGGGGACCATTTAGGCCTAAACAATTTACATCAACTAATTAATTAACCATTCACCACGTATTGTGTGCATTTAAATATATCGTAGTTTTGTGATTTAATTTTAAGGGTTTATATGTATTAGCTAGCTTTTACAAAATTGTTACTAAGGTAGAGTTTTGTTGCAAACGCTCAAAAGAATAAACGAAATTTAAACACAAAAAAAATCTATAATAATTAGTATTCCGATCCAATTGTAGATAATACTATTCAATTTTTGATAATCGATAAAAAACGTGCTTATTCCCTCGGGAATCCTCGTTTGTACTCACTATACATGACGTCATCAATTATTGTCTGATGTTTGTAGGTCAGCATGTGACAGCTGCGCATTAAAAGTGGGTGGGCCTAAAAGGAGGAAAATAACAATGGAGTCTTCGTGCTAGCGGCCTGGATGACAGCCTTGTGTTTTTAGGAATATTGTCTGCTAATAATTCTTCGGGATTATTTACTTTGCAAGGTAAACTTTATTTAATTAATTAGCACACATTTAAATTGTATTTTTCTGTCAGCAATTGCAACGTTGATCTCATGGATCCTCCAGGTCTGGAAACAGGAATGGAGTTTCCAAAGAATCCTCTGCTGTGCCCCATTTGCCATGATTACTTTACTGAGCCTTGCATTTTGAGTTGTTATCATACGTTTTGTGCGCGATGTTTGCGGGGACGCGAACAAGATCGGCGATTAGTTTGCCCCTTCTGCAGGTGAATTTTAATGGGATTCTTTAATTATTTATTTATATAATGCATTTGTAGGCAATCCACTTTGCTAAAGGATGGCTCCATTCTGCCGCCGCCAGACAGTTTGATGCGCCAATTAATTGATATTGCAAACAGCGAGAATCCGCCTTGCTCGAATTGTGATAAACGAGATAGATCGAATATGTATTACTGCAACACTTGTGGTACACAAATCTATTTAGCAATATTTATTTTTATTTTGCATTTCGTTAAGGTTGGTTTTATTTTAATTTCTTTTATTTGCTTTATTCTTTTTTAAATGCGACATCTATCGATGTATTAACGCACTATTTTATTTGAAGGTCAAGCACTATGTTCGCATTGTCGCGACAACACGCACCGAGCCAAAATGTTTTCTACTCACGACATAGTGCACATGACGAAATGCACTAAGGAACCAAAACGAGTAAGTGTCAATCAATTCTAATTAATAAATCTATTTAATTAGCGATGTTTTTAGTGTATGGCACATGGCGAACCCTACATTATGTATTCACCACCCCAAAACATAATGCTATGCGTGAATTGCTTCCGTGATTTACCAAACGATTTACGAACGCAATGTGTGGACATTGACACTGCCCATTTGCAAGCGTCCAAGCGATTGGAACGCGGCCAAAACGCCATCATGGATCTGCAAGTAAGTGTATAGGCAACCAACTATACAGTATTTAGGCAACCAGCATTACAATTTGTTGATATTTTTTAGACGTCAGTTCGCGATGGAATTATTGCTCTAAAAGGCTTAATGGACGAATTGCGCCGCAATATGGACAGCGAAAAGCATACAATTAATACGTTTTGCCAAGGAATGCAAGAAGCAATGGCTAAAACGCACGCTACCATGATAATGGAAGTGCAGCGGCAGTTTGAGAGTAAAGATCGAATCTATCGGAGTCAGTTGTTGGTTTTGGGCACAGTAATGCCCGTTTTGCAGTTGCATTTGGTTTTGTGCACTACGTTTACAGCGGCTGCTAATAAGTATCAATTTTTGGAGTTGTCAACGTCGCTAATTGATCGATTATCAGCTGTGGGGCAATTAAGTCAACCAGTGAGGTAGTAGGAATGAAAAATATATTGTTTAAACATTTAATAAGCCAATAATTTTGTAGATCGCTGCAATCGTCTTCTATCAAGACGAACTATCGGAGCGAGTTTGCGCAAAGCTTGGAGCCTTGGATTGGTCCGGCCGCTGTCAGTCAGCATCAGTCCGAATTAGCTGCTTGTAAGTCCTCTTATTTATTAATTAATTAGTAAGTTAATTAATAATTTATAGCTTCCCGAGTGTATGACAGCGCGCCACCACCCGCCACCAAAAAGCAACAAACTGCCATGAAAAACAAACTGCTAGAAGGCGAAAGTTCCTTCTCATCGCACTGCCGCTCGTTCGAATCGCAAATCCGCGAACTCAATCAGCAATTCAACGTAGTCAAAGAAAAAGTAGGCGACTTGCATCGCGATATAACAGCTTTACGTAAAGCTCAAACGCCGCCGCTCATCTCGCGTTACGATCTTCTAACACGCGAATGCCTGCACTTGGATCAGAACTTGGAACGACAGCAACAAGAGCTCGATCGCATGTCGACCGCTTTCGATGCCTCGTGGGAAGAGCAATTATGGCGATTGCGAGTCGAACAAGAAGTTTTCAGCTGCCAACGTGCAGATGTTAACACTTTACGCAACGAATTGAAGCATTTAAGTCAAGTTGCCACGCAATTGGAGCCGTATATTAGGAATTTGACGCCGGCACAACAGCATGCAGCCAGTAGTGAGCAGCAACAAGGCCATAGTGAGCAAGCACAGCATTTGCAGAGTCTTTTGGAGCATATAGGTAAGTGAGGTTAGTGTTTTTGTTTGAGTTTGACACATCAAGGACATTTCAATGTCATCACTTTGTAAACTGCATTACCGACTGGGCTAACGGCCATTTTGAATTTAAAAATGGCCGACAGTTAAAGTGTTATGGTGACAGTGCGTTTTTATTACAGGAATATTGCAACAATCCGAAGCAGCTTTGGGTAAAATTCCGCGTTCGCGTAGCCGTGTGTTAGGGCAATTATTAGAAAAAGTGCGCCCCAATATACAAGAACGTGAACGTAGTAAATCGGCGGGACAAACGGAGAAGCCGTCTGTACCGCCGCCGAAGCCGAAGAAACCCTTCTTGCAAAGTACGCATCAGTTGAATATTGATCGCTTAGAGGCGAATATTAAAGAAAAGCTGCATGATATTATATGCAGACGGCAATCTCAGCCGACGACAAAATCTGATACGGAACCGGATCGGAAGTTAAGTAAGGATGATCGGAAATTGAGTAAGACGGATTTGGAGTCGATTAGTAAGTTGGGGACGAAACAGAGGATTATGTACAAAAAGATTGGCAAGAGTTGCGATAAGATTAATGCGTGCAATAAAGATGGCGACGGGAAAAAGTGTCGGTCGGAATCGGATTATCAGAGGATTTCTGATGCGACTAGTCAGAGTGTTAAGGCGTTGGTGCATGAAACTAGGAGCAGTCCTAGTAGTCCTAAATGTAAGAATAAGGGGAAGGTGCAGCAGAAAACTCGCAAGCCTAAAGTTTACCCGTACAGCGATGGCGAAGACAATGTCTTTTACGCAATGCACGATTCCGCCGATTCCCTATCGACATCAAGCCGCCGATCCAGTTTGGACGATCCTGAGAAAACGCTAGTGTTTGTCATCAATCAACACAAAAATAAAAGCATGTCGATGGCGCAGAAACAACGCAGTTGGGAAACTTTTCCGCCAAAACGCCGACATCACATTTGCCAGAAACTGTCCGTGCCCACACCGATGCCGTTGCGTAAAGCGGATAGTTTCGAAGGACATGAAGAGGCAGTCAAGAGTTTGGTGGCTGCAGTGCAGGAAACTAGGCGAAAGCCCAAATGTGGCAATTAACGGATGGAGAATATGGAGCGTTTCGGATTTGAGTATACGGGATTTTTTATGTATGCCGCTTACAATTGAATTTAATGGAAGGACGGATTTTCCAGTTGCAATTTAAGGTTCGTAGTTGTTTAATTACTATTGGCATAAGTCTTCCAATACAGGGTGTTGCGCTTATGCAACCAATACGTTTTATTTTCGGTTTCTCGTATATTCTTGTCTTGGATTCTTGTTGTTTTATTGTTCAAGTATCGAATAGGCACATTTATAAACTTGTGTTTATTGCTCACACATTGCCGTAGTGTTAGATTGTTAACTATGCATAACAATTTTAACTTGAGATAGAAAATTTAGATAAATGCAATCAATCATAATTGCGATACTGTTACATTTGTAATCAAAATGTTCGAATCAAATACGTATTAATCGAAACGTAAAGGACTAATTTATTGATTAGTTAATTAATTAAGTAATTGTTGAGGGTTGATAAAAATTAGTAGTACTGGCAATACGAATTTCAATTTTAAAAGCCAGCGTTATATATGGTTACTATTTAAATTTAATGTAATATTCTCGAAATTAATAAATATCCGTATGAAATTAATTTCATTTCAATGTAGATGTTTCCTAATTAAAATAAGTTAATTAGTAACCAAAATTTAAATTTTCCGCCTTTGTGGCGCCATCTTTCAGACAGTAGATACACTAGCCATCATGATTCCTACTAATATTAATTAAATATTAAATTATAGGAACTTTTTTCTATAGTTTATTAATTGTATATAATTTTAAATAATATACATTAATTAATTAGTATTTAATATTACAAACATCTTGCATAGTGGCGCCTCGTTGCATCACAATTCCGAACCAATTTTTTAATAATTTTATTATAAACTATTTTAACTATAAATAATTAACTAAATAATACAATTAAATTTGTACAACATTCCAATTTCCATGATAAGATACCATTAATTTTGATTGAATATTATTTTATCAATATAAAAATCCCTACTACTTTTCCAACGTGGCGCCACTGTCCGACCAGTCTTTGTACTAAACAGTTTTTAACATTTCCAGTTGTGCTCTTGGGAGAGTCAATGAAAATCGAGCCGTCCGTGACGACATAATCTAGTAATTCGCTATGAAATGAGAAGAATCTAGCGGTATAATTGGTTTCCGAATTAATCGTCTGTGAATCTGTGTGAAAGCAATCGACCTGGTGTGTGCCAGCAGTAGGACCGCAAAACGAAAAACATGTTAGTGCTGAAAGTTTTGAGTAGTGTTTTCTTCGTAGGATTTTGCTGTGCGTCCTCCGAGACCTTTGAATATGCAGGTAAGAAGCAACTTGCATCTAATTTTACACCTGCTCGCCTTTTCCGCTCGCTCTTATCAATTTGTTTACACTGGTCCCCAGTGAATAACCCACTGATAACAGTCATGTTGAGCGAATGTATTTGTTTGGCATATTTGAGCGAGCAAAGAAATGATTTTTTTATTGACTGGGTTAAAACTACAACAAATAAGAGACAGGTGTAGTAAATACAAAATGGCGAAACAGTCAGCCGATTGCATCTTGCATTTGATTTGAAGGATTGTTTAATGCGGTGCATTGATTTGGGCGTCTGTGATTGTGCCATGCACTTTTGCCCAATTTGTTGTTAATAATTGATTTTTGATTAGTTTGCTTGCTAATTGTCTCTTGTCTAATTATGTTTACTATTTATTTACTACGAAGAATGCCCTCTGCTTTGACCTTCTTCAGGTTATTTAATTCGACCATCTAAAAGTGGTCCTCACATGGCAACGATTTAATTATATGACCCCAATTTTATTAATGCCCACACACACACTTTCTCGAAAAAGGGATTTATGTTTCCATGTAGGGCTGCTTTGGCAATTTAATTTCTCAAAAGAAAATCGCGTTCGTTTTAATCGATTTGAGGGATTGTGCTTGACTTGACCTCTTTTCTCTTTGTTTTAACGTGTGTTTTTTTTACTTTTCGTGGTGTGCTTTGAAGGGTATTTTCTCTCATTTAGGTGCACATTATTTGAGGAACAAAAGCGGATAAAGTTATGTGTATGTTTGGTTGGTCTTCGATGGTAAAGTTTCTAGAAATTGTTGTCATATAATGGAACTTGATAAGGGAATAATGCAATAGTAGTTTATTATGAGCGTTGACAGTAACTGTTTTGCTTTTGGTTTGTGTGTGGAATCTGAAATATGATATGTGGATATTTTGTTTCATGCTAATGTTGTATGTGGATAGAAAATACCTACCAGTCAGTCAGTTGCCCTTTTCTTGTTTGCTCAATATTAAAATTGAGTTGTTTATGTTACTTTTTTGTTGTTGTTGTTTGTTCATAAAACAGGCATTATTATTTTATTTTGAAAGTGCATCAGTTTTTGTTTGTTTACTTTTTTGACAAGTATCATTTAGCAAAATTGCATTCATTCGTAAATTGTTGTGTGTGGCATTAAAAAGCGGAAAACCCCCCAAGCTAAAGGTATTTCGAATTTGAATAGCCTTTTTTACCGGGGAGATTACCATCGTTGCTTACATTATTGATGGATTTAGTTAGAGAGGAATGTTCTAAAAACCAGTTCTTAAATACCCACTAAAGTACAAGTATAAATTTAGTTTCTGTCACAGGTTTTACTAATTTCTATTCTCGTTTATTCTTTTTTATTCCATGTGGTAGATTCATTCGTTTCGTTTGTCCATTGCTGGAGGAATCAAATTACATTCGACTTGACTCTCTCGTTCGTTCGTTATATTTTATTTGACTTACAATCAAGTTTTCAATCTGCCCAACACACTCGGTATTTAGCAATTTGCTTTTGCGAGCGACAAAGGCAAAGCACGACGGAGGTAAAAATAAAAAGCAGATGTTGTCATTTGCTTTTAAAAGTGTCTCCTAATTTTATTAAAACCGGGCGTCTCAAACATGCCGTACATTTTAAAAGGAGGAATGACGAATTTCCGCCATATAATGTATAATGAATTACAATTAAAATGCTCTGTCTTGGATTTATCGAGGCGAATTATTTAAACAGATGTAATTAAAGTATGGTGCATGCAAGAAAAAAAAATTACAGAGTAAATCTTCATCTCTTGCTTCTCTAATCTAGGAGACAAAGCCAGTTTGATGTGTTCATTTCGTTTGAATAGGGTTTTCTTTTCGTAAATGTTGTACTAACTTAATTAAGCAATTTTGCAAGCAAACTTGAAAGCTTTTTTAAATCAATTCGCACAAATATGCCAAATAAATTTCGAGATACATTTTCTGTGGTGGTGTTGTACAAAATCCAGTCAATGAAAATGTTGCCAACCAATGTCAAATTATTATCTATGAATTTTTACTATAATTTTGATAAATTATGCTATTTTGATGGTTAATTTATTTAATTACTGTTAACTAAGTGCTATGACATCAAAATTATCTGTATTTTATTGCTGAATTGTTATAATTATTGCCGGATATTTTATATTTGTTAAGTTGGCAGCGCCGCCACTTGTCACATAGTTTTGACTTTTGAGGGTTAGTGAAGGCAAGCGGTACAAGTTTCGAATTTGTGTGTGTTTCAGCCCCAAAATTGGACATAGACAACTTAGACAATGGTTATCATGGTTTGGTGAAGGAAAATGAAACCATTGTTGAAGTGACGCCACCAATTCGAGCGATTGGCGAACAAGTTTGCCGGTTTCGCATTGTCAACAAGCATCATGGCGAAGCGCCTTTTGAAATCATCCTCAAAGATCAGGGATTTGCCGAATTGAGGGCGAAGCGAGTGTTGAACTGCGAAAAGAGGAAAAACTACAAGTTTGATATTGCGGCAGTTGGATGCAACGGCAAACAAAGCATAAGGTTAGTGCTGCACGTTGTTTGTTATTTGGTTCGGTTTGAAATTGTTTTGTGATGGAATTTTGGGGGCGCTTAATATTAAATATGGATGCTTACAAAACGGATTAGTGTGCCCTTGTGTAAACGTTGAATAAATCAGCGTTTAAGTGCAGACGGCCCTGTTCGTTCGTTCGTTCGTTCTATGCATATCCATATTCGAATCAAAAACCGCCTATTAACTATTAAATTGCATTGCAATTCCCACAAGCATTAATTTTCATAATGATTATGGCGCGTCGATAAAAGTATCTAGCTAGCTAGACTTAGTCTGTCTGTCTACTTCCTATTTATGTTGGAAAAATGGTTTCGTAAAATATTTAAAATTAATCTGCGATTTGGGTCATCATACGCCAAAATTAAATGTTTGCAGCGAAGCCTCTGTATTGTTTATATATTTAATTTATTGCTTTGCGCTTAAAAAACAAGGTGCAATATATCAGTTTTTGTTTGCCTGCTATTACGTGTTCGAGTTTTGCAAAAAGACGACGACGACGACTTTTATTTTGCATAGCGTTTTCGTTTCATATTTAGAGGTAATAATAGCTTGAAACACATAATTACTTTTCAGTATTTTATTTTTCTTTATTACACAATATCTATAAATTGCAATTAACTTCATGTTATTGACATTTTCGAAAATTGCATTGAGATGCCAATTAATTTTTGTTTGCTCAATATTAAACGGTTATTTAATATTTTTCTTTGATGTTTGTTCATAATACAAGCGTTTTATGGCACATCAATTGCTGTTGCTTATTATTACGTTCGATTTTTCTTGTTTTTGACGCTAATGAACTTTACAAAAAGATGAATTATGTCTCGTACTTTGTTTTTCCATATATTAAGCTTAATTAACACTACTTAATTTAAATTTACCATTTTTTGGTTGCACTTAGTCCCAATTTGATTTAATTGTCAAGTGACAGTTCGTATAATTGCATTAATTAAGAGGAAAGAAAGAAAACGCTTTCTTTTTATTATATTTATTTCGTTTGACTGGCAAAGGTGCAATTTTCTTTGAAAGGGGCCTAATCGTCAAATCTGGCGTATGATTATTACAACAAAGCGAATATCCGAGTAGGAGCTTTTAATTTCCACAATGTTGGTTGGTTGGTTGGTTGGTTTGGTTTTGCGTTTGAAAACGCGCACACAGACTTGAAATTGCTATTTACAACATCATTTTCAAGGGAAATAATTTGTGATGTTTAGTTTAGGAAACTTTGCACTTGTATACGTTCTACATGCAGTTAATTAAACTTGCGAACAATCAATATCCTATAATATAGTTTAAAAGAAAATGTTGTAGCTAATTTGCGTTCGCTTGAGATTCAATCGATATATTTCTTGTTGTAATTATTTTCGCAAAGTGCATGTTACAATGCAATTATCACGGACTGGACGGCTAATAAACCATACACAGAGTGTTGACTAATATTTACTTTGGCTTTCGAAGCCAATCGGGGTCAGTTTTACTCTTTTCATCAATAATTGAAAGACACTCGAAATTGGAAGAATCGTACATCGTTTTCTTTTTGCTTTTAGCACTTCTCGAAATTAAGTTGTCGCGAACCAACCAGCCAGCCAATCAACGAGAGCCTTTATTTTAGGGATTTATTGTCATTAAACTAATTGTAATTAATATTAGCATGACAAGTTTTTCAGTGTAGGGATTTTATCGCTTCTTAATCGGATTTGATTAGTTGCGAGCCAACTTCGGGGTTTAATTAAATTTAAACTAACATGATTTTCGGGTGCTGCCTATAAATGCAAGTCGTTTCAGGGAATATAATGAGAAAATTTAATTAATCATCGCCTCTTTCTCCCATACATACTCTATGGATGACAAAGTTTAGAGACATTTTTTATTTTTAGACCGTTTTGTCATAGCAAAGTTTTTTGTTCCTACTAAATACTAGTAAGAATGAAATAGAGTCGTTCCGTTTGTAAACCGCCCCCTGTCCTTTCTCGCTTTTCAAAAGCGGATAAGGATTCGAGATGGCGTAGAAAAATTGGTAGTGTCAGTTCAAGACAAACACGGAACATGTTCTTTAATTGTGTTTCTATTGTTTCTTACTTTTTGCTGTTGGTGTTTAGACGTTTTTATCTACTTTTGACATGTAGCACTTTTCTGAAAGTAATTTTAACTGCATTGCAAGTTGATTAAGAAATTCCCCATTTTTATATTAGAATAATTTAATTATCGCCATTACTTTTGAATTAATTGTTTGCTAAACGGTTTCGTCATCTCGCGATATAATGTGGGGGAAAATTCGTTTGATCGGTGTTCAATTTCGATATAGTAATGGCATGTTTTGTCGGAGAAATGAAATTCATAATTTTCGTACCATTATCCGAAACGGAATGATGATTAGGTTTGAAAAATTGCTTTTATCAGGGGAATAGAAATGTGGGACGTATGTGTTTCGTTGGGAAGTATGATGGGGAATGGAAAAAATGGAATTAGAATGTATATAAGGTAGAAAAAATATATATGGGCTCTTTTGATGTCTTCTCTTGCTTTGCTATTTATTATATGAAGTTAATATTGTGATACATGTCTTGATAAATGGGGGCACTATTCATGTTATGTATCGGAAAAGCGTGTAGCGATTTTAAAGACCTCCTTCGATTTATATTTCGTATTTTTCGATTCAGCTTTTACACCTGCCTATAATAATCAACTTGAAATTGAATTACATTGAATTATTTTTAGCAATTCAAACCTTTTAAATGCATTTAACTTTTCCACCCTTCGTGTGGCTTAATTAAATTGGCTCGCTTTCGATAGTATTGTACAATAAGCCACAATTTATTTAATATAAAGATAATTTGCCAGTCAAATATTGTGACACTTGGCATTCAAGGAAAGGTTCCGAGATTCGTTTTTGTATTTATGCAAGGCACTGCTTAATTTGCATATTATCTTATTATATTTTTATTGCAGTGAAGTGAAGCTACGTGCAGCGAATTTGATTAGGCTTTTATTTAAAGTGTGCTTTCAACGTTCCATTGTAAAAGTTGCAATTTTTTGTTGTTTTATAGTTTTTTTGATAAGAGTTCAATTGGTATTTAATTATTGTCGGAGCGAGTGCTGCTCGAGCATTTTTCTCGCTATTGATTTTCAGTTTGTACCATTTTTGACGGAAACAGCACAAAAATTACATTAAATAGTTAATAATGCGTTTTCGATTTGCTTTTTATATTTTTGACTTTGCTGGCTAACTTTTTATTATTTTTTTTATATTATTGATTTGTTTATGTTTACAATTTTTGTCGGTAACAGCATTTTTCAGCTGCAAGCAAATGAATTATTAGCGCAATTTGTATGGTCGGAGCATTTCGTGTGTTAATGTTTTATTCATTATTTTTAATGTTATAAACTCACGAGCTTTGTTTTTCAAACTACAATGATAAATGCACTTTTGATAATATTTATGATTTGTTCATTAATTACAATTGTAAACAAAATAATGCATACGCAGAATAGTTGTTCGCTTACAATGATTTCTAATTACGCATAAATTTTGATAAGCGCTAATTGCTTTACCGCTACACAACGCGCTATTATTACTAACATTATAAAACAATTATTACGCATTCAATCAATTTGATGGTCACCTTGTATTTTTTGTTTAATTTATTCAAATTTCAACGATCGCTCTAGTCTAGCGTGTATTGTTTTCGGGATTATATTAAATGCTGCTGCTGCTGCTTCATTATACATGGCTGGATAATATTCTCATTTATCCATTACAATGTAAATTGATCACATTATTTCGTTGTAATGAACTGTTCATAATCTGGTTTTTCCACTTAGTTATATTTAAATTGGAATAGCCTATTTTTTGTGACAGCCAAGTGCATGTATTATTGGTTGCATAAATTAATATGGTCACTTAAATTCAGTCGACGATAAACAAATTAATTTGAGATTCCAATTTATTTTGTTTAATATTTTACGTGCCATAGTGCATATACATGTATTTACTCTGGTTTTTTCATATTTATTTATATTTTAATTGCAATAATTACTATATAGTATTATGTATTGCTGGTTGCATACAGTAATGGCCGCCGGAAGTATAAATTTGATGAATTTTTAAAATAAATAATTTAAAACGTAATAAAATATACAAGTAGACATACTGTTGTAAAGCCCTTGAGGTATGCAACACGATGCTTTTTGAATTTTTGAAAAATATTAATTTGCATAAAAGTTATTAAAAATGGCCGAAGCTTCTCAACCGCCATGTTTTTAAATTTGACATGTCATCTTGTTTTGCAGTGCAACAGTCCACATAACCGTATCGGACGTAAACGAATATGCACCAACATTCTCAGAGCCTAGCTACGTGAAGCAAGTAGACGAAGGTCGCATTTACAGCGAAATTGTACGCGTCGAAGCCACCGATCGCGATTGTACGCCAAAGTTTGGGGATGTTTGCAAATATGAAATTCTTACATCCGATCAGCCGTTCGTTATCGATATGGACGGTGTTATACGTAACACGGAACCGTTGGATTACGAACGATCGCATAATCATATCCTTAGCGTTATCGCTTACGATTGTGGTATGCGCAAAAGTTTTCCCGCTTTGGTTACGATCAAGGTGAATCGCGTGTGTCGCTTAGGCTGGCGTGGTTTGCCTGAACGTGTCGATTATGCCCCAACTACCGGCAAACAGGAACTGTTTCCGGCAGCCAGTTTGGAGCTGTGCGACGTTCCTTGCAATATTCGGGAGTTGAGGACTAGAGTCGATCTAGCGACAAGGTAAATTAATAAACTGCTTCGATTGAATTGCAATTAAATTGTTTATTTTGCAGACATATCGGTAAAGGGTGCGATAGAGACACGTATTCCGTGCAATCGCAACGTAAATTGTGCGGCGCTTCACCAGCGGCGATTGACCTCTTGCCCAGTCCAGGCGTTGGGGCTGAATGGACGAAACCATTAATATCGGATGAGGGCCATGAATCTGATCAAATATTTGAGTTCGATGGATTGAGTACGGCTGTATCAATTCCGAATGCTGTATTGGACCATAATTTACCTGCTACCTTTACAATTGCTACGTGGATGCGTCATGGACAGCACAATGGACAAGATAAGCATTTCAAAGAGCATATTCTATGTTCGGCTGATGATCATAGTATGAATAGTAACGACGTTTATTTATAACTATTTCGATTTAATTTTATTTCTTCTAGAAATGAATCGCCATCATTATGCGTTGTTCGTACGCAATTGTAGACTGATTTTGTTGTTGCGTCGCGACTTTTCCGAAGGCGATTTGAATATTTTCCGGCCAGCTGAGTGGCGTTGGAAAATACCGCAGGTTTGCGATGATCAATGGCATCATTACGCAGTAAATGTACGATTCCCCGATGTTGAGCTGTACATTGACGGTCAGCTATTCAGAGGCGAAAAAAAGAATCCGGAAGTTATTGATGATTGGCCATTACATCCCACTAAAGGCATCAATACAACGTTGACAGTCGGTGCCTGCTGGCAGGTAAATAAATATATTAATACGATAGTCGATTTCTAATTTCCGCTTAACAAATTTAATATTAGGGATCCGACAACAAAATGAAACACCACTTAAAAGGCTACTTGGCCGGCTTAAATGTCGTCGTAGGCGTAAACGAAAAGCCCGAAGTATTAAGCTGCCTGCATCAATGCAAAGAAAGCCTTCAAGTACCAGCTATGGAACTTTTGCAACCCGGAATGGAATTGCTAACCAATTCCGATTTAACAGAAGTGACAGTCGAAGGCGACAATCGCACAAACTTGGAGACGCTCGTCCGCAAAATCGCCTACTCAAACTCGCGACAATTCCCGACACCAGGTCGTCGCAACCTTCGCTTAACGACAACCGTTACTTGCGATAGCGGTAAGGCCGTTAAAGTACCGGACGCACAAACGTATGTGATGGTACTGCGACCGCAAACGCCCAGTATTAACTTGAACGGCACTGGTAACATGGCGCGCAAGTACGAAGACTTCCGAATGGGCGTGCGAGTGTTGGCTGACGTTCACATAACGGGCGAGCAAAAACTGGACAAGTGTTCGTTGACGATTTATCCGAACTTGAATCCGGATCATGAGAATTTGAGTGTGCCCGAGGAGATGTTGAAGCGCTTAGGAATGGCTGCGCGAGTCTCCAAGGACGGTGTGACGATTACTGGTTCGGATATGGTGTTCAATTACCAGCAAGTGTTGAGGCAGATCGTTTATACGAATCGCAAGCCGGCGTATTACTTGAATCGAGTGTTCAAGTTGACTTGTTCCGAGTTGAATGGCAGATTCACTTCGAATGAATATGTGCAAACTGTAAGTATGCTTTTCTTTGGTTTGACGTAGCTAAATGAGTTAATTTAGTTGACAGTCATTCATCCGCAACCGAAGGAACCAATCGTAGCGCACGCGATGTTAAGTAAGCACACAGTCGATGTTAAACCAGCGTCTGTAATATCGCGCGAATATCTGCCGACGGAGCATTTGAATTTAGTGGCGACTGGTGGCTCGCATGCCGTCACAATAATAATTGTCGTATGCGTTGGCTTTCTGTTGTTTATGGTTGTTTTGGGTGTCGTGCGAATTCGTGCGGCGCATCAGCGCGGTTCTTCCGATGAGGCCCATGATAGCGAAATGACTTGGGACGATTCCGCTTTGACTATTACAGTGAATCCGATGGAAGTGAGCGAGGTAAAAGTAATTTGATTTAAACGTTTGCTTTTGGGAGAAAATTATTGTTAATGTTTGCAGCATGCCGAGAGACGATTGGAGGGCGGCAATGTTGTTGAGTATAGTGATAGTGACCAGTCGGATTCGGAGAGTTCGTCCGATGACGAGAATGTGGATGGACCGTGCCGGCTTCCGGACTCTTCCGATGAAGAGGACGAACAGCCGATCCGCAGTCGCAAACATGACTATCAGAATGTTAGTCAGTTGGAGTGGGACAATTCCACCATGTAAATATGCGTTTCGAATTTAAACTGCATTCGACTGTTTCTTGTGGGGAATTGAGCGAATATTTTTGGTTTACATTTAATTTAGATGGAACACAGTTCAATGCAGTTTAATTTATAAAATGTAAGTTTAATGCGGTGGGTATATAGATAGATAGAGCACATGAAATGTGTGTGTGTGTGTGTGTGCCATAGAGCACAGACTTAACTGCCAATTTATCTACGTAGAAAATCGATGATGCATTTATTTTCTAGGTAGATTCGGTTTGGCAATTGATATCAATAATAATCGTCCATAATGTTAGAGATATACTACTATACACACAAAACAAAACAGGCATACAAACAAACAAACAAAATTAAGCTGTTGTATATCCCTTTCACTTTTAGCTAGCTAGCTAGATTATAAAAAAAACCTATATTGTAGCTAATGTCCCTTTTCCCACCCGCCACCGATCGGTTTCTATCCGCTCCCGCCATTGCCACCACCGCCGCAGCCGCCGCGCTTATATATCTCGCCTAAAATGTTTCGGTTAATATGGGCAGCCATTTAGTTTTTATATTTTTGATTTTAATATTATTATAGTTATAGTCTACGATAAGTTAGTCATTTATTCGTTAAGCTCTATTTAATAGGAAATATCGTTATACGTCCCATAATATTGTATTGTTTTATTTTTATGCCACTTTTGCACTTGGGCTCTATTAATTGATTACTTTTTTGTTGCCTATTTATTTTGTTACTTGGACTAACACAGTATTGGTTACTTTTATATTTAGTGAAACGCTTCTTGTACTTACAATTATAGTTTTTAGGTACTATATTATTTTAATCGAACGAGTCATCCAGCAAAAAGGATAAAGTAAATTTAAACAAACAAAAAAAATAAAAATCAATCATATCAACGTTTTAAATAATGTGCAATCAAACAGGCTGTTTTTTGGTTTTTCGTTGGTTTAGGATTGCGAATTTTTTACCAATTTTCTACTAGTAGTTGATGAAAGAAAGTTAGATAACTTTTGATGTTTGATGGTAAGATTGCATTTCCTTCTCTTGTCTCGTCCCTCCACACTTTTCTAATCCACTCTAATCTCCTCTTTTATCTCTTTCGCACAACTTTAATTGAAATGGAATAATAAACACTTAGATGATGATGATGATAATGATGTTGATGATGTATATATACAGTTTTTGCAGCTGAAATAGTATTTTTTTGTATGTAGAGTTATAAATGGGTACTTAAAAAAAATAAATGAAGAATATAATGTTATACGGATAAATAAAATGGTTTGTTTGTTGGCTAAATTGGTTTTCTACTGCTATTCGTGGTTGTTCCTCCTCTTTTGCGAGGACCACTAACTATATCACAACTTGCAATATGTTGAGTGTTTTTTCAAAAAATAGAAATACTACTAAATGCCATTTTGTTTATACGTGTATTGCAAATATTAGAATAGTCGCTGTGATGTCAAGAATTATTAAAAAATTGTTTAGTTTAGGGCTACTAAGGAAATTAAGAGCACTTTCAATATAAAATACTAACTGGTTTATTTTGCTAGAGTTGTTTGTGTTTAGTAGTTTGAATTTTGAAATCATGCAATGTTGTTCATCGTCGCATTTTCAAAGCTTAGGCCTTTGTTAACTCTCTCTCTCTTAATCTTCTTGTTTTTTGTTTCACTAATTGTTTTGTAAATAAATGCCTAACTCAAATTAATTTGAACTTACGCGAACTACAGGCCTAGGCTGCAGAGAGAAATTAATTGATGTCCCTTTATGGAGCGATCGAACAACTTGTGTGCTTTTAATTTACAACAAATGCGAGTAAAAAAAGTAACAAATAAAACACTATTTTTGACAAAAGAATAAACTAATACGTAACCAAAATAAATTTAATGAGGAAAAAATGAAACGTTACATTCCAAGCATATATTTGTAATCTTTGTATATCTTTATGAGCTTTGTTGTGTGTTAACGAAAAATCAGAAATCAAATAATCCGAATGTCTTTAGGTGTCATACCACAATAATTATGTAATACATAAATGTATATTAAAAATAATAACAAATATATCCAAAATATAATCTAGCGCCTTTCACTATATCGGCAAGACTTTCGGATCATTTCAATTTCGCGCCCTTGTTAGGAGATTTTCTTGTAGGTAGGCAACCAGTAATATGAATTTGCCGCCCCTCTGGGGGCAAAACTAATGGCATTCGCCTTTTCGCCCGTACATTACAAACATTTAACTTCTTTTCCGTTGTGAAAAGTATCTCGACCACTAGATGGCGAGTCCGTGTCTACACCTCACGTCCATCTATGTTGAAATTTTGGTACTAATAATTTTTCATTGCATATGTTTTCCGTGGTGGAGTACTCATTCATAGTCATCTGTCAAAGCAAAACACACATAACCTATATGTATCTGTTTGTTTTGAAGTGAAAATGAGTGAAATTGAAGCAGAAACTCCAGTTCCAACAGAGAAGCGGCCACATGAAGACGATGAAAGCTCAAATTCCGACGATTTAGTGGGTCCTTCGTTAGCTGAAGCTGCCCAACCGAAGAAACGTAAAGTATTGCCGCACGAACGTTTGTATTTGGACAATATACCATCAGCGGAGTCTTATGAGAAGAGTTACATGCATCGCGACACAATCAATCACTGCCTCGTAAGTTCAACTGATTTTATTATAACCGCCAGCTGTGATGGACACATCAAGTTTTGGAAGAAAGTGGAGAAGGGGATTGAGTTCGTTAAGCATTTTCGCAGCCATTTAGGTAAGACCGTGTTTA
Source organism: Cryptophagus acutangulus (assembly GCA_963556235.1). Taxonomy (NCBI): domain Eukaryota; kingdom Metazoa; phylum Arthropoda; class Insecta; order Coleoptera; family Cryptophagidae; genus Cryptophagus; species Cryptophagus acutangulus. Next base: position 10,191,781 of record OY744561.1, on the reverse strand, counting down.
TTTAAAGTTAATTACAGCTAATGAATAGATTATTTCAGGCGCTATAACAAAAATAGCATGCAACAACGAAGGCAGCCTCCTGTGTTCCGCATCCGTCGACAAATCGCTGAAAATCTTCGATGTCATCAACTTTGACATGATTAACATGATGAAGCTTGAGTATACACCCAACACCGTGGAATGGGTGCATAGTGCGGGCGACCCTATCCACAGTCTCGCGGTTTCCGATGCAGATTCGTCCAAGATTTACATCTACGACGGCAGGGGTGACGGTAAAGCCATGATGGTGTTGGATAAAATCCACATGAAGCCTGTGACTTTGATTCGATACAATCACAAGTACGAGGTGGCCCTGTCTGCGGATAAATCAGGTATGTTGGAGTATTGGAGCGGGTTTAAGCAGGATTGCGTTTTTCCAAAGAATGTCTACTTCGATTCCAAGTTGGATACGGATTTGTTCGAGTTTGCGAAGAACAAAACGGTGCCGACCGGATTGAGCTTTGCACCGGATGGAAAGCGGTTTGCTACGATTGCGATGGATCGGAGGGTACGAGTTTTCAATTTCTTGACGGGGAAATTGATTAGAGTTTTAGATGAAACGTTGCCGCGTTTTACGGAGCTGCAACAGGCCACGCAACAATTGCCGAATATGGAATTTGGTAGGCGGATGGCAGCAGAGCGCGACTTGGAAAGATCGGACGCGTACAGCTTGTCGAATATTATTTTTGATGAGAGTGGACACTTTATTATGTATGCGACTTTGTTAGGTATTAAGCTAATCAATTTGTACACGAATCGATGTGTTCGGATCATAGGCAAGAACGAGAACTTGCGGATTTTGAATTTGGCGCTCTATCAAGGCTCTGCTAAAAAATCAAAGGCCGCAGTTACATTGGAAATAGAGGCCTCTAATAATCCCACATTGGATGCCATCCTACCTGATCCCACTTTCGTTTGCACCGCGTACAAGAAGTCACGTTTCTATTTATTTAGTAGGCGTGAACCGGATGACATGCAAGGCGACCAGGATCGCGACGTGTTTAATGAGAAACCGTCCAAAGAAGATACGTTTGCCACTACTGATAATCCAGCCATTCAACGCCTTTACGAAACTGCGATAATTCACACCGTTTTCGGCGACATTCATATGAAATTGTTTGTGAAAGAGACGCCGAAAACTGTTGAGAACTTTTGTGTGCATAGCAAGAATGGGTATTATAATGGACATGTGTTCCATCGAGTGATCAAAGGGTTTATGATCCAAACGGGGGATCCTACTGGGAATGGAACGGGCGGCGAAAGTATTTGGGGCGGTGAGTTCGAGGATGAGATTAGGCCGCATTTGAGGCATGATCGGCCCTACACGGTGTCGATGGCGAATGCCGGTCCTAATAGTAATGGGAGCCAGTTTTTCATTACGCTGTCGCCGACGCCTTGGTTGGACAATAAGCACACGATTTTTGGCCGGGTTACGAAAGGTATGGAGGTCGTGCAAAACATTAGTAATGTTAAGACGAATGCCAAGACGGATAAGCCGTTTGATGACATTAGAATTATTTCGGTGACAGTCAAGTGAGTGAGTGTTGGGTCTTAAAACTGCGACGGAATATGCCAACTTTTTGTCTAGTTTATTTTTATAAATACGTATGTCGTGCTAAGATTTTTTGTATCGTTGTACGTTTTGTTGTATGAAAACCAAGGGCTTGTGGCCTTCCTACCAAAAGCTCCTTTCGGTTTGTCATATCGGTTTGTCTCTCCATATTCTAGGTAAAACACTCTACTAAACTAAATTACGGTAGATTACTCTCTAATTAAACTAATCTACATGGCGCAAGCATGTTACAGAGCTCTGTAATTGTTGGTAATGAGTTAGTGCTACTCAGTACAGATGGCGCAGGTGTGCGTACAGCGCTCTGTAATTGTTTGTAACGAGTTGGTGCTACTCGAAACAGGTGGCGCAGGTGTGCTTACAGAGCTCTGTAATTGTTGGTAACGGGTTAGTGTTACTCGAAAGTAGAGGTCACAGCTGTATTTACAGCGCTCTGTAATTGTTGATAACGAGTCAATGCTACTCGGAACAGATGGCGCAGGTGTATTTACAGAGATTTTGCAAGTTTTGAACCATTGCAAGCCAAACTTTCAACGCTTCGAAGTAACGCAACGCAAAGCAGTCTCAATTCTTGTTTAGTATATTTCTGTACGCGCTGAGAGTGAGACGTATTTACAATAACTTTGAATTTTCAGAATGAAATGGACATCGAGACGCAACATTCACCAAGAATTTTAATGGTAAGCTTAACTGGCAATTTAAATAATTAGCGATTCAATTCTTTTTTGTTATTAATTTTATTTTTGTAAATTTTAGTAGAGCATATTATAAACTTTTTGGTTTACCTTAATTATTAAAAAATAGATTCTGCTGAAATTTGGCATGTTGATTAAGCCTGAAATTAAGAGATTCAGCAAGTTTCAGGTCAATCGTGTGATTAGTTTTTTTTTTTTTTGTAAATAATTAAGGTAAATTTTTAGCACTTTTTGGTTTTTCTTAATTATTTTTTTTCTTAAAAACTAATCACCCGATTCACCTAAAACTTTCTGAATATCTTAATTTCGAGGTGCTTAATCAGCATGCCAATTTTCAAAGGAATCTAATTTTTGAAAAAATTTGAAAATTATCAAAGACTATAGTCTTTGTTCATTTTTTGACCAAAAAATTGATTTTTTGCCGATCTTTACGAAATTTAGCAGGGTGATTAAGCATATCGAAATTCAGATATTCAGCAAGTTTCAGGTCAATCGTGTGATTAATTTTGTTTTTTTTTGTAAATAATTAAGGTAAATTTTTAGCACTTTTTGGTTTTTCTTAATTATTTTTTTTCCTTAAAAACTAATCACCCGATTCACCTGAAACTTTCTGAATATCTTAATTTCGAGGTTCTTAATCAGCATGCCAATTTTCAAGGAAATCTAATTTTCGAAAAAATTCGAAAAATAACAAAGACTATAGTCTTTGTTCATTTTTCGACCAAAAAATTGATTTTTCTCCGATCTTTACGAAATTTAGCAGGGTGATTAAGCATATCGAAATTAAGATATTCAGCAAGTTTCAGGTCAATCGTGTGATTAGTTTTGTTTTTTTTTTTGTAAATAATTAAGGTAAATTTTTGGCATTTTTGGTTTACCTTTATTTTTTTTAAAAAAAACTAATCACACGATTGACCTGAAACTTGCTGAATCTCTTAATTACGAGATGCTTAATCAGCATGCCAATTTTCAAAGAAATCTAATTTTTGAAAAAATTTGAAAATTATCAAAGACTATAGTCTTTTATAAATTTTAGGCCCAAAAATCGATTTTTTTCCGATTTTTACGAAATTTGCCCTGGTGATTAAGCATATCGAAATTAAGATATTCAGCAAGTTTCAGATAAATCGTGTGATTAGTTTTTAATTTAAAAAATATTTAAGACCAATTTTTAATATTTTTTTATTTTTCTTTATATTTCAAAGAGTATAATACTTACAGCAAAACCGATTGCATTTTTAAGTTCAGGACCATTTTAATTAGTTTTTTGGTTTGTTTCAGAAGTTATAGGAATTTTACATCGGCAGCAATTGAACTACTTATTGAAAAGAAGACGAGAAGTAGAATGTGTCCGTGTTACATGCTTGGCAACTCTTATTAACGCAGATGCTACGTATTTATTAATAAGTTTCTTTCAAAAAGTCGCCTTAAAACTAATACCACCCGGTATAGTTAGCATGAAACGACAGGCCATTTTGCACTGATTTTAAAAATGTTCAACACTCTGTATAAAAATTTTCCTAAAAGCTTGTAATTAATTATTTAAGATATTTTTTAAATGTGCCAATATCTTCTGTAACACTCTGTATAATTGTATAAATTTAGCATTAATATATTGGCTTTTTTGCGCTACATCCAAAATGGTGCAACACTCTGTATAAATGTCTGTAGATAGCTTGTAATTAATTATTTAAAGATATTTGTAAAAATGTGATTGTCATTAGTCATTACGCATAGAACACCCTGTATAATTGTACAATTTATTGCTGATTCATGAATAAAGAATTTTTACTGAATTTTCTACGTCTTTGTTTTCTTTAAAACACCCTGTATAAACGTCTAAATTACACCAATTGTGTTTAATTTTCCCGCCAAAATCTCTTTCAGGCGTAAAAACTACGTAAAATATGTTTTTGAAACAAAGTAAAAATTTTGGAGAAAATGTCCTCTTGACACACCCTGTATAAATAATAAAAGGGCTAAATCTCTTCTCTCTGCATCGCCTGTATATTTTGTATCAGGAGCAAGTCGAATCTGCGCATGTGCGGCACCTCCTCGCGTTTCTGTGATCCTGATAGCCGAAAATCCGAGATTTGCATCTTTTTCCC